>JAFEMH010001525.1:0-460012 GCA_022495995.1 Adenophora triphylla var. japonica | reverse complement strand
TTTCTTGGCACCATTTGGGGTTTCGAACCAAAGCTCCAGAACAGTCACCGCCCCGGTGATGGGATGAGACGTGCCGTCGTAGGCCTGATAGTCAGGGTAGATGGGATCATGTGCCTTTCATTGATGCGTAGGGCCCGCATCATGCTGAGGGGAAGGACGTTAACGGCTGATCCGTTGTCCACCAATACTCCGGGGAGTGATATGGTGTTGAGCCGGAGAGTGATGTACAGGGCTTCATTGTGCCCGGAGGCATCTCTTGGTAGGTCTTCATCGCAGAAGGTGATCATACTACCATACAGTCGGGGATCATAGATTTGGTCTCTATCCGGAGAAAGAGAGTCATCAAGCCATCCATTTCCTGTCTTTCTCTTGCGAGGTAAAGCCTTTCTTTGAAGCCTCGGGGTTGTGTTGAGGTTTGTTTGTGGCGGTTGCCGCCCTTGGTCGGCCACATTGACGGAGTGCGAGCGCCAAACCGGCTTTGATCTTTCTTTGCGGTACGTGCTCGGAAGTTGGACAAATTGAACCTTGGGCGATCCCGCGGGGGTTAGGCTTCCATTGCGATAGAAATTACCCGGATTCGAAGGTACTGGTGTCCCAAGGTCTGAACTTTGTTGTCGGCGGGACTCTTCGGCCTTCCCACCTGTTTGCTCTAGAGCGGCATGGCTGGAGGAAGGAGGAGTGGGCTGGAGTAGAGTACGTAATGTCGAACCTTCCGGATGGCTCTCCGAGTGTACCCACACAGGTATCACCGGCTTCGAACCTTTCTTTCAATCTTTGCTGGGATGAAGCTTTCTTCTTCTTAGGAGGACGGTCCTCGTTTATCCAATTTCGATAGTCCCTTTCGAGGCAGTCGAGGCAGTCACAGATATCCCACCAAATGTGCTCAACAACTGGTGGTGGATTTGGGACCTCGGGTCGAGCTGTGCTAGAATGACTCTGAGTTGAACTAGTCTGGGGAGATTTTCTGTTGGGCTCACTGGGAAGCAAATGGTTGGATTCCGTCGAGTAACAAGAGGCATTAGGAGCCGGGGGAACAGGCACATATTTGTCCTTCAGGGAAGCCCAAGTCAGATGGGGATTGCCAATGTTCCGAAATGACGTGTGGCCTCTTCGATCCGGGCTGCTTGTTTATTAAAGCGTTCCTCAAGAGCCACGATGGCTAACCACATTTCCTCCATTGTTTCCCAATCTTCATTCCCTCTCTTGATATTTGCGGGACCGGTATCATTTGAGAGGGACACCCGACGGCTGGCGAGGCATGCCGAACCGATCCATCCCGGCTCTTTGTTGGAATGGTGGCGCTTTGAGCCGCTTTGTTTGGGGGCTAGGCCCGACCTATAAGTCGACGGGCAGGAGTTCCTGCGGTGGTGACATAGGAAGGTGAGGGTGGCACCCTGGCATACCCGGGACAATTGAGAGTGGGAGGAGGACTTTCTTCCTTCTTTACGGTAAAAGTGCCATCGGGATTGAGACTGGCGGCCAAACCATGGCTCCTGATAGCTTCCATAAGGCTATTAATCTGTGCTTCTGTCGTGATCTCATCTGCTACGCTAACCGGACCCAATCTTGAGCTGCATGGAGGGAGTCCGGGAGGCGGAGTGATGTTGTCCCCATCGTTACCGAGTGATGCGGACATTACCAAACCGGAGTCGAAACAAATGGTGAAGGCGATAATGCGCTTGACTCTTCCCAGCGATCAAACGGTGGCCGGCGCCGAAACCAAGCTTTGTGAGGAGGCTGCGGGGAAAGACACGAGGGTTCGAGATATTTGGGAGTGAAGGAGGGTAGGTGTTTGGGCTTAGGGCTCATGCAACATGCGGTTATTTGTTCTTGTTTACTTAAAACGTATTTTATTAAACCTAAGCGGTTGGAAAAGATTGCTCTTCTTTTCGCAAACTACTCCCGATTCTGGATCAGGTGGGACCCATCACTACGCTGCGGACCCTCAACTGTAACCGAACAAGGGTTCCGTAGGCAAGCGGAGTCCCACCGACCAAAGAAAAACGATCCTAAAGTCGGCGGGTAATCTAGTCTTAACGAGTATTCGATGTAAATTACGGACAAAGGGCGACGTCAAGGTCAAGATTATGTCCGGAGAGCTCGACAAAAAGTCGGCATGGCTCGGACTGATAAATGTCCATAACTGCTCTTGACTCGTCGTCAGTTAAGTCGTAATTAGACATGGAATAATCGTTAATCCTTGATGACTCAGTGTTATGCCGGGAGTCGGTGCATAAGTTGTGCTGGTCACAGTCAAAATCAAGGCGCCAGTCAAGATCTGGTCAAAGTCCGTGACGGAAAACCGGCAGGACCTCGACTGATTAGGGTCCCCGAAAGATATTGACTTGGCATGCCGACTAAGACTTGACTGGCAAGGTGTATACACAGACAGGGCACGACACGGACCAGACTAAAAACCAACCGGGTCTCGGACAAAGTGTGTCACGGATAAGTGCATGGTCGACACGAGGCTCCAAGGGATGTTTGGGTAGTCCCGTGCTCGCACCGAGAGGCGTAATAAGACCAAACGGGCTGCTACTAGGATTTTCCCGGGTTAAGGACGTAGTGTGCAGTGTAAGGCCAAGTACGCGTAGTGTGCGACAGTCTATCTTCTTTTTCTGAGTAAAATAGAAATTTTTACATGTGTCTTAAAGAGTATGATGCATGCAAAAATTTTGAAAATGATTTTTTTTTTGAAAAAAATTATTTTTGAATTTTTTTTTTTGAAAATATTTTCGAAATTTTTTTTTTTTGAAAGAAAATGAACACATAAGCACATAAGC
This sequence comes from Adenophora triphylla var. japonica, assembly GCA_022495995.1. Taxonomy (NCBI): domain Eukaryota; kingdom Viridiplantae; phylum Streptophyta; class Magnoliopsida; order Asterales; family Campanulaceae; genus Adenophora; species Adenophora triphylla. Next base: position 457,229 of record JAFEMH010001525.1, on the reverse strand, counting down.
ACAAAATTCAAAGAGTTAAAGAAACGAGTCCGACAGTCAAGATATCGATTCTTTCGGGACAGTCAAAACAACACGAAATGTGCAAAACCAACACACACACAGTACAAATGGTTTCAAATGCCGGGACGGAAGTTTGACCCACAAAAGCTTTTTTTTTTCTTTTTTTTTTTTTTTTTTTTTTTTTAAAAGATAAAGCTTGTCTCCCCAGCGGAGTCGCCACTGTGATGATGCCCGATTTTTACGTTTTTGAAAAATCAAACGGAGTCGCCACGCCGTTTTTAGTTTAAGGGCCAAAACTTTGAAAAATTCCCAAAATTAGAGAAAAATGGGTTCGGAGGTCACGTTACACTCCGGGAAGAACGTTAGGGTTCACCCGGAATTCCTCGTAAAACGAATCTTCCTAATTTAAAACCATTTGTGTGTGTGTGTGTGTGTTTTGCAAAAGGAATTTTCTGGAAATGAAGTTTTGACTGGACTGGACTGAAATTTACCAAAACAATGTGCTTCTGTGAGTGAAAAATGACTGAAAAAACAAAGTGTCTGTCCCTTGCATTCTTGTCCGCGCAGATCAGAGCGAGATTCATTTCTGTCCGCGCGGATGGGACAGTAATATTCCTTCTTTTGCAGCTTTCAGGACGATTACGTAAATTCCGAATGTAAACTGGAGTTCTGAGAATCGAAGCTGAGTTTTTGCAACTGAAAGTGTTAAAAAAACATTTTTGGGATTTGCATCCATGCTTGTCCCCACTTTCCTTAGGCTTTGATTAGTGATCACTAAACATGATTAGTGGTGATCTACTATATTAAGCCATCCTTAGGGTACATTAGGACTTGAAAGCATTTCATTTGCTTGGGATGGGGAGATTTAACATAAAACAAAGATTAATGTATGAAAATTGATATTAGGTTAAGGGTGTATCAACTTTAGAGTGGATTTCTAAGGTGGTCATTAAGATAACCATCCTTGAGATCTTTGAACTCAATGTATCAACTTCACCCTTTATGTAACCTAGGAACCTTAATGATCTTCATCCATGAAAATTGTTCCAAGGTGAAGATCTTAGGTTAGGAAAAACATTTATAAGGAAGTAAAGACAATTTAGACCTTTTAAAATGGTCATCCATGGAAATTTATTCCAAGATGACTACATTTTAGGTCAAACAAGCACCAATAACACAAAAAGAAAGTGAAATTAAGAATATGAACCATTTAGTATGATCATCCATGGAGATGAACTCCAAGGTGACCACACGTTAGGTCAAGAGATCAAGTAACAACTAGTTAATGTAAGAAGGGAGACAACAAGTTAAGAGAAATGTTGATCCTTATAGAGAATCATCCATGGAAATGAGATCCATGGAGATCCTCTTGGATCTAGAGCAAGAAATGAAGAACAAGTATTTGAACAAGTTACATCTTTAAGATGTGAGATGTATGCATGAATGTGGGAGATTAAGGTAAGGAGAAGGAGGGTTTACCAATGGTTGTACCCTATCTTCCTTGGATTTGTGTTTGGGGCTTGAATTTGATCAAGATTTGTGTTGGGATTTTGTGTTTTTTGTTTGGTGTATAAGCTGTTTTTTGGATATTTTTCGAATATAACAGTAAGGGTTTGAGCTCTTGTCTTGTTAAACTGAGAGAGAATGATTTAATTTATAGGCAGATTTTAGGTTACAAAGATATCCGCGCGGACGAGATTGAGTCTCATTCCTGTCCGCGCGGACGAGAGTGTAGGCGTGCCTGACTCTGCAGAAAGCAGCTTTGGCTGCTAGCATTTAATGAAAAGTAAGTCAATTTCTTGGAAATGACTCTTCCCAACCGGTTTTTGACTTATTTTTGATATTCCTTTAAGGCCCTTTCTTGTTTAAATTGCCTTAGGAAATGACCAAAATGCCCTTGACTGTCCATTCGACGTGGAAGTCGTTAAATTGGGCTGAAGGATCATTGGCGGTTCAGATTGGGACACTTACAAATGCTCTCTCAAGGCCTCAGGAAATGGAACATCCGGCTCAAAAACTGTGGGCTCTGGTGTAGCTTTCTTTTCCTCCTCCGGGTCTTCTCCTCAGGCACAACCTGCTCAACCTCAATTACTGGCTCCTCCGGTTCAACTTCCTTCCCAGTCTCCTTACCACTGCGCAAAGTCATGGCACATGCACTCTACAAAGGGTTCGGTTGATGCAGCCGTGATGGCAACTTTCCCGACTCCCGAGGCCTCCATCCTACTCACAGCATCTGCAATCTACCCCATCTGTCTCTCAAGACCACTGATACTCGTATCAGTCCTCTGCTGATACTGCTGAAAACTGCTGGACAAAGTGGTCATACTCTGAGCTAGTGTACGGAACATATCTTCTGTAGACTGTCCCTGCTATTGCGGCTGCTGCGGTGGCTGCTGCTGCAGTCCATAAGGTGGTCTATAAGCGTTGTACTGATCACCCCAAGACGCTCGCTGACCATATGGTGGTACGTGACGATACCGATTAGTGGGATACTGCTGACTCTGTAGTGGATCCATCAATAATTGTCTCATCATCCCCTTAAGGTCCTCAACATCTGTCTCAAGCTTATTTTTCACACCACTACAAGAATTCGCAGCACTAACCTGTCTGAAACTCGACCTCCTGCCATGTGTCCGAGTGCTCTTAGCCAACTCATCTATAATCTCGTTAGCCTCCTCAGTCGTCTTGTTGAGTATGCTTCCCCCACAACAAGAATCTACCAACCGCTTATCCATGACTGTCAACCCTCCATAGAAATATACTATCAACTGATCATCATCAAATCCATGATACGGGCAACTTCTGCACAACTTATGGAACCTGTTATAATAATCATATAGTGTCTCATCAACCTTCTGCTCCATGTTGCTAATGTCTCTCTTCATCACATTGATATGATCTGGAAGAAAGAACTCATCAAGAAACACCTCCTTCATCTGCTGCCATGTGGTAATGCTGTTAGGCGGCAGATGGTAATACCATGCACTAGCATCATCTTTCAGAGTGAAAGAAAATTCTCTAAGGAGGAGATGCTCAATCGGAAGTGCTGCTGGCTTCATGCTCTGACAAATCTGTACAAACTGGGATATATGTGGATTCGGGTTCTCACCGGGCATCCCAGTAAAGTGCGGTAACTGGCTCAACAAACCCAGCTTCAACTCAAATGTAACCCCAGTAGGCAGAGTGGGGAACTGAACTGCATGAGGTTGCTCGCTCCAATTCGGGCGCTTTTACGCCTCAATGTCTGATTTGCCATCTGTTTACTAATTCAAGACTTCCAAGCAGATTGCCAGTAGAACAGGTGTGGACCTTACAAGGTTCCACACTAAAAACAATTAACAAAATTAAAAATAACTAAAAAGAGAATAAAACTAACAAAACTAATACCAACAAAAAATAAAAATTAAAATTAAATACTAAGAAAATAAAAAGAAAAAGAACAAGAACAAGAATTAAAATAAGAACGTAAACAAATAAACACCGTTCTCCGGCAACGGCGCCAAAATTTGGTAGGCTAAGTCGCACACCTACAAATTTACCTAACTTAGGTAATAATAATGCAGTTATGGTAAGTCAGGGATCGAATCCACATGAACGGTTATTTGTTCACGAACAGTCACTTGACCAGATTGGGGGTTCAGATTAATTATTAAATCCTAAAAACAGAAATTAAACTAATTAAGAGTAAATAAAAACAATAATTTAGAAACACTTTAGATTTGATTCCGTCCCCACCTAATTAGTCAATTATCATTGATATCTCTTTTCACTGTCACCCTATTCACCTGATCACAAGATCTGTTTCAATCTCTGTTTCTTCTTTCAGAATAGTTACTAGCAGTGGCACACTCACTAGAAACCCTAATTAATAAATTAATCTAACTGGCACAGTCTACGGAGAATTAATTGATGAACGGTTTAAGAAACTAAGATCAAGAATGCTTTCTATGATTATTTCACACAGATAATCATCTAATTTTACCCACTTCACAATTTACCATGGCACATGCATAAATCGTAAAGATGCTACTCGTGAATTTCCTACACTAGCACAGTCATAAAAAATTCTAGCAAAGATTCATAAAAAGAACTAGTGAATTGGCCAGATCCACAAACCCTAGTTATAAATCTAGAATAAACACAAGTAAAATTATGAACAGGGATAAACAGATTGAAAAGAAAAATACCTCAAATTGATAAAAAGGGGTTCAAGAAATCAAACCCAAAGCAATGAAGTTTAAGCTTCCATGAAGGAACTCAAATCTCTCTAGGTAAAATAAAACTAAAGATGAACCCTAAAAATATTGTTAAAGGAGGATATATACTCCTTCAAATAATACTAACCTAAATCTAATAATAATCATAATTCAAAAGAAAAAGGAAAAAGAAATAAATTAACATTAAAACTCCCAGCTGTCAACTAATTTTGCCTTGGTCAACGCATCTCTTCCTCGGTCTTCACGTGCGTGCACTTGGTTTTCACTCACAGTAATTTGAATTTCACTTTCTTTATTTCTACTTTGGTCCTTGAACAATTTAGATCTGTAGTTTGATCCCTGAAACTTCACCAATTTGCAAAACAGTCTTCCGCTTCAATATCTTGACTTTGACTCCTCGAGAGTATTACATCCGAATATGAAATAAAACATTCAAATACCCTCGGATTACAATTAAGCCCCAAAAATACATTTTAGTCGAAAATTACATAAAACTAATCTAAATACATGAAAATAACAATTTAAGCTCATAGAAACCTAGAAAATAATGGTATAAAATCTGTCCCATCAGTTGGATTGGATAGGTGACCTCATTTTCTACTGCATACAAGTTCCAAATGCTGTTTACATCATGGTAGGTTTTGATTTTTGATGCATACTCCCTCTGTCCCAATAGTAGCTTCCCATTTTGCCATTTTGGGTGTCCCGTTAATAGCTTTCACTTTCCTTTTTTGGCAAAGAAATCTTTACTATTCCCTCCACTCATTCTCTCTCCTACATTATTTTAATACTCACAACACCATTATAATTTACTATTCTCTCCACTCATTCTCTCTCCTATTTTCAATTACACTCACAATATTTTTTCTTCCCCCCCCCATTTTCTTAATTTGCATGCTTGGCAAAAAATGGGAAGCAATTGTTGGGACGGAGGGAGTATATTTCAAAGGATCCACAGTCATCAATGTGTGGAATGTCTTTCTCATTATTTCTTCTTGGTTGAGGCATGGTGGGTTGAAAGAGGATCCTTCACAAGTTGTTAGACTTTTGGTGGTGAAGACAAGCTCTGATACCAATTCAAAGGCCCTGTGTACTTGATCAACTGAGAGAAGATCATGCAGTTAAGATTTGGCAACTAAGGTTGAATCTTAGCTGTCAGATATTAACTGATTAAAATAATAAAGTGTAATGTGCAGCGGAATAAATAAAGTGAAATAATGTAAAGACAAAGTGATTAGTGTAAGTGTGTGTGGGTGTGTGTGTGTTTGTGTGTTATAATACCAAATAACACAAGAATTTTAAGGTGGTTCAGAGTTCACTCCTCCTACGTCCACCCTCACTGTCAATCTTGACAAGTGAGCTCAATCTACTATACTCTAGGTCTCTTTAAGAGTTACAAAGATTGATCAAGCAAGTTCTTTGAACTTCCTCTTCCTAATTGGTACAGTCAATTAGGAATTTGCTTGTTACGAAGCAAATTACAGAGTACACACTTAAAGTACAGTGTTAAGTGTTTACAAGTTTGATTATACACTTGAAGTGCAGTCTCAAGTGTCTGTAGTTTGTTTTTGATGTTGATTCACAGTTTTGCAGGTATGCAAGGGTTTGAGAAAGGTTGCAAAAGGTTGTGGGTTGAGGGGCACATAATTCAGTCATAGAGTCTTCCTTTTATAAGTTGAGAAAGAGCCGTTGGAGGAGACAAGGCAGTAAATGTTTGTGGGTGGAATTGTGTTTGCATTTAGTGCATTGTTGAATGGATATAAACAGGATGAAATTTGCAACCCAAGTTCAGAAGATCTTCAAAGGGATGACATGGCAATGTTGTTGAGAGGTTTAAGTATAGCACCTCTTTGACATCAATGAAATAATACATTGTTGTTGGTACTGAAGATCTTAGCTGTCAGAGTGATGCATCTCTGCTGTTGAGTTCTTAGCTGTCAGATCAATGTAATCTTAGCTATTAGATCTAGATGAGTAGAGGATATGGTTTGAGTCAGGTGATATGTAATGATCTCTTTGTAATGAAATAACACTTGTTTTATTGAATTGGTTCTCAGGAGATTGCTTGATCATTACTGTCAGCTTGATTTATCATACTTGTCATATCTTAGCTTATCTTGGCTTTATGAGGTCTGTTGTGTATATAACATATTTTAGATGTGTTTCTTTGTCAAAATCAGACTTAACTATGTAGATACATAGTTAGGTCCTAACATCTATCATTGCCTTTAAAGTTTCAGAGACGACAATATCCATTGATTATCTCTTATGCAATGACAATTAATAAAAGTCATGGTCCTCAAAAGACCGTTATTCAACAATGGTCAGCTTTATGTTACATTATCAAGGGTAACTAATCGCGATGGTTTGAAGATTTTAATATATGATGAGGATGGGAAGCCAACAAGTCAAACAACTAATGTTGCGTACAAGGAAATTTTTCAAAATCTGTAATATTATTTCATTAACATGTGTAAGTGTCTTTATTGAAAATTATTGTCTTAATTATTACTTTTATCTTCATCTATTTTTTTAACATGACTAATTTGCTTAAAATATTTACTTTTTTTGAAATAATATTTTGTCCGTGCGTTTAACGCACGGGTATAGCACTAGTTATCAAAGTAATGACACAAAATTTTATTTTCATATTCTTAAATTTATTTCACATTTGTAATATTTTAACTAATTAAATATTCTTAATAAAATAAAAAGTGAATAATTTTTTTTTGAGAGTCACAAGTGGGCTTAAAAAAATAAAAAGTTGAAAAGTAATAAAAGAAAAAAGAAAAAGAAAATGTATATTTAATTATTTATGAAAATAACAAATTTTGTTACCTAAGAGGAGTTAGTATCTCTAATGGTTATATGTATAGGTGGAAAAAATTGGAGTAGAGTTACTGAAGGTATCAATTTGGTACCTCTTTTAACTCCACACCATATTTTAGTACCTCGCATTTAACCGTTGAAGATGTTAACTTTTTTGCATAGGTACCCAAATATTGGATGGTTATGCCGGTCTATTTAATAATGGTCACGTATAGAGCCGATGTTAATGCCGACATATACGTGAGGAGGCGTGTTAGAACCCCATTTGTATCACATTAATTTGGAGAAAATAATTGATCTTACATACTCCCTCCGTCCCAATAAAAGCTTCACTAATTACCCAAAAGGGCGTCCCGTTAGAAGCTTCACCTTTCCTTTTTTGGCAAAGAATCTGATGCTGTCCAAAAATAATGGATGGGCTTAGATTAAGTCCAATGGCGAAAAAGTAGCAAATGGGCCCAAAACGAGATAAAGCCCAAGAAGAAGATGAAGATAAAGGTGGCCCAAATATGGATCGCAGGAAAATCTGGGGGGAAGTATCCCGCCAGGGTCAATGAAAGGGAGAAGATCAAGGCAGTAATAGCGATATATCGTGAAGATCATGGCGAGATAAGTAAGGCAAGCCGGCGAGATAAAGACGAGAAAGGAGATGCGAGACATTATGGTAAGGCGACACGAGCCATGATTTACCTAAGCTGGCGAGAGATGGATCCCAGATTGATGCGGTTCACAAGAGGCGGCATATAAATATCTATGAAATGGGACCCATTGAACGGTTATGCATTGGGATCAGTGATCACGTGTTAAGAGTTTACATTTATAAAGGACCAATGGAGTGGTGACACGTGTAAGGAGGCATGGAACGTGAGGAGGTCATATGCACGGCACGAGGGAAGGAGTATATATATGAGAGGTATTCTTCATAATCAAGGTACATTCATTTTTTTACACACACAAACACCTTTCCCTACTGTTATTATTTACAACCCAAAAGCAAACACTTATCCTCACGCCGGAGGGGCTTACGCCGGAGTCGCCCCCGGCTTAGTTCACGTTTGTGGCTGTGCAGGACTGAAGAAGGAGCCAGAGGTGCTGTCGATTAGACTACAACGGTGTGTTTCTGTTGAGGAAAATCCTGGCAACATCAATTGGTTCTGTTGCCGGGACTGATTCTCTTCATTGATTGGAGGTTTGCCGGCGGTAGAGTAGTAGCAGCGGATTGTTGTTCGTAGAATTGGAAGGCTAGTTCGTGTTGAGGAAGATTCACCGGGTGTGTTGAGTTTTAGATTGATTTGGTTTATTGTCCGCAATTTGTAAGTCGAAATTCGTTTGTTCTTATTGTTGTTAGAATTGATTGTTGTTCGAAAGATTTTTGTGGGTTGAAATTGTTGGAGATTTTGGTTTTGATTGATTGGTTGAGTATTAATTTCTTACTTCTGAAGTGTTTGCGTGAGTTGTGGAGGATTTGAGGTTGTTGGTTAAGATTTGTTCAAAGTTTTGTTTGATTGTGGGGTTTGGAATTTATTGTTGGTTTTGGATTTTGAAAGTTCATTTGATTTTGATTAGCTTGGGTTTTGGTGTTTTTGGTGATAGTGTGGTGTTGAAGCAATTGTTGAGGTTTTGAAAGTATTTTTGTTGGTGTTGAAAGTTTGTTGCTGGGTTGTTATTTGTTGTTTCTTGAGTTTCTGGGCTAGATCTTCAAATCTTCATAAGATTTGCAGATTTTTGAAGTGTAATTCATCATCTTTGATTACGTGGGTAATAAGGGATGTCAACGCCTGAGAAAGGTATAGTGGGCCAGAAAACTGTGGCGGGAAGGAACCTTATTACACTTATGTCTGGATTTGGGAGTATAGGAATGGGCGGAACGAGAGATACTTCTTCTTCACAGCAAGTTATTCCTGAGGAGAGAGAGCGGGTTACCGGAGGCGAGGGAGAGCGAGATGTAGTGCCGCCACCGCCAGAGGAAGAAGTAGAGGATGAGGAGGAAAGTTTGAGGATCTACAACAATCTGATTTTGCAATTATTGGAAAATAACAAGCGACTGAGGACTCCGAAGAAGAAGCCTACCCCAATCCCGCAGGGTTTGTTAACTGCAACGGTAGAAGGAAATAAGGAATCAAACAAGGAAGTAATCGTGGTGAATGATGATGAGCGGCAGAAAGAAGCAGAGCCTGAAAAAATAAAGGAGACCGAAGCAAGACTTGATGGGTCGCAAAAGCGAAAGGCGGGAGAGTACATGGAGAACGGGAAGAAAATTAGGGTGTACCATTGGCCGCACACTTCACAAGTATCGTCGTTTTATTGTGAAAATGAGGAAGAAGATACCGCTGCAAATGAAGAAGGGTTTGGGGAGCAAGAGTTGAAGGTTTCAAAAGAAAGCGAGAAATCTAGACAGATGGAAAAAGGAAAGGGCGTAGGAGTAAGTCGCTTCGGGGAAGAAGACGGAATAACAAAGCAGATGGCTGAAATGACAAAGAGGTTGGCAGAATTAGAAAAAGGTGGTACAATCGATGGCGAGAAAGATTCATTCGTCGCCCCATTTGTCAAATACATTCAAGAGTCTGAGCCTGCTCCGGAGTTTCGTTTGCCGACATTTGTCTAAATATGCGGGAGTCACCACGGCTAGAACTCATGTCGCGAGGCTTTGAAGTTACTATGGCGATACTAACCAAAGATGATGCACTACTATGTAAAACTTTTGCTAGCACTTTAGAGCTTCAAGCGTTGGAATGGTTCACACGGACAACTGCTAACTCTATTGTGGGGTATCAAGATTTTAAACGAAAGTTTTTGTCAAGATTTGGGGTTGTAGGAACTCGGCTGTAGTATTGCGGGAATTAATGGGAATCAAACAAAAAATGGGAGAGGGTTTGATAACTTACACCAACGGGTTCTTGGCGATTGCCAACCTAATTTTCGATATAGAGCCCAAGTACGCGATAATGATGTATATGTCGGGTCTGGTGTCAGAAGCTTTTAAAAGAGAGTTGAGGATGAGGTTGCCCGCGACTTTAAGCGAGTTGCATGAGCGAGTTAAGGCATATTGTGGGGGTGAAGATGTTGAGGAAGGAATGTCAGCTCGGCAAGGAAGAATGTGAAAGACGAGTTGAGTATATCAAGGAGGATAATGCACGGCTCGCGGATAGGGGCGAGGAAATCAGAATGGAGGCAGAGGTGGAGGCCGCGCCGGTGGTCGCGGCAGCGGAAGAATTATTAGATTCACAAGGTTGAATGCAAGGCCAAGCGAGATATTGAGGGCGGTGGAGTTACCAGCGGCTTTTGAAATGACAGACAGAGGAAGAAGAAACTTGAACCAATATTGTAACTATCACGGAGATAGAGGGCACGAGACTGATGAGTGCTACAACTTGAAAAAGGTTATCCAAGGTAAAATTGATCGGGGGGAATTGCAGGAATATGTTTGGCAGGAACAGAATGGGGCGACTCAAGGAGGAAATGGCGAGAGGAACGAGATACTGGTAATTCATGAGCCAGCTAGTATCACCTGTCTAAGTAATCAGATCATGTCACTATCTCACACCTGCCATATTCCCGCATATCCTCCAAGTGAAGAAAGGATTATTAGCTTCTTAAGGCGAGAGTTAGCTTTAACGCCTAGCCATGGATGTCAACCCGTAGTGATTACAATTGCTCCAGGAAACAATATACTACACAGACTGCTGGTGGACTCAGGAGCAAGCCGCAATATCTTATACTACGAAGCTTTTAAGAAAATGAAGTATACGGAAGCTAATTTAGTGCCGTATAAAGGATTTTTGGAGGGGTTCACGAATCATACAGTACGGGTCAAAGGAACGATTTCACTGGCGGTAGAGATAGGAGAGGACGAAAAGGCGAGAACCCGAACGGTGGAATTCATGGTGATAGACCTGGTGTCACCATATAATGCCATCGTGGGAATTCCCTTTATGCAAACTTTCGAAATGGTTGTGTCCATCCCGCATCAAAGAGTCAAATTCCCCATGCCAAAAGGAATAGCTTGTCTAAAGAGTGAAGTCAAAGAAGTAATTCAGAAGAAGATCGAGATACAAACCGCAGCTAGGCGAGTTCTAGTTCGCTTTCATCAGCTTTAGCAATTCGGGATGCAAAAGTCAATGTGGTCACCAACATAGAAGGGGAAAGGCTGCGAGAAATAAGTAATATATGGAACATTGATGAAGAGGTGGTTGAAGAAAGATTTGAAGTAAGTTTGGGGAACCAGGGAGCCATTCAGGACAGAATGAAAGGATCAAGATTGGTTAAGTTCGTTAAGATGAAAGAGCCAGAAATTGAGGAAATATTTGAATTTGAGGATGAAAAGTATGAGAAGATGGAGACTGAAGCAATGGAAGTTCTACTACAAGACGGTGGCAATTGGAGTAAAAGCGACATTGAGAAGGAAAAGGAGTATGATGATGGAAAAAAGGAAAGTGGAATGGCGGTGAGGACTTAGTAAGTACGAGACAACAATGGAGAATGCTTTAAGCGAGAAAATCAGCAAAGAAGTAAGAAGTAATTTATTTATTTAATAGTATTCTTATTAAAATACTATGAAGACTGAGTATTTTGAAATTTTCCGTTCATGAATGAAAATTATGCCTACTTTGAAGTGATAGTGTTACGAATGAGATTATATACATCTTGAAAATGCTAAAATGAAATTAAAGAAATAAAAGTATGAAAGCCTACGATCTAAGTTTGCTTTGTTTTATCGAATGTTGTCTAGTAATAATGTTTATGTGATATGTCGTCAAAAGCAGAAAAGTAAATCGCAAGAAGTAAAGTTGCCTAAAGACAACTTCACTTTTTCGATGGGAGTATAGGTATAGGGTTATATCTCGCCAAAGGTAAGAAGGTAAAAGAGTTTTTGATGAATTATCAAAACAATATTTGATGAATTATTGAAGCAAGTTGATGAAGAAAGGAGAAAAGAAAAGTAAGCTGAAAAGTATCGTCTGAAAGAAAAGTCCACGGACTATAAACATGAAAGTCTCTGGACTATAAATTAGAAATTCCCATCTCGCCTGTATGGCATGGATATGGATGCGACTATAAACAGGAAAGAAAGTCCCATCTCGCCTGTATGGCATGGATATGGATGCGACTATAAACAGGAAAGAAAGTCCCATCTCGCCTATATGGCATGTATATGGATGCGACTATAAACAAGAAAGAAAGTCACATCTCGCCTGTATGGCATGTAAATGGATGCGACTATAAACAGGAAAGAAAGTCCCATCTCGCCTGTATGGCATGTATATGGATGCGACTATAAAAAGGGAAAGTCTAAGGACCATAAAAGTGAAAGTCTACGGACTATAAACGAGAAAGTCTACGGACTATAAAAAGGGAAAGTCTAAGGACTATAAAAATGAAAGTCCACGGACTATAAAAAGGAAAAAAGACTAAGGATTATAAAAGGAGAGTCTAAGGGTGATAAACAAGAAAGTCTAAATCGATTATAAACGAGAAAGAAACCCATCTCGCCTGAATGGCATGTAAAGATGTGACATGTATAAAAGAAAGCACATCTCGCATAAATGATATGTAAAGAAGTATTGAAAAGGAAAGTAAATGTATGTTGACGGAAAGATATGAAAAGGTATAAGAAAGAAAGATATATTTAAAGCAAATAAAGATGTGGAGGCACAAAATAAGGAAATTATCCTAAGTAAAAATCATGAAAAGAGCAAGGAAGAAGCAGAAGAGATCTAAGGTCAGCGACAAGATAAGTCGCGATGTATACACTATAAGTAAAGTCGCCTAAAGACGACTTCACTTTTTCGAGGGAAGTATAAGGTACCTGTCAGACAAAATAATGATTTTTGATGAACTATCAAAACAAAATAGCAAAGCCAGGATAGAAATGGGGAAACAAGCAAATAAAACATAAAGGCAAAAAGGCAAGCACGAAGGCCGCGAATAATACACATTGTTTAAAAGGCACGCAGGCCTAAATAAAAGAAATTAAAATTGTTTAGCCACCGAGGCAAGTTACAAAAAGATTTAAAGTATTAGAGCAGAATCAAGTTGGAGGGGTTGGTTCGTTAGTTGGTGCGGGTTGAGTGGAGCTGGAAGCCGCGAGAGCAAGCTCCTTTGCATCATCAAGAAGTTGATGTTTATGTTCCAATTGGGCTTGCCATAAAGAAAGAACGTTCGGCACTTGAGGAGGAGCGGGATTCCAGGGCGACTTACCCAATAGTGCATCTTCCTCTTCCAAATCTTTGAGTTCATCAGCTGAATATGGAACTAGAGGATGACCCAGGCAACATATATCACTGAAGATTGGTTCTGAGCCCCATTTGGCAAGTCGCTCGAGCGTAATGGCCGGTATCTCAGCGGCGTCTGCTGCTGCGGCTCGCATGACTTGGAGAGTGGTTTGGTCGCCAATATCCACAAGATCATCCTTAAGCTTGTTTACATCAGCATTAAGAGAGGTAACTTCAGCGATTTTTCCAGTAAGTTCTTCTCGCAGCTTGGCTATCTCGCTCTGAAAGAATTGAGTGTCAGCGGCATGAGTCTCCTTTAGAGTCTTATTCTCGCTCTGAAATTTGGCGGTATTTTCCTTGGCAGAATTAAGTTCAGTTGTGGCTTTGGCAAGATTGTTATTGGCGGCATTAAGCTCAGTATTGACGGTTTCGAGCTGATTTTGAGAAGTAGACAAGTCAAGTTTTAGCTTATCCCGCTCCCCTTCCAGGTTGGCGATTGTTGCATCTCGCCTACCAACTCTGCCACGTAGGATATCTTTGTCTTTTCTCAATGCTTGGTTGGAATTTTCTAACTGCTGCACGTCCTTGGCAAGTTGGTGATTTTTATCATTGATGCCAATAATCGAAGATCCAAGCTAAATGAAAAAGTTAAGTTAAAGGCCAAAATGAGGAAAATAGCAATCAAATAAGAAAGGAAAGAGCGACATACCAGTGAAAAGTAAATCCCGGCTTGGCAAGCGGCATGATCAATATCCATATCCGTTACTCGCTGGACTTGGATGGGATCGCTAGCACGAATAAGAGCAGAACTGCCAATTAAGCACTCATCAACACCGCGAGTTTCGTTGATCAATCCCGTCAAGCGAGGGACATTGGCAGCTTCTTTGCACAACTCAAAGAGCCCATTAAAATCAGTGGGTTTTTCAAAATTGTCCTGGAGCCAGCTAGGAGTGGGAAGAGCTGAGGAAGTCTGTGGGTCACGGGGAGTAGGGGGCGAATTAGAGACATTTGTTACATCGTAAAACTCCATACCTTGAGGAGGAGGAAAAGGATCATCATTGTGAATGGGCTCTGTCGCATCTCCAGCTGGTGCGGGAGAATTTATCAGTACCGTATCAGAGGAAGGAATGATAATGTTCTCTTCAGTGGGGATATCGTCAGATTGCAAAATGGAACTTGGCGGGACAGAAACCGGCAGAACATTGCTTTCATTAGGAGGAGGAACTTGGACAGTTGGAAGGGCTTCAGTAGATGGAGGATCCTGGTTAACGACTGGAGTTGGAGGAATAGTGTCTTGGGTGGTAGTAGCGACATTGATTTGGACCGAGGCAATTCTCTTTTGGCGCTTGGCTCTAGTTCCTGGAGCGTTGGGCTTAGCTCTGGCCTTGGAAGAACCTTGGGCCTTTTCTAAGGAAATTTCCTCTGTATCCTTGCCATCGTGGGATAATGGCAAGGGTAGATTATCGGGAAGAAGACCGAGAGCAGTGTCGCGAGTGCTAGCAAGTCGTTTCATTCTCCTGTTAATCTCCAAATTGGCGTTTTGGCGGCTGTCCATTGATTTGGCTCGGTGATCTGGAAACAAATGAGAAGAAAATTAAGAATCAGAATTTATTTCAGGATAAGGTAAATAGAGAAAAGAATAAGCTTAAGGAAGAGACATACAAAGAACATTGTTCATGCCGGTACAATGACGAGTACCCTTGCACGACTGGCACTCGTGAGCATATTTATCATATGTATGTCGCTCCCATCCATCAAAATAAACATGGCTTATTGAATCCCGCGGCGGGGCAAGAGGTAAGTTATCAGCGATTCCGACTCGGTCAAGTAGTTCCCTATTTCGTAAAATGCCCCTCCAAGAAATAAGAGGTTGGGGTGTATCAGCAGGAGAGTCGGCGGGAATGGTGACTAAAGCACGAATAGCGGCAATTAGTGTATTACCACCCACTATAGAAGCATCTTTGGTTTCGATTTGGGGTTTGATGGGGTGAAGATCGACGGGATGAGACCACCCAACGCGAGAAACGATGAAGAGTGGGTCATCCATCCAATCATGAACTTTGGTAGGTAAAGGAGTAAGAATCTTGGGACCTCGTTGATATTGGAGGGAAAGGCGGGTTTCTAATATCCCGTTTTCAAGCTTGTTGGTTTGCTTATATCCTTGGAATAAAGAGACCAAGGATGTAACAGTGGGTTCTTTTCGTAAAGAGCGACAGATGGCAATGAAAGTGGTTATAATCCTAAGGGCGTTGGGATGAATCTCTGTGATCATGGCTTGAGCCTTGTACAAAACCTCACAAAGAAAAGGATCAAGGGAAATCCTGAGGCCAGCCTTAAGTTGCGAGGGAAAAACAACTATGCCATCTCGCATTTCTCTCAGATGGGCCAGGGAAGTGTTTCCTTGGTAGTCAGAAATGCGATAAATGGAAGAATCACTGTTGTATAGGGTATGCCAGGTGGTGATGGGATTAGGGACGAGAGAGTTGGTGTCAGGAGCAAGAGAAGATCCCGCCTCAGTATGAGCGGGATTGGTGAAAAGGTTACCTTCAGCCATGTTCAGATTTTGAACCCTTGTAGAAGTGGGATTCTTTGGTTCTTTGCGGCGGGAGATGAAGTCGCTTGACCGGCCATCTCGTTGGAATCAGTGGAAGAAGAAGAAGAAAGGACAGATTTATAATGCGTCCTACGTTTAGAAAAGGGATCAGCGACACAGTGGGATTCAGATGAGTCGCTTAAGTTGAGGTCATATTTATTTTTGATGAATCGGACTAATTCCTTGTGAGAAGTAAAAATATGGGACATAGGGGCTGAAAGGGGAAGGAAAAAATGACCTTGGATTTCAAGGGAATCAATTAGTGAAGGATCTACCCAATTTTCAACCATCATCCTAGCTATGTCGGCCTTGGGTAATCTCGCCCAAGTAGTTCGCAGGCGTCTGTATAAGCCGCCTAAAACTTGACACCTACCATATCTAACCCGTCTAGAACAATTTTTGTTTCTCGCCATAAAGGGCAATTTGGGAATAAAGTTAAAGAGGCATATAAAAGGAATAACAAGACTCGTACGAATCGGCAAAAATGAAAGATCAAAGTACGGGGTTTTAAAGAATATGAAGGGTTTTTGAAGAGTTACCTGTTGAAAATGAAGAACGGCCGGAGAAGACGAAGAATCGCCGGAGGATATAAGCGGAAGACGGAGAAGCGAGGAATATGAACACCAAAATCAACTTCAAATGGCAACTGACGAACGGAGCAAGGTTTAAAGAGCAATTTTAGGGTCAAATCCAGAAAAGAACGGTGTAAAGATGAAGAAATTACGTCGGGGTTGAAGTTAGGGTTCGCCGGAATTTTGAGAGTGTTTGAGTAAGAACAAGGAGAGTAAGAAGAGAAATATGGAAAGGAAAATGGGTATTTATATGAGAGAGGGACTTATGGAAGTGATTGACGTGACGGATAAGATGAAAAATTTTAAATTTTTCCTCTTATTTGGCACGGTTACCGAATGACGGCGCTTTGAACTTTAGGGACTCGCCATAGAAGTGACACGTGTATAAATAGGGTTATTCAACTTCGAGCTTCTTAAAGAAGGAACTGTATGTCGCAAGAACTTTGAGACGTTGAACTTCAAGTTTTCTGCGAGACCATAAATGAATCTCACCTCAAACTTAGGGGCTTACGTCTTTGTCCAAAAATAATGGATGGGCTTAGATTAAATCCAATGGCGAAAAAGTAGCAAATGGGCCCAAAGCGAGATAAAGCCCAAGAAGAAGATGAAGATAAAGGTGGCCCAAATATGGATCGCAGGAAAATATGGGGGGAAGTATCCCGCCAGGGTCAATTAAAGGGAGAAGATCAAGGCAGTAATAGCGATATATCGTGAAGATCATGGCGAGATAAGTAAGGCAAGCCGGCGAGATAAGGACGAGAAAGGAGATGCGAGACATTATGGTAAGGCGACACGAGCCATGATTTACCTAAGCGGGCGAGAGATGGATCCCAGATTGATGCGGTCCACAAGAGGCGGCATATAAATATCTATAAAATGGGACCCATTGAACGGTTATGCATTGGGATTAGTGATCACGTGTTAAGAGTTTACTTTTATAAAGGACCAATGGAGTGGTGACACGTGTAAGGAGGCATGGAACGTGATGAGGTCATATGCACGGCACGAGGGAAGGAGTATATATATGAGAGGTATTCTTCATAATCAAGGTACGTTCATTTTTTTACACACACAAACACCTTTCCCTACTGTTATTATTTACAACCCAAAAGCAAACACTTATCCTCACGCTTGGGAGAAGCTTACGCCGGAGTCGCCCCCGGCTTAGTTCACGTTTGTGGCTGTGCAGGACTGAAGAAGGAGCCGGAGGTGCTGCCGATTAGACTACAACGGTGTGTTGCTGTTGAGGAAAATCCTGGCAACATCAGAATCTTTACTATTTTCTTCATTCATTCTCTCTCCTACATTATTTTAATACTCACAACACTATTATAATTTACTATTCCCTCCACTAATTCTCTCTCCTATTTTCAAATTACACTCACAATATTTTTTTTTTCCCTCCCATTTTCATAATTTGCGTGCCCACCCAAAAGGGTGAAGCACTTATTGGGACGGAGGGAGTATAAGGTTGGATAACCTCATCCATTAACAATGCCTTTTAAAATGATAATTGTCTAATTCTAACAGCCTTTTAAGAGGATGATGGTCTAATTCTAACAATGTCCATGTTTTGTTTATAGTGAAATCCAAACGTATCAAAGATTGATGATGGAACTACTATTAATATTTAGGGTGAGTCCGATGTTTATGAAGTGTCATCTTTTTTATTATTACGAATGAAATTGCACTCGTCATTTGCTAAAATAAACATTTGTTGTCCCCCTAATACCCCCAAACCCTGGTAACTCTTTTTCTCTCAAACTCTTCTTCTTATAACGTGAACATTGCTACTTTACCTGGATCCATCCTAGTCAAACGGACACCTCACATTTTATATTTTGGGTGAATATGGTGAAGTATATATTTTGGAAAGATAATCTTTGTATAATCAGGATATATTTTTATGATTGTAAATGATATTTTCTCTCTGTATAGCACCTTTGGAAATATTACAAAACTTATTTATTGCATTACGATGATTGAACTACTAAATCCTGTTATTTTTAAAAGGTTGAAAATGTCATTTTAAACAAATATTAAAATTTTAAATTTGCATTTTAAAATGATACACCGAACATATTTACAAAAACAGAAATATATTTTAAAAACTACTCCGTTTATAAAATCCCGCAGCAGACTGACGAGGCCTTAGTATCAAGGTGTTAGGTTATTTAGGTTATTGACACTTCAGTTTTCTATCAAAACTTTGACGTCCCCATTCAGATTCAAAAATGTATTGTGATTGGTCTTGTGCGAAAATTTAAGTGTCACAATATCTAACCATATTTCAGTCACAAATGATATAGACACAAAATTTTATTATGAACCTATTTTTCTTTATTTAATTTGGAAATGTTTATGCCTTTTTAAACAGAAATTCTATTTAGGGTATATATGGCTTAATTAATTAGATTACAAGATTTAGTTTGATTCAATCCTGAAGTACTGTGATATTAACTGATGATGATTGCTTGTATACCTACTCTATTTGTTTCAAAATATTTTGTTTGCATCTATATAAGGAATACAAACAATATTTATTTTGAAACAAAGTTGGTATATAATTCATAATTAAAACAAATAAAAAAAATTAACCACAAATAAAAATGTTAACAATTGAATTTCAATTGGGTTCGTAGCTACTCCAATAATATGGAAACCGCTAGTATCCAAACTCGAAAGGTTGAGTTTGAAAGCTAAGTAGCAACCAACTAACATTTGGACAATAAAATACGAATCCTCATGTGGGAAACTGGTTTTATGCCGGAAAAACTAACAACAAACCCAAACCTAAAACACCCGGGCCCCTCAACTGTCTACACCATAAACTCTCAACCATTTATTTATTTATTTATCAGTTACTCATTTTGTGTTGCTCCAAATACTTTAAACCATTGGATAAAAAGTGAATAAAACCGAATTTTGAAAAGGACGAGGTGGTGGGAAATAATCAATAACATGCCCCTACCTAATCAACAGAAGCATGATCGAATGGGGTAGGGCTTCCTTACTGTTGCCCACCTCCACATCAATCGCGTGAGCGATGTCGACCAGTGTCATGTACCGGTAACAAACTCCTATATTCTTATTGACGGTTAATTCATATATTTCCTTTAGGTTTATAGAAATATCTTACACATGTCCTACAAAGCCGCTATAAATATGTTCGCTAATCCTCTATGAAGGTAACCTCTCCTTACACTTTTGAGACTCTTGCCAATGCAATTTTAAGTCAAAACACACCAATACTCATCCTTACCATGTAGGCTTTTAGCCTTATGCCAACCCGATCAATCATTTGTTCGTGATTTTAGGTCTTAGATATCGGAGTACAACCCGATTGTTGTACTAAGGCTAGTCAAGATCAATTCCTGCTTCATCAGTTTGGTTGCATGTCGGGAAATGAGCTTTTTAAACCTTGAAATCACACACAAACCTTGGATCATGGAGTCTGACGAACACACGACGAGTGCCTTTATTAACCACGTCAACAATGGTCCACAACCACAGCAGGCCGGTAGGAACGCCACTGGAAACGATGTCGTGGCAGCTTGTGGTGTCGGCAATTATAATGTTTTTCCACCTCCTCCACCTTCATGAAATCCCCACAATAGGCCGTCCAGGTCCAAGAGTGAGGTTGATGGTGTCGAGCTCCAGGATCGAAGAAGGGTGTGCTCGTCTTTTGGGTCGACCAAAAGCATTCCAATGCCATTTCCTCTTTTGTTGGCCGCTACGTCGAAGAAAAATTGTCATCGATTTTCGCCTTCAAGTGTGAAGATTCCTTCATCCGAAAATTGTGGTTCGGGACCTTTGTCTTCGTCAATTGGGAAGTTGGCCAACTGTTCAGCCATTACTCATCCCTTGATTGACATCTGGGTTACGTACTTGATGTCGAACTCTACCAAGAAGAAGGACCATTTGGCTATTCTCATTGACAGTGATGATTTATCGAAGAGATATTTGACCGGATCCATCTTGGAGACCAGGTGTACTGTGTGTGATTGCATGTAGTGTCTCAATTTTCCGACAACCCTGCCCACTGTGCGAGTCTACTCACAGGGAGTGAGTAGTTGAGCTCGCTACCTTGGAACTTTCGGCTCAGGAAGTAGATGGCATTCTCGATTTTTGACTCTTTCTTTTCTTGGCCTAGCATGGCTCCAACTGCGGTGTCGGTCACAGTCAGGTACAGTAAGAGTGGCTTTTTTTCGTGGGGAGGACAGAGGATTGGAGGATTCACAAAGTACGCCTTTACTTTCTCAAAGGCGTCTTGACATTCCGGGTTCCACTCGATGTCCGCATTCTTTTTCATTAGCCGAAAGATTGGCTCGCACATGGAAGTCAGCCGATTCACAAAGCGGCTGATGTATTGCAGGCGGCCCATAAAGCTTTTTACTTCCATTTGGGTTTGCGGTGGTCTCATTTCAATTATGGCTTTGATCTTTTGGGGATCATCCTCGATGCCTCGTTTTGTGACCATGTATCCCAAGACTTTGCCTCGGATTACTCGGAATGTGCATTTAGCAGGGTTCAACTTCATTGAATGGTTTTGAAGATGATCGAAGAACTTCCTGAAGTCAATAAGGTGTTGTCCGTCTGATCCTTTTGAGTGAATAATCATGTCGTCGACGTATTCCTCGATCTCTTTGTGGATCATGTCATGGAAAAGTGTTGTCGCTGCCCATTAGTAGGTAGCCCCAGCGTTCTTCAATCCGAACGGCATTACTTTGTAGCAGTAGGTTCCCCATGAGGTGGTGAAGGCGGTTTTCTCTTGGTCTTCTTCGGCCATCTTGATCTGATTATAGCTGGCAAAACCGTCCACGAAGGACTTAACCTCGAAATTAGCGTAGTGTCGACCAACATGTCTATGTTCGGCAGTGGAAAGTCGTCCTTTCGACTTGCTTTGTTGAGATCTCGGAAATCCACGTAACAGCGCACCTTCCCATTGGCCTTGGTGACCGTGACTATGTTGGAAAGCCAATTCGGGTATTCGATCACCTATATGAAGCCGACGCGGAGCATCTTTTCGATTTCTTCTTTGACTTGCAAAGACCATTATGGCTTGATTCGGCGTAGTTTATGCTTGGCGGGCTTAGCCTTGGGATTCAAGGGAATCCGATGTTCTACTATGGCGGGATCTAGGCCGGGCATGTCTTGGTAGGACCAAGCGAACACGTCCACGAATTCTTTGAGCAGTGCAGTCAATGCTTCTTGCTCGGTGTCGGTGAAGAAACCTCTGATTTGCATCTCTTTAGGCTCTTCAGCAGTCCCCAAATTCACTGTGGTTAAAACCTCCTCGGCAGCTTGGGCCCGATTTTCCTCTTGTTTGACTACATGCTTAAAGATTTGCTTAATGTATTGTTCGTTTAATGTGTCTGCGTCTTTATCAAGTGAGTCATTATTAACTGCTTTTGATTTGTTAGTTAACTTATCATTTGTTAAAGATGCAATGAGGGGATACTCAGAAAGGTCAAATTTTTCATTTAAAGCGTAGAGGAATACATTATTGGCTATAAACTCATAATCTTTCGGTGTAAGACCGTCAAATGACTCGAGACTCGAATTCAAATACAACAGAATCGAAGCTAGACTCTAGGAGACGAGGGGTTAGACCAAGCTTTTCAATCATTTCCTCCTTACTGGTTGTAGGTCCGGAGAAGGTGCCGATGGTTCTGGTAGCCATTCTTTAATTGATACCATCCTAAGGGGTAGGCTTGCCTTTGATTCGACTTCAAACCAAACTGATGTGTGTAGACACCCCATTCTGAATCCATCGGATCATATTTATACCGCTCTAAGTCTCGCTTTGAGTCAAGAAGTAGAAATCCACCATTTCGTCATGTTTCGTTAAGTTTTGACTAACCACTTGGCAGTTAGTTTGGGACTAAGCGCATACGAGATTCCTGTAAATCACCCCTAAAATCACCTAAAAAGTTTGTTTTTCAACCTTGTTGATAAACAAACATCAAGATCCGAATCTAGGACTGAGGCGAAGCTCCGTCCGTGTCAAGATTTGACTCTAAACTTGAGTCGAAACTCTGCCCGAATCACCTCACGCAAGGTAACTTCTATTTCCTTTCTAATTGATTATTAGAGTGGTATAAATACATAGAATCTAGGATCGGCCTAGAGCCTCCCTAAATCATGGGGATGGTCTCGAAGCAATCGATCCTACATTCCGTTTAACCCCGTTAAATGGATCTTTATTTTATTTATTTAAAATCTTCTTCTTTTTGAAAACCTCTCTTTTCTTTAGCAAGACCGATCTCCGGGTTGGGTAGAATGGGTGCTCCTTGACCTTTCCATTTCATAACCTAAGCCCCGAACCCAAAATCTCTTTCAAAATGGTTTTTCTATGTTTCCAAACAAATAATATAGGTGGCGACTCAAAAGATGTTCAAAAAAGGGTAGAAAGAAATCCGCGCATCGCTATAGTGGCGACTCCGCTGGGGATAATTAATTAAGAGGCTTAAACTTGCGTCAAAATTAAAAGAGAGGTTTTCAAAAATAAATAAATAAATTCAATTTTTGCTCCAGATCAGGCATATCTCGCACGAGATATCTTATCCCGCGCGAGATATTGCTTCGGCAATCTGGTGTCTTCTAGTTTTCCCTATTCATCTCAAAGTCCAAGACAAAGGTCGAACACGCAAGGGGGATCTCAGAATTCATTATCTGCAGAGTTCCCTCATCTTAAGGCCTCCCTTAAGATGTCGAACTCGAATCCGTATTCTAGTTTAAATAATTGATTGTTATTTATAAACTGCGTGTGATTGGGTTTTATTTTATTAAAGTCCCGTCCGTTGGGGATTCGGGAGTTGTAATTAATTTATTCATCTCTCTCTCTCTCTTTCTTTCTCTCTCATTATTTGGAACTACGATGGTCTGAGTCTTCCTAAATTGGGAGAAACGTAGGCAACCATTTGGTGCGACCACTATTTGTTTTTCTTTCTTTTTTCAAAAAAAAATCTCTATTTTTATCTATCACCTAGATTGACTATCACACACGCGCACTCATGATATATCTGTCATTGAACTGCATACCCTCTATAAACCCGGGACCCACACTAAGGACGGATGACGGTAACCACCTAGTCGCCGGTCTCTCCGAAGTTGGATCATCCCACTCCGCGTATTCAATCCATCTAGATTGTCATATCGCGGGGAGCCTAGCCTTCCAGCCCTGCATCGCCACATTTTCATTTAGATTATCTTTTTAGGATCATTCCGTGACCGGTCGGTTTGACTCGGTAATCTTTTCTTGTTTTGACCAAAATAAAGCCATGTAAAATTGACAATAAAGAAGGACTCGGAATAGTCCCTTCGGAAAAAGAAAAAGTCTCTTTGGAATGACCCTTTCGGAAGTCCCTTTAAAAAGAAAAAAAAATAATATATATATCCTTCAAAAACAATCTTACATGGCTTTGTTTTTCAAAAATCGGATTGATTGCTTAGTCGTTAGGTTCTGATAAAAGCCTTAGAAACCCCTCAAAACGGATTCTCCATTCCGACCAAAAATTAGGTCTAATAAAAATCGACTTTCCGTGTGATTGTCTCGTGCGTGAATACATGTCTTGCGCGAGATAAGGCCCCTATTTGCTGTGTTTGTCCCTAAACCATTTAAGCCTGCTTCCGACTCGTTGGGGCTAGACATGATCTTGACGTCATCTCTGCATCTCTTCTGTCAGTTCTCCGAAGTTACTCAACTTCAAGACTCCCAACACAATCTCCGGAATCGACGAATTTTCGGGTGATGAAACCTTGTCCGAAAACAACCACAAACTTCAGGAAGAAGCCAATGATCACCTAGAAGTGCAAGCTACCCAAATCCACACTCTCGTGGAAGAAATCCAAGAGCTTAGGGCAGCACTAGCCAACAAAGAAAAGAAGAAGAAAAATGATTCTTCCTCCGGAGAAGAGGAATCATACACCAAAAAAGCCAAGGGTCGCCGCCAAAGCAAAAGCAAGAAAAAGAAGTACGAGTCTAGCTCATCATCTTTCTCCTCTGACAACGAGAGCTACACATCCAAGAAATAAAGCAAAGGGGAAAGCAAGAACGAACCCCTCACCATGGCCATGTTAGAAAAGAAACTTGCATCCCTCGATGTGAGTAAGGGAGCCTCGCTCTCTATTGATTATGACACCCTTCGTCAATCCATGTCCAAGCTTCCTAGAAATTACAAAATACCCGACATTGCAAAATTCAATGGCACCACCAGTCCCAAATCACATTTGGAGACCTACTCTTGGGCCATGCTACCTATGGGTGTTGATGACAACCTGTTAGCTCAATGCTTTCCACAAACTCTCGATGGTGCCGCTAGGGATTGGTACATGACTCTTCCACTCTCTACATGACTCGATTGGCCACTCGCTAGTCGTACTTTCCAAAAGCAATATGAGGACAACTCCACTTACCGCACCACTAGAAGGGATCTCGAACAAACCAAGCAGCTTTCGAACGAATCCTTCACAGATTTTGTCAAAAGGTGGAGGGCCAAACTAACTGAAATCGTTGATAGGCCAAGCCTAGACGAACAAATCCACATCCTCATACAATGTCTTAGGGAAGAATATCAATACAAACTTTTCGGCAACTACTTTTCTAGCTTTGCCGAACTCCACAAGTCGGGCATACGGCTAGATGACCTCATCAAACAGAAAAGGGAAGACAAGAAAGAAAGTTGGTTCCGTTACAACAAAAGTTCCTCTTCCTCTTCCAACCCCGAGGACACTTCTGTCAATGCTATTGTCTTCAATCATCCCGGAAATGGTAAGTACTCGGTGGTACCTCCACCACAAAAGAAGAAAAGGGATAGACATTATGACAAGCTTGAAGGGATCACTCAAGAAGAACTCCTCGAGGTACTCGTCAAGAATGGAAAAATCAAACCAAGAGAAGGTGGACCTCCAAAGAAAGATCTTCCTGCCAATCATGCTCATCATCTCTTCTGCAAGTACCACAACTTCACCGGCCACGACACCAACTCATGTTTCCACTTGAAAGACGTCACCCAAGATTTAATTGATGATAAAGAGATAGGGCTACCTAATGTTGTTACTAATCCTTTACCAAACAATGAAGTCAATTTGATAGAAGTAGAAAGTAGCTTCAAGGACCCTACTCGTCTGGCCACAACTGTGGACGAGAGCCCTTTTGAATTTAATATATCTTCTTTCTGTTATATGATGTCTTGGGAGGAAATCTTAGAACAAAAGGAAAAAGGATCTAAAACAGTCAATCTCCTCACACGATCCGGTCGTGTGATCATCAACAAAGATCCAAGGGACGAAAATCCTCCTAAACAAGCAAAAGCTTCATCATCAAGCGAACCAGACGACCCTCTCTTAACTCAGCTAAAGAAGACACAAGCAAACATCTCAGTTGGGGATCTCATAGGAGCATCTCACAAGCATCGTGAGATGTTGAAAAAGGCCTTGGCTCAAATGACCATTTCCTCAGAAGCAACACCCGAAGAGCTTACTCAAATGATCGGCCAAGTACAATTTGGCAAAGTCATCACTTTCACTGACTTAGACCTCCCATCCTATGGGAACAGTCATCATGAGGCCCTCTACATAACTGCTAAGGTGAATGGATACCGAATGCCACGCATTTTGGTCGACAATGGTTCTGCAATCAATGTCCTTCTGAAGAAAGCCTTATCATCATTAGGCCTCACCCACAAAGACCTTAAGCCATCAGGGCATACTGTAAGAGGGTACGATTGTACTGCTAGAACCACTTTGGGATCAGTCGTGATACCTACAGAAATGGGGCAAGTCACCATGAGCATCGAATTTCAAGTCATCGACATCTCGGCATCCTTCAACTTGCTGCTTGGCCGCCCTTGGCTACACGACATAGGGGGTGTACCTTCCTCCCTACACCAGTGTATCAAGTTCAGACACAACGATACAATAGTCACCATACATGGAGAAATGGTTACTGCTAGCCCTATCCTCGAGGTACAACATAGCACTTCTGATTACCTGTTCAGTGGCTTTGAGATCGAGAAAGAAAGCATCGTGAATGTCATAGAAACTTGCAACGAAAACGATTACTCTAAAGCACTTCGATTTTCTGGAAACCTTCTTGTTTGGAGAATGATGCAAGCAAAAGGATACTTCCCTGGCTTGGGACTTGGAAAACACTTGCAAAGGGTAACGGAACCACCACCGGTTCCCTCACCATGCACGAAGCATGGCCTAGGCTACATCACTTCCATCCACGATGGAGATGACGAAGAAGAGTGGGATTTCACTCAAGTCAAGTGGGAAGGAACCACATACAAAGTCCAAAATGACCCAAAGGTCAAAGATTGCAATCTCGAGACATATCGAAGGACACTCAATGGCTACTTCATCCGGGAAGGGGAAAGCATCCCCTACTTTATCTTTTCGGAACCCTCGACTGATGATAAAGGGAAACGCCAATCGGGCTTCGAAATCTTTAGCGACTGCGATGCTTCACCAGATGAAACAGAAACCATCTCACTAATCCCTAAAGATTTATGGGGCACGAAGGTAGAAATGACCAGCAAATGGGACTTTGTGTTGGGAGAAGACATGCTGCGACAGTTTGAAGACTTGTGCCGGTTAGAAGACAGCCAGATCCATGCAATATCCAAGGGGGACGCTCCAACTATTGATTACACAAGGCTAATACAGAAATGTGATGAGCCAATTCTAAACTGGCACGTCATTGGAGGACCAGTTGTTGATGAAGACTTCATGATCAAAGAGCTTGGTTGTTCTCCCCATCCCCGCAGGAAGATAGGCCCTGTAACTTTCACATTAGAAGCAGGCTCCCCCTCTGATGAACTCACTCAAGAGGAAGTCGAGGCGGTAGCCGAACATGTATTCCCTTACTTCCTTAATGAAACTTTTGATCTTTCCGAGTACCTTGAGATTGCTAACATCGTGAATGATGAATTAACTAATAATAATCAATATAACGAACACGTTAATAATGAATCATACGATGAGATAGATCAAGAAAACGAACAAATTTTAAAAGAATTAGCAAAGCATGTAGGTCGTTGTGGAAAGAATGGCCCTGTTGACAACGAGGAAATGCAAACGGTTAATCTCGAGACAATAGAAGACCCCAGAGAAACAAAGATCGGCAGCTTCTTCAAGGGGGAAGACAGAGAAACCTTGACACAGCTCCTCAGAGAATATGTCGATGTCTTCGCTTGGTCCTACAGAGATATGCCTGGGTTGAATCAGTCAGTTGCAGAACACAAGATACCGCTGCTACCCAACGCCAAGCCAGTCAAACAGAAACTACGTAGAATCAAGCCGGAATGGTCAATGCAAGTAAAAGAGGAAATCATGAAACTCTTGAACGTGGGGTTTATCAAAGTGATCGAGTATCCGGAATGGCTAGCAAACATGGTACAAGTAGCCAAGTCGAATGGGAAAATACGAGTCTGTGTAGATTTCAGAGACTTGAATAAAGCATCCCCTAAAGATGACTTCCCACTACCAAACATAGACATGTTGGTCGACACCCACTACAAAAAAAGTCATTATTAGGGACTGAATTTTTTGGGTCGGGAGAACTCTCTAGTCCCTATTATCCCCTTAATAAGTCAGCTGTACGCGGATGAAATTAATGGGACGGCCAAATTGGGTCTTTAACGTTAGCAAATACAGTAAATGAAATTAAAAAAAAAAAAAAAAAAAAAGGAAACCTCCCAAAACCCTCTCGCTCTTCGCCCACTACGCCTCTCCCGCACCATCCCTCTCTAATCTCACGCCAACTTCCACCGCCGTTCTCTGCGATCGTCGTTGTCAAGGTTTCTGCAATCGTCGTCGTCGTCAAGGTTTCTGCAATCGTCATCAAGGTATCCCTCTATTGTTCTGCAATCGTCGTCGGTTTCCCTCTATTGTTCAATTAGCCGTATGTAAACCGTAATAATCCCCTCTATTGTTTGATTCTTCTTGTTCATTAGCCGTTCTCGCAATCGTCAAGGTTTCCTCGCCGCTCTCTAATCGATTTCAGCCGCCGTTCTGCAAATCGTCAAGGTACTTTCTCTCTCTACTTATTTGTAATGATTTTTTTGTTAATAGCGGTTAGATTGTTTCATTTGGCATATCGAATGCGTGCAATGGCTGCATTTGTTTTGGCCGTCATTGTAGATGGACACAGACGGGGCGGAAGCTTGTGTTGAAGCCGGCTCGGTTCATGTCTGCTGAGGCACCTTCAGGGTTCGAGCCCAAATGAAGCACAAACTCGAGCCCTTATTCTTACAGTGGCTTTGCCTTTGCCTTGGAAAATTGTGGGAAAGATTTCACAGAGGCACAACTAATAGGCTTGCAGCAGATGCTCTGCTATATATGCACTTCTACTTTCCGAGCCCCACTGAGGTTAACTTTTATATTTCTGCAACTCTTTTTGGTCATTTTGTGCTGTTCTCACTCCTTGCTTGTTGGGAATCATTTTGTTTCAGGTTAGAGCTTCGGCTGTGTTTGCATTAGGAACTCTACTTGATGTAGGATTCGATTCAACTAGGGATGTTGGAGATGAAGAAGGTGATGATGATGAAAAAGTTGGTGCTGAAATTAGCATTGTGAAGAGCCTGTTGAAAGTTGTTTCAGATGGAAGTCCATTGGTCGGTGAGGTTGCTTTGTAGGTATGTTAAACTTGTGATTTTTCGTCAGGTGACCTGTTCTATGTTTTTGTTGTTTTTATTTAGGATTCTCATTTTAGCCTAAAAGATTCCTTTCTGTTAAGATTCTGTACATTGATCGTGTTGACCTTATATAGTACAATGTAAATACTACCAAAAAAGAGTAAATAAATTGTAAATACTAGTCTGACTGCATTTTTTAACTCTTCTTCTCTAATTATTCTCTCTTTTATTAACAACTTGAATTCATCTACGCCCTTTGTTCCTTGTGGATGTAATAATGATTACATCTAGATGTTAGAATGAGTTTTCTTACCACCTGTGTGCTAAACATTTATTGTTCATGTCTCACATGATGCATCAAATTTAGCTCAAGGTGAACTATGAATTTAAGTGTCTTTCTGTAACTAACAGACTGTTTTTACATATTGGAAAATTCTAACTGTAGAACATTTACACATGCTTGTTTATAGGCTGATCCATATGATTTAACCATTCTGCTAACAAAAAGATTCAAAATTGTATTGGCACATACAAAGAATGGAGTGTACATGGAAATCAATGCTTTTTTTACAGGGTTACAATGCTTGTTTAAATGTGTAGAGAACTATCTGCGAGAGAGACTCTATTAGTTGTTTCTCTTCCATCATCATTTGTATATACACACATATTTAGACTTACAATTAAACATTGTAATAGTGGTTTCATAAACGAGGATTAATTTTTACATTTTAGTTATTCTACTGGCTTGTCACATGCCAACACGCCATTGTTGTTGAGTTACAATAAATGACAGGTTATGTAGTGCTTATAGTATAACATACAATGTCTCATTTATCTTTTTATATTCAGTTGGAGATGATTACTTTATACTTCATTTTCTGTGATTTTGAGTTCTGCCGTTTCCGGAAGATGATTTAGAATTTGCAAATCATTATCCTATGTTTGTTATCTTCTTTGTGAATGGTGATGTGCGAATTGCAAATGAATACCCTCTATTTCTCTCTTAACATGGTTTCACAGCTCTGGCGCGGTTTGCATTTGGACACAACAAACACCTGAAATCTATTGCCGCAGCATATTGGAAACCTCAGTCTAACTCTGGGCTGAGTTCCTTGCCATCCTTCGCTGTCAGAGCCACAGGTAGTGGGTATACTACTCCAAACCAGTAAACCTACTTGAGGGAAGACCTGAACTAGTATGTAAAGAGTTAATTTAAAGCGACAGATAGTTGGTAAGGTTAAGCACCATAGGTCCAGGTAGTTGGCACAAGACTCTGTCATCATTTTGCACTAATAATGAATGCCTACAAAGCTGTTTGAATTTCAAATTGCTCATAATGTATTTGTGATGTTTCCCTCTAAACCACTGTTAGACCAATTGTTTTATGCTTTCTCTACACAACTAAAACTGAACTTTACTCAAGCTTATTAAAAACTCTCATGAGTTTGAAATCTTAAGGCTTGATCTCGATTGGTTTATAGAAATTGTTGGCAGCACTCTGATGTATTTGTAATAAATACTTATGGTTTCTTTTACTTCCGCTGGCCTATGTATAATGAGTAACCCCTTGCCAAATTGGCATATTAAACTGATCCTCTGATGACACCAACTTCACTGTTTGGATTTCGATCTAAGTAAATATGGATTTCTGTTTGCAGGTACACATTCATATAAATATTTATGTACATCTATTTGCTACACATATATAAATCCATTACCGAGATAAAAAAAAAACCGTGGTGTTTGACTGAGTGGATTGTGGGGTCCCTGTGGCTTGAAATGTGAAGGAACATTGTCTCCTCTCCCCCTTCCCCATACTTCGATTGATTTTGAATGTGAGAGATGTTCACTGTCCCTGATTATTTTATATAGAATTTAAATTGCATGCGAGCACTGACCCTCTCTGTCTCTGTCTCTCTTACTTTGGGGTTAATATCACTGTTTTTAACTTTTTACTGAGATGCTTTTACCCACTCCTTTTTGTTGGATCCGTAATTTGTTATTATGCATACATTCAACCAAATTATTTTATAACTTAGCTAACTACTATCTTATTATCATTTTTGGCGCGCTGAAAAATGACTTAGAGGAAAGAAAATAATGAGCCCACAGATGGAATTAGCATATGGAGAGCAACTCGTGTCAAGAAAGGAAAATTCACCGAAGATGATGGAGCTGCTGGCATAAATGTATATCATGAATTATGCTCGATTTCTAACATTTATTGTCCTCATATCTATTTTTGTAGTCAATTTTTTTTTTTTAATTCTGTTACAGGAACAATTTGAAAGACGCCTTGATGAGCTACCAGAAGAGGAAAAAGATGATCCAGAGAAAAGGGAAAGGATTTTCGTAGATATAATCGGAAATGATGGACACGGACGAGTTCTGTGTGGTGGCGTGGGTACTAGATTAGGGTATACCTCGTCTGCAACATTGGATGGGACATCGCCTTTATCTATTCAGGAGTTTTGAGGCTGACCTTGCAAAATTAAGCGAAGAGCTTGCAGAACGTGATCGTCGTATTGCAGAGCGTGATCTAGAGCGTGATCTTCGTGATGCAGCACGTGACCGTTATGAGGAGGAGATAAGGAGTGAAATGGCTTCGTTGAAGGCTTTATTACAAGTTATTCATCGATCTGCAATGGATTCTGAGGCTCGAGTTATTCAGGCATTGAATGCTGCAGGGATAAATTCAAATGGTTCAACTCCAATCCGCGGAAATTCAAGTGGCGGGTCAAACACCAGAAATCAGTTGATATAGAGGTACATGCTTTCTCTTCTATAATGTTGTTCCTGTCCTCTTTCTCCGTTTGGTGGTTTTGCATGCGATAAATTGGGGTTTTGTGATTATTGTTGATTTCATAGTTTCCAGTGTTTTGTTACTGATCAAAGATGGTCGGTGTTTTTATTTCAAGTCACAACTTCAAAATGACTAGAAGGTGGCATTTCTGACACGTGTACATTTAGGTCATTGTAGCTTCATAGGATCTGAAATGTGTTTAGGAAATATATCATATGTTATTTTTTTCTAAATAATGGTTGGATCACATTGATGAATTGGTCCAACTGCAATTTATTATACCTTGAACTAAGGTCGTCTCTGGGTAATAAGAACTGCAATAGATGAAATTAGAGAAGAAAGAATTCAGCTATGTGGGGCAGCTCATTTAGCTCGGAATTTGGCCCAATGGGTTTGACTATTGTTTGCCATTTATGTTATGCCAAGAGCTAGGCTACTCCTCAACCCACACTAGCTCATAGCCATTTTGATTGTTGCTGCCTATGTTAGTTTTGGTCTTCCCTACTATTATAGTTGTTGGATTATATATGATCACACCTAGGATTGGTAATGTCTTCATATGAAAACAATAATCAACACATTATAAGTCATAATTTTCTAAAATCTTGATGTAAAATGTACACGGTTGTCGAGAAGAACTTGTTTACTTGAATGAAGCATAGGGTTGCTGGCAGTTGACATTGAAGCAACATTCAAAGCTTCAAAAATGTACACGGTTTTGGCTAGTTCAGATAGTGAATTTCTCCTCCCTACACAATTGTAATCTAAAGATAGACAATGAAAGTCAAGTTAAAACCCATGACGTAATGCAGGCATTGCAAGTAATGTTTCCGGTTGCATTTATTCAGTGGTGTCCAGTTGCATGCATGCAGACTTGGAAGTAAAATGCAAATTGGCAACAGAGAAATCGTAGGTAACATGGTTACAAAAGGAAAAAAAAGAAAGGAACCTGGACCATTGGTGAGCAATGAAAGATTCCTAAATTACCTCTGATGGAGGAATGACCTCAAACTTCAAATCTGAACTAGCATTCTAATGCATTTGGTGTCTGCCAGCACGTAATGTGCTTCCTTGGATGAAATAGGAATGTCTGCCTTCCCTTTATATACATGAATTGTATCTCATTCCCAATAACTAGTTCTTGCAAAGAGAACTACCATCTCAAGTTACATTTTCAAGTTCTGCTTTCTTTGGTTCCTGTTGGTGGTTGATAACAACAAGAAAGTTAAACTGTTATACTTGCTTATTGATTATGTACGAGCATATGGAGTAATCTATGGGGATTTGGATTTTTTCTGGTTTGATATCGCTGCTTTCAAATACCAGTTATAGTAAATCAAAATTCATGCATGGCTTCAATAACTTCTACGTTCTCTTTACAGCAAGAAATTGACACGTAACCTTCTTCGGCCATCACCTTCCTTTCTTTCCTTCCCCTCTGTTTCCCAACTGCCATTGCCAGAACAAACTTGAAAATGCTGCGAAAAATCTCTGCTTTGACCTTACCTCTGTGGTCTGTGCTTCAATAATTTCCCCTCCGTTTCCCAATGTACATTTATGCACTTGTACCTCTAGTTATTTATTTTGTTTATCATAGTTTTACTGATTTTTGATATTAAACAGATCTGTGTGGTCTGTGCTTGATTTGATTTGATATGTAATATTTATTTCTTTGGATCACTATGCATAAATGTACATTGTTTATGTGAGAAATCTTTGGTTTGTGTCTTATAGTAATTAACTTGCTTGATTTGATTTGATAGTTCTACTTTGGCATTCTATCCTTGTTGAAGCTGTAACAGTTTAGAGTTTTTTGCTTAATTGTTTGCGTTTTTCCTCATCGCAGATATGTGAAGGAAAAAGATCGTAGATGCTGAGCAACCAAGTTAAGCACTATCAACGTTGATGCATTTATTTTGTTTATCATAGTTTTACTGAGTTTTGGCAGACATTTTTTGTTCAAATATTAAGTGGTTGAACTAAGCATGGATGTGTTATAGATTTATGATTTCCTTTTGATCTTGGCAGACAGACAGTAGTACCAAATTAGGTTTTTTTCTTAATGAAATTGTTGTCTTTTGATCTATAATAGCAATTTTATTGCAAAGTGTGTTTGAATTTTGATTTTTAGGTTTGGTTTTATTATATAATTTCAATTCATTTAGTATATATAAAAGAATGAACATTCAATTCATTTTTAGGACCAAGGCATGCCGTCTTTAATACATTGGCGCAAAATTACATTAGGGTCGGCGCCGCATGTCCCTAATAATTTCTCGGGACTAAAAAAAATTGGCGCTAAATTAATATTAGGGTCGGCGACGCATGTCCCTAATAATTTCCCGGGAAAAAATTAAATTGGCGCTAAATTAATATTAGGGTCGGCAAATCCGACCCTATTAACTCGTCCCAAAAAAAATTGGCTCCAAATTATTCCCCGCTAAATTATTTTTTAGGACCAAGGTATGCCGTCCTTAATACATTATTGGGGACGATGACGGGGGTCCCAAAGTTTTAGAGTCACCTGTTATTCCGGACCCCAAAGTCCCGTCCCTAAGGCCGACCTAAAAACTTTTAGGGACGACAATTTGGCCTTTTGGGACGGTGATGGGCCGACCCTAAAGAGTATGTTTCTTGTAGTGACCACAGCAGCATACGAAGTCCGCTCATTCGTCGATGGCTTCGCATGGTATAACCAAATCCTCATGGCAGAGGAGGATCAGCAAAAAATGGCATTTACCACACCTTGGGGGACGTTCTGTTACACGGTCATGCCGTTTGGTCTCAAGAACGCTGGGGCTACTTACCAAAGGGCAGTCACAACACTATTCCATGACATGATCCACAAAGAAATAGAGGTATACGTGGACGACATGATTATCCACTCAAAAGGGACAAATGGTCAACACTTCAGAGATCTCAGAAAATTCTTCAATCGATTGAGACAACACAAGATGAGGCTCAACCCCACAAAATGCTCATTCGGAGTGGTCAAAGGGAAAGTCTTAGGGTACATGGTCACCGAGCGTAGCATAGAAGCAGACCCCGCCAAGATAAAGGCCATCATAGACATGCCTCCACCCAGAACGCAGAAAGAAGTAAAGGGATTCATGGGCAGACTCCAGTATATCAGTCGATTCATCAATCAACTGACTACAATGTGCGATCCTATCTTCAAGCTACTTAAGAAAAACGCACCTCAAGAGTGGACCGAAGAATGTCAAGAAGCATTCGAGGAAGTTAAGAATTACTTAACTTCCCCACCCATCCTGGTTTCACCACACAAGGAAAAGCCCTTAAAGCTATACCTCATGGTTACTGACAACGCGTTAGGGGCTATGCTCGCTCAAGAACAGCCTGCTTCACACACAGAGAATGCCATCTACTTTGTCAGCCGCAGATTCCAAGGCAGCGAGATCAACTACTCTCCACTCGACAAATCTTGCGCTGCTCTTGTTTGGGTATCACAAAGGCTAAAGCACTATATGGAAGCCTTCCCGGTTCGTCTCATTGCAAGAATGGATCCCTTGAAGTATATCCTAGACAAATCAAATTTGTCTTTGAGACTGGCTAAATGGTATTTCATGCTCGCGGGATATGATATCACTTACGTCACTTAGAAATCTGTCAGGGGAGTGTATTCGCAGATCAGTTGGCCGAATTTCCTTGTGATGAAGCGAAGGGGGAAGACCCGCGATGCCCTGATGAAGACATCATGAGTATAGAAGACAAAAATAAGTGGCAATTATTTTTCGATGGCGCAACCAACAAGAGAGGGTTCGGCATTGGAATGTTGTTGGTAGACCCTGAAGACATCTATACTCCACTAGCAATACGTCTTGACTTTGATGCCACCAACAACACCGCAGAATATGAGGCTTGTATAGCGGGGCTTGAGGCAGCCCTAGAGCGCAACGTGACCGAACTTGAGGTATTCGGGGACTCCCAGTTAATCATCAATCAGACACTGAAGAAGTGGAGGATCCAAGATCCAACCTGAAATTACCCGGATTTTCGCACGAACGCGGAAAGGCGATTGTCTTTCGCGGAGGGTTGGTGTCTGAGACCTCGCTTTCGGGAAGGAGAGGAGTCGCCACGCGGTTTTTGTATTTTGAGCCCAAACGTTGAGAAACGGCTATAGTGAAAAAAGTATCGTTTTTATTGGTAGCAAAAACGTAGGAAAAGGCTTTTTGAAAACGGGGATCATTTTTATTGGTAGCAAAAATGAGTAAAAAGCTTTTTAAGTACCAGAGATTGTTAGGTTCGGAGGTCACGTTACGTTTCGGGAAGAGTATTACGAGATCACCCGAAACGCCACGTATGACGAGTCTTTCTACCTTTCTCGAAAACGTGTGCGTGTGTGTGTGTGTTTGTATTTTGAAACGGGGGCTTGAATGAAAAGCTTAATCTTGGTTTGAATGTCAAACGTTGATTATGGTCCAGTTTGAAAAGGCGAGCGTCTGAATGACAAACGTCGGTTTTGGAAGTTTTAGGAAAAGTGGCGCGAATGCTGATTTTAACCTTTTATCTTAAGTGTCAAATGTTGACTTTTAAGAAAAGAGCGTTTGAATGTCAAACGTCGGTTTTGCGCGTTTTGAAAGAGAGTTCGAAGGTCGAACTCCGGTTTTGAGCCGGGCGTGTCATTGTTAACAATTTTTACGGGAAAAAACATATTAAATGATTTTGAGTGTCAAAAGTTGGCTTTTAGTTTGAAGATGAGCGTTCGGATGCCAAACGTCATTTCGCGCATTTTGAAAGAGAGTTCGAAGGTCGAACTCCGATTTTGAACCGGGCATTACATTGTTAACGAATTTTACGGGAAAAAGCATATTAAATGATATGCAATCAACGATTCGGGTTGCGACTCGGACTTTGAAAGGTAAATACTATCACGATCCAAACGGGTCGGACTTTGTAAATGACAGTATTTAAATTGCAGTATCGACGAAATCAAACGATCCGGAATCGTAAATGACGATCGACGAGCCAAATGACTCGGAATTGTAAATGACGATCGACGAGCCAAAACGGCTCGGAGTTGTAAATGACATTCAACGGATCAAACGGTTCGGAATTGTAAATGACAGAAAAGTAAATGACAATCGACGGATCGATCGATCCGGAATGGTAAATGACAGAAATTTAAACGGAACGGGGTCGGAACGCCGTTTTAACCCGTGATTACTTCTCTTACGGGAAGAGAAGAGGATCGAGGGACTAAAACGTATCGGACCCCGTTAGACGGAGGCGTCTACATTTCAATGGTGTTCGTCCGAAACGGTTATAGCGACTGGACCGTAAATCGAGACGGAACGAGAGATTTAGAGAGAGGGAGTTATACCTATGGCTAGGGTCGACTCCTTTGGCTCTGAAATTACCCGGGATCCGGCTCGCGCGCGGAGGTCCCTCGTGCATCTCGCATTTGTGTCGCTGTTCGGGAATGTTTGCCCGGATCCGAGAGGCAGCGCGTTCGCGCCCTGGCATCTGGCTTTATTCTGCTTTAGCGTTAGTTGGAGGTGTCTCGCTGTGTTTTGCTTTGTAGAGTCGCCACGCCGTTTTATTATTAAGCCCAAAACATTGAAAAAGGGCATCAGTTTAAAAATAATAATAAACTGTTTTTGTGTGATGAGATTTTGAGTTCGGAGGTCAGATGACTCCTCGGGAAGAGAATATTAGAATCTTAGAGCTCACCCGAGTCGCCTCATAAAAATGAGTCTTTCGGATACCCCTAATATTCTTTAAATGTTGTGTGTGTGTGTGTGTGCTTTTAAAAATGCATGCTGTGTCGGATGTCTACATTGTACACTGCGTATTGAAATGTATTGAAATAGTAACGGAAGGAAGCCTTACCAATGTTGGTTCATATCTGTCTTCCGCTGGGGAATAGTGTTTGAGGATGGAATGATGTTCCGGCACGGACGGGGATTGCTTCGGGAGGGGCCGGTTGTCTGCGGACAGAGTTTCGGCGTGAGTTGAGATTGTATGCTGCGTTAGGGCAGAGTTTCGGCGTGCGTTGGAATCGTTGGTTGGATTCGGGCAGAGGTTCGGCGTGGTTTGGGATCGCCGATTTGATTCGGGCAGAGGTTCGGCGTGGTTTGGGATCGCCGGTTTGACTCGGAAAGAGCCGGGACGCCTCGGGAAAGACCAGGCAAGGCCTCGGAGTACCATGAGGGGCCTCAGAGTACCTCGAGAGTGCCTCGGGGCAGCGCGGGAGCGTCGCGGGAGCGCTCGGAGAGGCTTCAGAGCACCACGAGGGGGCTCGGAAGGCCTCGGAAGGATCCGAAAGGGGCCGGGATTGCCCCAAAGGGTCTTAGAGGGGAGCCTGAAGGCTGGGGGGAGAGAAGAGAAGAGGGAGGTGTGAAAAATGAGGGAGGGGGAGCCCTCTATTTATAGTAGGAAAAAACTGAAAAGAGGTCCGTACGGACCTCCCAGGTTATCCAGATTTTTGGTTTTCCTCGATTTGAGGGAATATGTGATGATGGTGAATATTCTGTAATTATGATGTCCCCTGTGCAAAGAGGTCCGTACGGACCACCTCAGCATGCAAAGAGGTCCGTACGGACCAACCATGCATGAGGGTAATCATTTTCTCCGGGATTTGAGGGAATATTGTGGACTTTAAGGGGATTCAGTAATTATTAAAACAAAGAGGTCCGTACGGACCACTTATGCTTTTCCAATTTCCTGAAAATTCCCAAAAGGTCCTTTTGTCCCTTTTTATCCCAGAAAGGCTCCTCCCTTGGTTTGGCTGAGGGTTTTGAGAGGGTTTTGAGCGCCAGAGGTCTTCGAGACTGTGTTCGTGAGTCTGCGGTGTTTCCCATGTGCTCGGAAGAGGGTGATCCAGATTGGGGTACTTACAGAATCCCCTCAACAACGTCACTTACGAAGGAAGTGGGGTCGTTGATAAGATAAGGGTCCTAATCTGGATCGCGTGCTGGGAGAGTAAGTGACCGTGGAGGTCAGGGTGAGGACGTGGCGGTGTCCTGTTGTGTGACCGTTTAGGTCAGTTGGCTGGACCCTGTGATAGGATTCCTACGTATCCCTGGCGGGAATCAAGCCTTATCGTAGTTCGTGTGTGGGGTGAGTGGGTAGTGCACGAGGACGGGAGATGTCCTCTGACTAAAACACTATGGGTGGACGTGGTGGTATCCTGGGTGACCGTATAGGTCGATGGCTGGACCCTGTGATAGGATTCCTACGTATCCCTGGCGGGAATCAAGCCTGGCCGTAGTTCAGAGGTCGTGAAATTGTGAGTGTATGTGGGCGTGATGGTGCCCTGAAGTATCGTGTGACCGCCAAGGTTAGTGGTAAGGACGGGGTGGTGTACTAAGATGTGGTGACCGCCGAGGTCAATTGTGAGGATGTGGTGGTATCCTGGGATGGAAACTTTACGATTTTCCTAATCGGGTGGTTTTAGGCCTTCCGGGCTGGAGATAGTGATTTGGGAGGTTTATACGGTCTTCCGGACCGAGTGGTTTAAAGCCTTCCGGGCAGGAGGTAGTGTGAGGACTTGAATCGTCTTCTGGTTTCAGTTTGCCATGCGTGAGGACTTGAGTCATCTTCTGGCTGCGATTTGCCATGCGTGAGGACTTGAGTCGTCTTCTGGCTGCGGTTTGCCATGCGTGAGGACTTGAGTCGTCTTCTGGCTGCGGTTTGCAATGAGTGAGGACTTGAGTCATCTTTTGGCTGTGGTTGTGTCATGTATGAATACTTTAGTCGTCTTCTGACTGTGGTTTGCCATGCGTGAGGACTTGAGTCGTCTTCTGGCTGCGGTTTGCCATGCGTGAGGACTTGAGTGGACGTGGACGTGGTGGTATCCTGGGTGACCGTATAGGTCGATGGCTGGACCCTGTGATAGGATTCCTACGTATCCCTGGCGGGAATCAAGCCTGGCCGTAGTTCAGAGGTCGTGAAATTGTGAGTGTATGTGGGCGTGATGGTGCCCTGAAGTATCGTGTGATCGCCAAGGTTAGTGGTAAGGACGGGGTGGTGTACTAAGATGTGGTGACCGCCGAGGTCAATTGTGAGGATGTGGTGGTGTCCTGGGATGGAAACTTTACGATTTTCCTAATCGGGTGGTTTTAGGCCTTCCGGGCCGGAGATAGTGATTTGGGAGGTTTATACGGTCTTCCGGACCGAGTGGTTTAAAGCCATCTGGGCTGGAGGTAGTGTGAGGACTTGAATCGTCTTCTGGTTGTAGTTTTCCATGCGTGAGGACTTGAGTCATCTTCTGGCTGCGATTTGCCATGCGTGAGGACTTGAGTCGTCTCTCCCGTCGCGGCTTGCCATGCGTGAGGACTTGAGTCGTCTTCTGGCTGCGGTTTGCCATGAGTGAGGACTTGAGTCATCTTTTGGTTGCGGTTGTGTCATGTATGAAGACTTGAGTCGTCTTCTGACTGTGGTTTGCCATGCGTGAGGACTTGAGTCGTCTTCTGGCTGCGGTTTGCCATGCGTGAGGACTTGAGTCATCTTCTCGCCGCGGCTGCATGCGTGAGGACTTCGAGTCATCTTCTCGGGCCAGGTTGTGTCATGTATGAAGACTTGAGTCATCTTCTGACTGTGGTTTACCATGCTTGAGGACTTGAGTCGTCTTCTGGCTACGGTTTGTCATGCGTGAGGACTTGAGTCATCTTCTGGCTGCGGTTTGCCATGCGTGAGGACTTGAGTCGTCTTCTGGCTGCGGTTGTGTCATGTATGAAGACTTGAGTCATCTTCTGGCTGGCATTTGAGACTTAGTTCAGGAGTATGAACTTAAGTTGTAGCTTGGTTCAGGAGTATGAACCTGGCGAGGCTTTTTGTGAGGCGTGGTTGCCTTGTGCCTTGATTTCGAGAGGCGTGATTGCCTCGTGCTTTGTCCGCTGGGGAGAAGGTTGGACCTACGATGGCCGCCGGTGTTCGTCCTGGCTTGGGATCATCGTGGCTTTGTAGGGCCTTTGCGAGAGGGACGCGTCGGGGCTTTTGATGGCCGGTGCTTGCGTTGTCGTTAAGCGTTTTGGAGGCATTTTGTGCCTTGAGATTTGTGCTGGGGATATGTAGTCTTGTACGACTTCCTTTTGACTTGTTGGGGAAAGAGCTCGGGCTTACTTTGATGGCCGGTGGTTGAATTGCCGTTGAGTAGGCGAAGTCCGGGCTTACATTGACGGCCGTTTTGGAATTGCGCGTGCAGGCAAGAGTCCTCGCTACATGTGTTACAACGGTCCGTCGATTCTGAATTGCCGCTCTGAGCGGGCGAAGTCCGGCTTACATCTTGTGACACGGTCTTTTTATTTTCCGTTAGGGCGAAGTCCGGGCTTACATTTACGGCAGGTTGTTGAATTGCCGTTGAGTGGGCAAAGTGGTCGCATTTCACGGCCGTTGTTGAATTGCTGGCGAGTTTCGGGCTTACATTGCGCCGGTTACGGTTGTTTGAATGCTGGCAAAGTCCGGGCTTATCGACGGCCGTTCTTGAATTGCCGCTTGAGGGGCGAAGTCTTGGCCGCGTGACGACTGGGATCGTTGACGCCGCTTGTTGAATTGCCATTGAGCGGGCGAAGTCCGGCCATATCAGACGGCCGGAATTGTTGAATTGCCGTTGAGCGGGCGAAGTCCTTACATTGACGGCCGATTCTTGAATTGCCGCTGAGCGGGCGGTCCGGCTTACATTGACGGCCGGTTCTTGAATTGCCGTTGAGTGGGCGAAGTCCCGGGCTTATTGACGGCCGGTTGTTGAATTTCCGTTGAGTGGGCAAAGTCCGAGCTTACATTGACGGCCGGTTGTTGAATTGCCGTTGAGTGGGCGAAGTCCGGGCTTAC
The DNA here is from genome assembly GCA_022495995.1 of Adenophora triphylla var. japonica. Classification (NCBI taxonomy): domain Eukaryota; kingdom Viridiplantae; phylum Streptophyta; class Magnoliopsida; order Asterales; family Campanulaceae; genus Adenophora; species Adenophora triphylla. Next base: position 415,570 of record JAFEMH010001525.1, on the reverse strand, counting down.
ATTGACGGCCGGTTGTTGAATTACTGTTGAGTGGGCGAAGTCCGGGCTTACATTGACGGCCGGTTCTTGAACCACTCGACTACGGATCCTTTTGCTCTGCTGGAGAGCTTGATTGATTTGGAGAGAGTTTGTAATATCTCTTGGGGCGAGGTGGGCTTGGCCGAGCTCTACTTCTCTTTGGACCGGTTTAGCCTGGTGTAGGCCGCCCTTGGCTTGTTTTGACTTTGCTTTGAGGTATGAGTTTATTGTTGTTTTTGATTTAGCAACTTGTCGTTTCTCCGTTTTCTTTTGCACCGAGCCTTTTCTCGTTTTTGTCATAGGTGTGGTTCTATGAGATCTTTCAAGTGCTTCCCGTGGGATAGAGATCCCTGGGCCGTAGCACAGATCCCGCTATGTTAGCCGGGCCCGCCCGGCGAGGAGGAGGAGGACCAAACAGGGGAAGCTCACCATCGCCACGGGGACGTGTGCATGAGCATTTGGGAGAGAGATAGCTCAAGAGGTTTGTTTTGTATCCTTGGGCTCGATATGAGGATGATGATTTCGAGGGGCTCCCCGGTGACGGTGTGCAACTGAAGATGCCGCGGGCCTCGACTTGCGACGTCATGTACCTCGGGAGCGGGTCTTCTCGGGCAAAGATGGCCCGGCATGCTTCCCCTCGCTCCGAGGGACCCTCCTTTCGGGATGCTTGATTCTCGGGATATGGATGTGTTGGATTTTGAGAGGTATTGGGGCGGCGTGAGTGCCGTTGAGTTTGTGTTGTATAGAGAGGAGTATGGAGGTTTTGTGAGGAGGAAGTTGAGGACGCCACAGGTGTTGGCGAGGGAGAGGGAGGCTGGTCCGCAGGGTCCCCCAGAGGTTCCGGTGCCTGGGCCGGACTTTTTACGTATGTTCGTGGGGATTCCTCAAGGAGGAGGGTGTCCGCACTGTCCCCGAGCAGTTCCCGCCGCCTACCGCGTGGATCCCGATAGACCGGTGAGTGTGCTTACTCTTTTCCATCTTGGCATCTTTTCCGTATTTTTCTTTTGTTGTTGAGTATGACCGTATTGCCGAGCGTTTCTTTGGGTCGCTTGCTTCGTGCAGTGTCCCGGTAGGGCTTTTGACATGCCGACCCGCCGCTACGTGGCGATGCGGTCTTCGCGAAGAAGATGGCGTCGAAGATGTCTTGCCGGTCTCGCGACGTGTGCCGGCGTACACGCCGATGCCTTCGAGGCATTCAGTAGATGTTCCTCCACCGAGAGCCGAGTCGGAGCCACGGCAGAGGGACCTTCGCGGGGCGGCATAGCATGGATGCCGGACGTCTTCGGGAGCGCCGAGGCCGTTGCACCCTTTACTCAGCTTCTTTCCTCGCCAGGATGCACAGGCGAGGTTTGTCGAGCCTTCCTTCTTCGATCCTTTCGTCGGATTTGATCCTTCTGATATTTCTTTGAGTACCAGCCTGCGAGGGGGCCTCAGACTACTGATGATGAGGATATGATCGGCGAGTTCACCGGGATGCCCGACTTCTCTCTTGAGGACCTTGGTGAGGAGGATGATCTTGAAGAGTCGGACTAGGTTCATTTGCTTTCCCTCTCTTCCATATCTTCTTTTTTTCTTTTAGCAAATGTACATTAGATGTACCTGTAATAAAACACTCGTATTTGCATGGCAAACGCATTTTATTTTAAGATGTAATGTCGTTTTTGTGATTCCCGGGAATTGTCCTAGGAATTGTTGCTATTTTTTTTTTGTACATGCCACGTGAGCTGAGAGTGCGTTTGTGGGTAGTGTTTGTTTGCCGGAAATGGCTTTGGCCATTGTTTGGGCAGTTTGGAGCAAGGTCCTGCTGAGAACAGTGGTTGCTGTACTGTTTGCTGAGAAGGTGGGGCCAATATGCAATAAGGTCCATTCGGACAGACCTAGGTTGCAAAGAGGTCCGTACGGACCAACCTTGCTTTTGGGAAGGAAATAAATGCTTTCCAGTGTCTGGTCTTTCCCCATTCCCCATTCCCCATTTGCAGCCATTTTCGAGCTTTCTCCCTCATTTTCTCTAGGAACCTCCATTTTTGCCATGGATTCTTCGTACGTTCCTAAAATTTTGCCGAGGCTTTTGCAGGAGAGGCAAGCACACTTCCTTGAGCAGCTGAAAACGTGGATGCGGCGCCGTATGAGGCATCAGAGACGGGTTTTCGAGGTAAGGTTTCGTCTTTGCTCGATTTGGTCTTTTAAGGAGTTGGTTCCTGATTGGGATTTGTTGCGGGCTGCCGCGAAGTTCTGGGATGTTAGGAGGCATGTGTATTGCTTCTCCTATAATGAAATGGTGCCCACCTTTGAGGATTTTCGGGCTTTGATTGGAGGACCGGAGGTGGAGGCCATCTCGCTTCCTTTGATTGGTGAGTGCCGCGTGAGCGTGAAACTTGCAGCTTTCTTCGTACTTCGTTAGAAGAAGTGTGGCATGATCCTTGATTCGGGTCATATTGACATTTCGAGCCGCCGGAGCGGTTTATGGTTAATGATGAGAGTGATGTCTCTTGGGGTGCATTTGCCTTGTGCGTGACGGCGACGCTTTCATGGTCGCCTCCCTTCCGGGCATTTGCGATGGCGCTTTGCTAGATGTGGTTGGGCACTGCAGAGCCGGAGAGGATATTGTCCCGTTGGTGCTGGGGGAGACTCTTCATGGTATTGACCGTCTGGCGACTGGGGATCGGTTCATGAGAGGGGGAAGCCCCGCTTTGCTCACCTTGTGGCTGCGAGAGAGACTTCAGGCCATGCCCGAGGCTCCGACGTCGTTTAGCCCGTGGTCATTTGCTCAGCGACCTCTTGTGTTGGATATGGATCACCCGCCCGGGAGAGATGGATGGCACGGCTTGGGTACGCATCAGATCCGTTGGTGGGTTCCGCACCGGGGATTGAGACTAGGAGCGCCTTTCAGGAAGGGTCCTATGTCGTCAGAGTTCCAGGTTTGTCTTGGTCCTCCTTCTATATTCCGTCACTTGTTTCTCGGCAGTTTGGGATGAAGCAGGAGCCTTTGTTGGGCTGGGATGACCTTGCTACTACGGAGATAGCTCCACTTTGTATGGCGGCTCCGGGTGCTTTCTTGTATTTTACGAGGGTATGGAAGTATTCCGCTTTCCCTCTGTGGTGCTCCTTAGACTTCGGGAGAGTGTCGTATTGACGACTCGCACTGCCGGCCCGGCATGAGCAAACGTGGGGCAGCCCCAAGGTGGCTTTCGGGAGAGCAAAGGTGCGTGTAGCCATTCGGGACCCGGATTACCGTAGTAGCTATTGCCTGCTTAGGAGAGTGCCCGAAGCCTGGTCCGACCCTCGGGATGTTACGGGAGACACTTTATTTGACTACGAGACCAGAGTTGACCGGCCGACTGGGAGAGGTCCTCTTTTACGCACTCGCAGGGAGGAGATCCGAGAGCCGAAGCACGGGCGAATGAAACCCCGAGAGCTGGCTGGATTGTTTGACTCTACGGGAGGACCCCGATCTCGGACTGAGAGACGCAGAGTTGGTTCGCGTGGAGCGAAAGAAGACTCGCCGGGGACGAGGGAAGAAAGGGAAGAATGGCGAGGGGACAAGCGCAGATAGCGCGGAATGACCTCCTAGGTATCCATTCATTGCATTGTAAACACATTATTTGTTAAATGTATTAAGCTGTATTTTAGCATGTTGTGAACTTGAGAGTAGACCGTGCTTGAACTCAGCAAGAAATGTTGTAACTGTTAGTGATTTGTGATTTACTTTTAAAGCTTTGTCGAGACGCAAGATCTCTTGTTTGCCTTTGTTTTTTTTGTGCACCTTGTCGGCGTCCATCTTTGAACTTTTGTGGACTGAAGCAGTCTGGGCCATGACGGCAATCCCCTTTGCTTAGGCTTTGTGCTTGGCTGAGAGGTTGAATGATCCCCTGACAAGTCGTTTGATGGTCATTTCCGTAGCTTCCTTGCCCTTTGTTGGCTTTGGGCTCTTGACCTCAATTTCGCAGCTTCTGTTTGAGCTTTTTTTTTTTTTTTATGAGCCCTTGCTCGAGCTCTCTTTTTTTTTTGAAGTGCGTGAGGGCGAAGACAAGCCCCTGTCTTGGAAGTAGACATGGGTCAGTCGTTTGACGTTGAGTGACCTTCGGATGTCCTTTGATGTTGCCACGGTCGTTTGACTTGGTCAAGGTGACGTTGGGACGTGCTCTTGAAAAGTGCATAGCTTGATGGAGATCTTGATTGACATTCAAACTTTTGACTTTTTGTGTATTTTTAGACCGGACCAATTAAGGTTGCCTACGTTCCGGACTAGAGGGCTCGAATGCGTAGTTCGACACTACATGGAGTGCCAAGAGATGCACAGTTGTTCTTCTTTAGGCGAAGTATCCGCGTGAGTTTGCTTCCGTTGACTGGATTCATGAAAGGATTGCCGTCAGGTGCTGCCGGCTTCATGGCCCCTCCGGAGAAGATCTTTTGAACCACGAAAGGGCCGATTCATGTGGGTTCCCATTTTCCCAATGGGTTGGTTCGAGTGGGAGGCTTTTCTGAGTACGATCGCCTTCCACGATGTCTCGGGACTTGACTTTCTTGTCGAAAGCTCTAGCCATCCTGCTTTGATAGGCTCGGACGTGTTCCATGGCCTTTAGTCGTCGCTCGTCTAGCAGCGTAACCAATTCGTCATGTCGGCCGAGCCATTCGACTTCGTTGACGTCATTTTCCAGCAAGACTCGGAGTGAGGGAATTTCGGTTCAATGGGAAGGACTGCTTCCATCCCGTATGTCGGGGCGAATGGGGTTTCTCCCGTGGGCATTTCGGCGATGTTCGATAGCCCCAAAGTGCAAGGTGCAGCTTCTCGGGCCAATCTCGTCCTCGGGTGGTCATTTTTCGGATGATCCGTTCGAGGTTCTTGTTTGTTGCTTCCACGGCGCCATTTGTTTGTGGCTGGTAGGGAGAAGATTTGTGGCGTGTGATCTTGAATTCGGCCAGCAGTCTGTCGAATTCCCCCTCGAAGTGTGAACCGTTGTCTGATATGACCTCATTTGGGATGCCGTATCGGCAGATGATGTTTTCCTTGAGGAAATGCGCGACCTTCTTGGAGGTGAGTACCTTGTAGGACTTGGCTTCGACCCATTTGGTGAAGTAGTCGATGGCTACTAAGATGAACTCGTGACCGTTGCTGCCTGGCGGAGCGATTTTCCCGATGACATCAATTCCCCAAGTGGCAAATGGCCAGGGTGTAGTCATGCAGTAGAGATCGTGGGGAGGTAGATGATTGAGGTTGGAGAACCATTGACACTTGTCGCAGCTTCGAACAAAGTGGATGCAATCTGCCTCCATGGAGATCCAGTAGTAGCCTATCCTGAGAATGATTTGCATCAGGGCTCTGGCGTTTATGTGGGGATCGCAAGCCCCATTGTGGACTTCGTTCATGAATTTGTTTTCCTCTTCCTGGTTGATGCAGCGTAGGAGTGGTCCATGGTAGCGTTTCTTGTATAGCATGTCCCCAAGGATGACGAAGTGAGAGGCGAGGCATTTTAGGGCCATGATGCTCTTGGTTTTGACCCCTTCTGTGTGTTGGCCTTCCTTGTTCATGAAGGTGGTTTCCCCGTTCTTGAGGTATTGGAAGATCTGGTTATACCATGGCTCATTGATGGGCTTAGGTTCTGGTTCGATCTCACAACAGTAGGCAGGAATTTCCTTTCGTCCGACTTTGAAGGGTTTGATTGCTTTTCCTTCAGGGATTTCCACAAGTGAAGCCAAGGTGGCTAAGGCATCTGCAAACCTGTTTCGGTCTCTTGGCAAGTAGTGGAAGGTGACCTCTTCGAATTGTGTGATGAGGTCCTCCATGCAGGCATGGTATTTTTGCAAGCCTGGGTCTATGGTTTTCCACTTGTTGGAAACTTGGTTGATGATCAGGGCTGAGTCCCCATAAACTTCGAGTTTCTGGACATTCCTCTCGAGTGCGGCTTGTAGTCCGGCAGCACAGGCTTCATATTCGGCGGCATTGTTGGTTACCTCGAAATTGAGCTTTATGGCGATTGGGGTGTGCTCGTCCTTGGGATCGACCAAGAGCATACCGATGTCGTTTCCTTTTTTGTTGGCTGCTCCATCGAAGAACAGTTGCCATCGATTTTCGCCTTCGAGTGCAAAGATTCCCTCGTCTGGAAATTGTGGTTCGGGGCCTCGAGCCTCGTCGGTTGGGAAATCAGCCAGTTGTTCAGCCATTGCCCATCCCTTGATTGACTTTTGGTTCAGGTACTTGATGTCAAACTCTGCTAGGAAGAAAGACCATTTGGCGAGCCTCATTGACAGAGATGGTTTATCGAAGAGGTATTTGACTGGGTCCATTTTGGACACCAAGTGTACCGTGTGCGACTGCATGTAGTGCCGTAATTTTCCGACAACCCATACCAGAGCTGCGCAGGTTTTCTCGAGGGCTGAGTAGTTGAGTTCGCTGCCTTGAAACTTTTGATTGATGAAGTAGATGGCATTCTCGACTCGTGACTCTTTCTTTTCTTGACAGAGCATGGCTCCAACTGCGGTGTCAGTCACAGTTAGGTATAGCAACAGTGGCTTCTCCTCGTGGGGAGGACAGAGAATCGGAGGACTCACAAGGTATGCCTTTATTTCCTCAAAGGCATCATGGCATTCTGAGTTCCATTCGATGTCGGCGTTCTTCTTCATCAGTTTGAAGATTGGCTCGCACATGGAGGTCAATTGGTTGACGAAGCGGCTGATATACAGCAGGCGGCCCATAAAGCTTTTCACCTCTGTCTGAGTTTGCGGTGGTCTCATTTCGATGATGGCCTTGATCTTTTGAGGATCAACCTCGATGCCTCTCTCGGTGACCATGTATCCCAAGACCTTGCCTCGGCTAACCCCAAATGTGCATTTGGCAGGGTTTAGCCTCATTGAGTATTTTCGGAGGCGATTGAAGAATTTTCTCTGTGTCTCGTGAGGTGTTGTTCATCTGATCCCTTTGAGTGGATGATCATGTCATCGACGTACACTTCGATCTCTTTGTGGATCATATCGTGGAAGAGGGCGGTTGCTGCCCGTTGGTAGGTAGCCCCAGCGTTCTTTAGTCCGAACGGCATTACTGTGTAGCAGTAGGTTCCCCAGGGGGTTGTGAAAGCTGTCTTTTCTTGATCTTCCTCGGCCATCTTGATTTGATTGTAGCCGGCAAACCCGTCCACGAAGGACTTGACTTCGAAATTAGCTGTAGTGTCTACCAACATGTCGATGTTGGGTAGTGGAAAATCGTCCTTGGGACTTGCTTTGTTGAGATCTCGGAAGTCCACGCAGCAACGCACTTTTCCATTGGCCTTGGTGACCGTGACGATATTGGAGAGCCATGTGGGGTACTCGATCACCCTGATGAAGCCGACGCGGAGCATCTTCTCGATCTCTTCCTTGACTTGTAAAGACCATTCTGGCTTGATTCGGCGTAGCTTTTGCTTGATGGGCTTAGCCTCGGGATTCAAGGGAATCCGGTGTTCTACAATGTTTGGATCTAATCCTGGCATGTCTTGGTAAGACCAAGCGAACACGTCCACGAATTCTTTGAGCAGTGCAGTCAATGCGTCTTGCTCTGTGCCAGTGAAGAAACTTCCGATTTGCGTCTCTTTTGGCTCTTTATTAGTTCCCAAATTCACTTTGGTTAAAACCTCCTCGGCAGCTTGGGCCCGGTTTTTCTCTCGTTTGACAACATGCTTAAAGATGTGTTTAATGTATTGTTCGTTTAATGTCTCCGTTTCTTTATCAAGTGAATCGTTATTAACTTATCAGTTGTTAAAGATGCAATGAGAGGATACTCGGAAAGGTCGAAACTTTCATTGAGAGCATATGGGAATATATTATTTGCAATGAGTTCGTAATCTTCTGGTGTAAGGCCATCAGATGACTCGAGAGACTCGAATTCAAAGATAATGGACTCAGGATGAGTTTTGACACTGGACTCTAGGACTCGAGAGGTCAGACCAAGTTGTTCGATCATGTCCTTTTTGCTGGTAGTGGGTCCGGAGAAGGTGGCCCAGTTATTGAGTGGTAATGAGCTTGATAGGAGGCGGGTCACCATTCCCAATCATTGCTATCACAGAGTTATCAGAAACAAAATCGATCAGGTCTGGCATCTCGATTTCTTCATTGAAGAGCATGTGGAGCAGTGGCTCGTTCCAAGCATCGTCTGCAGAGTCTTTTGCTTTTACCTTGGGCATTACTAACTCGAATGCAGACTCGTCCCGCTTGTTTAAGGCAGGAGTGTTGACAGAGAGTTTTTCGAGTTCTTCTGCCAAAGAGGGGGTTTTCCCGAACCAAAACTTGTTGTGAATAGTGGTGGTCATGGATCCCGGTAGAGGCGGTGTATCGAGAAATGCTCTTCGGACAGGATTTGGCTTGAGGCCTCTGAATCTTGCCAGGTTCCGCTGGAGCTTGTCCATGGTTGTCGGCCAGCTTTGTTTGGCGTTGGTCAGCTCTGTTCCCTTTCCTGGATCTTCTTCCAAGTTGCCGGCCTTCTTTGTGAAGTACTTAGTCATGTCGAAGCTGTAAGGACGAAGATCGGAGATTGCGTGCAAGCCTCTTTTGCTATCTGCGGAGCGTTTCCGTGCAGCTCGCTTATCTTCCGCAATGTGTTCGGTAGTAGGAAAGTATCCCAAGCCATGGAGGGTATTCTGTTCTTTGATATGGATGATTTGTTGGGTACCCTGATGGCGTTTTCCCAAACCGAGCCCCGGGATGTAGTTCATGTGCTTCATCATTTTCATCGGGGGAGGGATCTTGTCCCAAATCAAAGGCAGGTCTATGTGGCATACCTGGGCCTTTGGGCTTTCGATGGTGAACCCTGTTAGCATCATGCCATCATCGTCGTGTTTGATCTCTAAAACCGGGACGCTGTTTGTGTTGGTCCTTTCAGTGACTATGCTATCACCGTAGATGATGGTTAGATCTGTGCCTTGGACGAACTTTACGCATTGATGGAGAGTGGATGCCACCCCGTTGATCTGGTGTAGCCAAGGGCGTCCCAAGATGGCAGTGAATGTGATCGGGATGTCGATGACTTGGAAGTCAGTCGGGACCATTTGTTTTCCGAACCACAGGTTCAAGGTGGCTATTCCCAAGACTGGGCGGGACGTTGAGTCGTATGCCTTGATTGCTTTAGTTGAGGGCTTTAGATCAGCCGCTTTGATCCCTAGCAGATCCATCATTTTGGATGGCAGGACATTCATGGATGATCCCCCATCTACCAAAACCCGAGGGAGACGGCGCTCGTCCAGTTGAACTGTTATGTAGAGAGGCTCATTGTGGTCAGCCCCAAATTTTGGAAGGTCGAGCTCTGTGAAAGTGATGATATTGTTGTAATTAACGTTGCCAATCATCTCGAATCGCTTCATCGTGTGTCACCGTGATGGGAACCTTGGTCTGGGCCAGGCTTTCTTCCAACTTGAGCTTGTGCGGGTAAGATGAAGTGAGTAAGGACCAGAGCGAGATGTTAGCCTGAGTGCGCTTGAGCTGTGTTAAGACAGGATCTTCAGCCTTTGGGTCCAAGGTTTCAGCTTCTTTGGCGTAGGGCCCCTTTTCAGTTAGTGGCTCATGTATGGCTGGCCTTTTGTCTGCCCGTGGAGGATTCACTGGGATTTGACCGGAACGTGTCAGAACGTTCACTTCTGGCCTTACTGTTTTGCTTGTTTCTCCTATTTACGTAGTGGGAGGACCACGATTGGTGTAGGGCCGATCGCGCATTTCAATTCGTTCACTGTCATAGCTTTTGTGGGGACGTCCACGGTGGCTTTGAGGTCTTCCCAAGACAAGGGCTGGGGTATCTGGACTTTTGGGCCTTCGGTGGCGGTGCGGAGCTCGTCCCAGCTGATCATGGAGCAGACGTTGCCATGGCCTTGTGCAGAACTAGGCTGGGGAGACTTGCTGGAGTAGATGACGTAGTAGTCAAACTTTCCTGAGGGTTCTCCAAGGGTTCCGACTGTGGGATCACCGGATTCATACCTCTTCTTGAGTTTTTGTTGAGAAGATGGCTTCTTCCTTCTTCGAGGACGGCCCTCGTTCATTTCATCCTAGAATTCCATTTCCAGATAAGCACTGCAATCGCAGACGTCCCACCAGATGTGTCCGTTGTTCGGCGGTGGTACCGGGACCTCAGGAGGCTGAATGGGCAGGCTTTCCCCCGGAGGGTCCTGTGGCCTTATGTCATAACTGCATGGTTCGTACGAGGGCAACAGGTTGACTTCTGGGAGACAATGAGAGGCGTTGGAAGCTGCAGGAGTAGTCATGACTTTGGAAGCCCCAGGTAGTTGGGTGGCTAATGTCCCGAAGTGGTGCATAGCGCCTTCGATCCAGGCTTGTTGTTCACCTTGGCGTTTCTCAATAGCCATGAGGACCTGCCAAACTTCTTCCAATGTTAGGAAATTTCTTGAGGGTAAGGTCCCATTCTCATCGTTGCTATCCACTGACTTGGCCATGGGGAATTGACGGACTGTCCTGGTGACAGAGCTGGGAAAAAAGTTGGACCTTGCGGCTTTGACACGGGGAGATGGGTTCCTGGGTACTCTCGATCACTCTCTGTTAGCTGGAGGGGGTGACGGGTAAGGTTTAGACACATGAATGGCCTCACGGGATAAAAGGGGGAAAGCTCACGTAGCATGCGGTTTCGGTTTCTTTTATATATTTTTTTTGTTGTTTTAATTTACTTAAAACATGTTTTCTCAGAGTCCTAGGTAGGTTGGAAAAGATTGCTCTTCTTTTTCGCAACTATGCTAGATCCTGGATCAGTGGAGACCATCTGTGCGGCTATAAGCCCCTCGTTTTGCACCTGTATTTCGACATCCCAGGGTGGACAGCCCCGGACGAGGGTCCTATAGGGCAAGCGGTTTCCACCGGCCTAAAAGAAAAATCGAACCTAAGGACCGAGCCTGTCATGTTCGTTTTGATGCGTTAGCCATGTGAATAGTGAACCGAGCCGGCCACTGAGTCAAGATCAGGTCAAGAGTTCGGCATGACCTCTCTTTACCTTGCTTGCGCAAGGGATCTATGACGTTAGGCGTTGGCTGGGTCATATTGTCATGGCTGACGTATCAAAGGCGTGATGACATGGTGTCATGTGAGCATGGATGTATATCCGGGACGGAACATCGTCTGGGTGTAGCTTTGGAAATCAAGATCAGGTCAAGATTTTAGCATGACCTTTCATCGCTTTGCTTGCGCAAGGGATCTTGAGTTCCGAGCCTTGACTCAGAAAATGGCCGGTATGGTATATGTATCCAGGCTGTATGACACGGACTGGGTAAAAAACCAACCGAGTCTTGACAGAGTGTGACTCAAACGTGCAGGGTTGACGCTTGGCTAGGATGGGATGTTTGGAATGATCCCGTGCGCATCCGAGAGGCCTAGGAAGACCAAACGGACTGCAACTGAGACCACCCCGGGTTAAGGGTTGTAGTGTGCAGTGTATCCGAGGCAGCAGTGCGCGTAGCGTGCGGTGTAACCGAGGCAGCAGTGTGCGTAGTGTGCGGTGTAACCGAGGCAGCAGTGCGAGTAGTGTGCGGTCTCTAAAATTCTTTTTCTGAGTAAAACAGAAGTTTTTTTTTTCGAAGAATTTTAAATGTATGCACAGATGTATATTGATGCATTTTTTTTTGTATTTTTATTTTTTTTTTGTAAAATAAAAACGAAGCACGTGCGCACACACACAACAGTTAAAGAAAAGGGGTAAAATGAAAGTTTGACCCTCATCATCGTTTTAAAAATCTTTTGTTTTGTTTAAAAAGATTTTAAAACAAAAAGTCCCCAGCGGAGTCGCCAACTGAAATTACCCGGGATCCGGCTCGCGCGCGGGGCCCCCGGTTCGGCGTGCGTTGGGATGGCAGGAGTCACTCGGGCAGAGTTTCGGCGTGCGTTCAAGCTACCGGTTTGACTCGGAAAGAGCCGGGACACCTTGGAAAGACCAGGCAAGGCCTCGGAGTACCACGAGGGGCCTCAGAGTACCTCGAGAGTGCCTCGGGGCAGCACGGGAGCGTCGCGGGAGCGCTCGGGGAGGCTTCGGAGCACCACGAGGGGGCTCGGAAGGCCTCGGAAGGATCCAAAAGGGGCCGGGATTGCCTCGAGAGGACTTAGAGGGGTGCCAGAAGGCTAGGGGAAGAAGAGAGAAGAGGGAAATGTACGAAAATGGGAGGGGGAGCCCTCTATTTATAGTGCCAGAAAAATGCAAAGAGGTCCGTACGGACCTCCTAGGTTATCCAGAATTTTAGTTTTCCTCGATTTGAGGGAATATGTGATAATTGTGAATATTCTGGAATGATGGTGTCCCCTGTGCAAAGAGGTCCGTACGGACCATCTTGGCATTCAAAGAGGTCCGTACGGACCTTATTTGCTTCTCTAATTTCCTAAAAATTCCCAAAAGGTCCTTTTGTCCCTTTTTATCCCAGAAAGGCTCCTCCCTTGGTTTGGTTGAGGGTTTTTTGAGGGTTTTGAGTGCCATAGGTCTTCGAGACTGTGTTTGTGAGTCTGCGGTGTTTCCTATGTGCTCGAAAAAGGGTGATCCAGATTGGGTACTTATACCTGGGCGGTCAGCTGGCGGGACCCTTAGCGAAAGGATTCCTACGTATCCCGAGCGGGAATCAAGCCGATCGTAGTTCGAAGGTGCGGAGGCGCGGAACCTCAGCGAGCGAGACTGTTGGGAGGCGTCTGAACCTGAGAGGAGACCATTGCGAGGTACCGGAACCTGAATGGAGACTATTGTGAGGCGTCTGCACCTGGGACTTCTGAAACCTTCGAGGGCGTGTGGCGCCTCAGACCAGAGTTGCTGGATCATACGAGGGCGTGTGGCGCCTCAAACCGGAGTGGCTGAACATACGAGGGCATGTGGCGCCTCAAACCGGAGTTGTGAGGATACGCTTATCCTGAGACGAAGGCGTTCGTGCCTTGGATGTTGGGCTTACGATGACGGCCAGGTTTATCCTGCTGGGGATAGGGCGGCAAATGATGGGAACGGTTGTGTTAAATAGGTGTTATTAACAACTCGGAAGGATCGACGTTTCTTCTTTAGAATCCTGCTGGGGATGAGCGTTCAGGCTTACCCTGATGGCCGAAGAGGGATTGTTGTGCGGGCTTACCTTGATGGCCGCTGAGGTGGGACGATCGGGCTTACGACTGGCGGCCGGGGAAGTGAACGATGGTGAAAACCACTAGAAATTTTAACGTCGGGAGACAGAAATGTAACTGGAATGTCTGGAGACATGATTGAGCATTTGAACGTCAAACGTCAACTGAGGATTGAATTTAACGTCTAGAGACGGGATTGTAACTGGAATGTCCGGAGACACGATTGAGCGTTTGAATGTCAAACGTCAACTGAGGATTGAATTTAACGTCTGGAGACGGACGCGAGCGTTTGAATGTCAAACGTCAATTTGATATTTAACGTCTGGAGACGAGCGTTAGTGAGAACTAACTGAGAATTTAACATCTCGAGACGGGCGTTAGTGAAAACTAAGTGGGAATTTAACGTCTGGAGACGGGCGTTAGTGAAAACTAACTGGGAATTTAACGTCTGGAGACGAGTGTTAGTGAAAACTAACTGGGAATTTAACGTCTGGAGACGAGCGTTAGTGAAAACTAACTGGGAATTTAACATCTGGAGACGAGCGTTAGTGAGAACTAACTGGAAATTTAAAGTCTGGAGACGAGCGTTAGTGAAAACTAACTGGGAATTTAACGTCTGGAGACGAGCGTTAGTGAGAACTAACTGGGAATTTAACGTCTGGAGACGAGCGTTAGTGAAAACTAACTGGGAATTTAACGTCTGGAGACGAGCGTTAGTGAAAACTAACTGGGAATTTAACGTCTGGAGACGAGGGCGTTCATGCGGTGCAGTTCCCGGAGGAGCGTGGATGTCCGTGAGCCGAGGCCGTCTAGGCCCAGAGGTTCGCCTGCTCCCATGACTGGTGGGGAGGACTTCGTACAGGGATTTGGCCAGTTCGTGGGCGGAACGGCTGGGTTTGGAGCTCATCCTCCTTCACACTCGGGGAACGAGAGGGGAGAGTCCTCGAGTTCGCGGATGCCGAGGAGGCCTTTTGCATATTCCCACCTGGACGAATTTGGCGACTTCTTGTTTGCGACGGATCCGGCAGCTGCGTCGAGTGCTCGGATGACGAGCAGGACTCGGAGTAGTCCTCCTTTACTGCTTTCTCTTTTTTTTTGTATCGTCTGGAACAATTTGACTTGAACTGTATTTAAAAAAGGCGCCCGTGGGGCGAAACCTGTATTTCGCACATTTATTCTGTGATCACCTTCTGTTATTTTTCGGAAAATAAGAAAGTAGGTTAATCAAAAATAAATAAAATGAAACATGCATTAAAAATTGAACGGGTCAAAATTTAAGCCTATATGCACTGATATTTAATTAATTGCATTGTTGCACGAGCCCGGGGCGGAAGAGATACTGGCTTTGGTTGAATGAAACTAGGGGCAGCACGCAGATTCACAAGGCATGAACAGGGCGTTGTTTGGAATTGCTTCCAATTTAGGAGCAGCTGACTGCAGAGTTGACCAAGTCAACTGCGAGGAGTCGGCGGGCCGAGAGTGAGTTTTGAGATTCTTTTAAATTGCAGTTTCAGCTTTGCAATTGGTTAAGAACTGCGCATTCACCTCTGATCAGTTAGCTGAATTCTCTCAAATTTCTAAGGTTTCCTTCGTTTTCCATGGCTCCCTTTCCCAAGCTATCGTCTCGGATGCAAGAGCGATATTTGGACAACTTTCAGTCGTGGGTACGGAACCACACGAGGCAGAACAAAGAGTTTTTCGAAGGCTGTTACGGAATGAAATCTGTTTGGGCTTTGAAGGAGCTCATGCCAGATTGGGATCTTTTGAGAGCAGCGGCTTGTTTTTGGGACGTACGGAGGAATGTGTACAGTTTTTCGTACAACGAGATCACTCCTACGTTTGAAGATTTCTGGGCCATTCTGGGAGGACCCGAGACTGAACAGCTAGTTCTTCCGTATGCTGGTGGCATGGCCACTGTTGAGAAGCTAGTGTCTTTGCTTGGTATCTCGGCTGGAGAAGCATACGGGATGCTGATACTGGATACTGATTATGTTGACATTTCGGGACTGCCCGAAAGATTTGCCGAGCCGAGGGAGCATCTTTGCGTGGGACGCGTTTGCTCTGTGCGTGGTGCCTTCGCTACTCGTCACGTTCACGTCCCGGGTGTGTGCCATCACGGTGTCTTGACCGGACTGGTGAGCGGTGCCGCGAAGCGGGAGACATCGTGTCGTTGGTCTTGGGCGAGACGTTCTGGGCATAGGTCGGATGGCGGCCGTAGCCGATACATGTGGGGAGGAGTCCCGCTATGCTTACCATGTGGTTGAGAGAGGCGTAGATGATGCCTGAGGTGCCAATGTCTTGTGACGCTTGGTCCTTCTCTCGACGTCCTCTGGTGATAGGGGCAATCAGGCTGAGCTGGAGCTCTGGATGGCCAGACTCTGCACGCATCACTTGCGATGGTGGGTTCCCCATTGGAAGTTACAGACTTGTCGGACCGCTCAGGAGGGTCTATTGGTTGTCAGAGTGCCGGGGCTGTCTCAGACGTCTTTCTACATTCCATCATTGGTTCTGCGACAGTACGGGCTGGAGCAGGTGCCATTGACGGGTTTAGTTCATGCTGCTACCTTTGAGGTGGGATCTCTGCTGATGGAAGATCCTTCGACGCTATTGCTGCTCACACGGTGGTGGCAATACACGTCCTTTCCTGCCAGGGTTCTCTTTCACCGGAGAGGGGGCACTGTTCTGTCGACGCAGTATCTGAACTGGTACGAAGAGTGTATAGGGGAGACACAGATGTCTATCTTGTGGAGACGGAGTGAGCTGTTGGGTGCTGGACACCTTGACAGCTCGACCTTGAGGAGGACTGAAGCGGGAGCTAACCCTGGGAATCGTACTGGGAATGACATGGCTGACTATGAGGCCAATGCTGATCGGGAGGCCAATCAAAGCACGGTCATGATGGCTAGAAGTGAAGCAGCTCGAGACAGAGCTAGGGAAAGGGCTGCATTGACAGCTACAGGCTTGACGGAGGCGTCGGGAAGGGTCCCTGAGCCAGGTAGAAGGACTACCGGAATATTCCCTGTGAAGGTGAAGAACACTCGCCGGGGGAAAGGGAAGGGGAAGAAGGATGAAGGACCAAGTTTGGGAAACTAGGTTGACCTTGCTGTCCAGAGTATCCACCCATTGTCATTGCAGACATATTAACTGATTAATGTTTTATTGTAGTTTTGCTAGCATGTAGATAGTCAAGAGTTGACCGTTCTTGAACTCATCAAAGATTGTTTTAACCGTACTGAACTTGTAGGTTAAATGAAAAGAGTTTTTCGAAACACAAGCAATTGATGCTTATTGTATTTTTTGTTTTTTTTTTAGACCGAACCAATGATGGCTGCCTACGTTCCCCTTTTACAATTGGTCTAAGGGGCTCAGGTCACCGTAGTTCGACACTTTTAGGTGAATTTGAGAAAACGAAGACAAAAGAAGTGCGACCCTGTTTTTTACCTGGATCATTAGCGGGAATGTATCCAGTTGGGTATTACACTTTTAGCACTTTAATTTTACTGAGGGGTAGTGTATGGGGAAGGAGAGTTAACTCGTGCTCTTCCTCAAACGAAGTATCTGTGGAGCTTGCTTCCGTTCACGGGGTTAACGAAAGGGTTCCCGTCCAAGTCTGCTAACTTCATGGCTCCTCCGGAGAAGATTCTTTGTACCACGAACGGTCCTATCCAGGTAGGCTCCCACTTTCCGAGGGGATTGGTCTGCGTAGGAGGCTTTTCCTTTAGCACCAAGTCGCCTTCTCTGATGTCTCGGATCTTGAATTTCTTGTCGAATGGTCGGGCCATTCTGCTCTGGTAGGATCGAGTGTGTTCCATGGCTTTCAATCTGCGCTCGTCGAGTAGAGCAAGTTCGTCGTGACGGCTCTGTAGCCATTCAACTTCATTGATCCCGTTTTCCAAGAGGACTCGGAGGGATGGAATTTCCAATTCAATGGGTAGCATTGCTTCCATTCCGTAGGTAAGTGCGAACGGAGTCTCCCCTGTGGCGGTTCTGACTGATGTTCGGTATCCCAGAGGGCTAAATGTAGCCTTTCGGGCCAGTCCCGACCTCTGGTGGTCATCTTTCTGATTATCATGGCGAGAGTCTTGTTGGCTGCCTCTACTGCACCATTGGTTTGTGGTCTGTAAGGAGAAGACTTGTGACGTGTGACTCTGAATTCGGTCAGAAGTTGGTCACAATCTCCTTCGAAGTGGGTCCCATTGTCGGATATGATCTTGTTGGGCACTCCGTATCGGCACATGATGTTCTCTCGGATGAACTCGGCCACCTTCTTAGAATTCAGTACCTTGTACGATCTGGCTTCTACCCATTTGGTGAAGTAGTCGACTCCGACTAGAATGAACTCGTGACCATTGCTCCCTGGTGGAGTGATCTTGTCGATGACGTCGATTCCCCATGTGGCGAAAGGCCATGGCGTAGTCATGCAATAGAGTTCATGAGGAGGGATGTGATTGAGGTTGGAGAACCGTTGACATTTGAGTTTTGAAAATCTCCTTCGAAGGTCGAACTCCGGTTTTTGAACCGGGCGAGTTATTGTTAACGATTTTTACGGAAAAAATCGTATTAAATGATTTTAAGTGTCAAATGGCGGCTTTTAGTTTGAAGATGAGCGTTTGGATGCCAAACGTCATTTCGCGCGTTTTGAAAGAGAGTTCGAAGGACGAACTCCGGTTTTGAACCGGCATTACTTGTTAACAATTTTTACGGGAAAACGTATTAAATGATATGCAATCAACGAATCGGTTTGCGACTCGGACTTTGAAAAGTAAATACTATCACGATCCAAACGGGTCGGACTTGTAAATGACAGTATTTAAAGCAGTGTCAACGGAATCGAACGATCCGGAATAGTAAATGACGATCAACGAGCCAAACGACTCGGAATTGTAAATGACGATCGACGAGGCCAAAACGGCTCGGAATTGTAAATGACGATCGACGAGCCAAAACGGCTCGAAATTGTAAATGACAGAAATTGAAATGACGATTGACGGATCAAACGATCTGGAATGGTAAATGACATAAAAGTAAAACGGAACGGGGTCGGAACGCCGTTTTAACCCGTGATTACTTCTCTTATGGGAAGAGAAGAGGATCGAGGGGCTAAAACGTATCGGACCCCGTTAGACGGAGGCGTCTACATTTCAAGAACGTGGTTCGAAATGGTTGTAGCGACTGGATCGTAAACCGAGACGAAACGAGAGATTAGAGAGAGGGAGTTATACCTATGGCTAGGGTCGACTCCTTTGGCTCGGGAGGTGTATACGGGATACGGAAATTGGTTTGGAACGGTGTTTTGGAGTGGTGAGGGGCGTATTTGATCGAAATACGGAAGTTTCACGCGAATCGAGGCGAAACGGGAGCTCGGGAGGGGGTGAAACTCAGTTGGGCCGTGGGGTTGAGTGATTTTTGGAGTAAAATTTTGTTATGTTTTGGCTTTGACAGCAACTTCTATTTATAGGTGAATTTTCAGTAGGAGTCCGGCCGGACTTAGGCTGAAATCCAGGGGGTTTTGTGAAACTTTGGAAATTGGAGGGGCTTGCTGACAATTTCTGAAATCTGCAGAGGGAGTCCGGACGGACTTTGACTGAATACCAGGGGTATTTTAGTCTTTTCCCTTTGATTTCTGATTGAAGGGTGATGGGAGGGAGGTGGCATGGCTGCCACGTGTCCCATGACTCACCATTTGCATGGGAGTTCGTTCCCGGGTCCCGGTTTTGTCCGTTTTTTAAATAACAGTCCGAAAAATGTCCGAAACGCCCCCGGAAAGTGCCGGAAAGTGCGTTTTTCAGGGAAAGCCGTACTTTCATGTGTGATGACATGTGTCAAGTACGCTTTGACATTGGGATGCACGGGGCAGTCCCGGGACGTCTCGTTGGCACGGCAACGGGGAGTTAACGAGTTCCGGTTAACGGATTCCAGTTAAGTTTCTAACGGATTTTGACGATCCGGATTTGGGTACTTACAAGCATATAACATACCAAATAATTCAAACTTAGGATAACCGTGCAACAATGTGATAACTACACATTTCCAACTAGCGCAATAGTATAACCTATAGTTTCTACACTATTCAAACTAACCACCAAGGATATGGAAGCAAGTAAGGCCACCATGTACCTTAAACCATTCCTACGTAGTCATTACACAACCTTGAATAATCTTAATAAAAGTTCAAGATCTAATTCCCAAGTTTGATCCACTTTGGTGAATTTACGAATCAAGCTTGTCAACCGATTCCGGACAATATTTAAACTACTTCCATAATTCCATTTTTACCAAGGAAGATACCGTTGTATAGCTAAAATGTTCTACTACAATTATAGTTAAAGAGGGTTCAATTTGCTGGAGGACCTAAAGGGAATTACGGAAGAAAAATGGATCAATGCAGAAAATCAGAGCTGGCACGCACCCGGTCCTAGTGGGCGCGCACCCGGTCTCAGTGGGCGCGCACCTGAAAGTGACCAGAATGAAAGCGGGCGCGCACCCGGTCTCAGTGGGCGCGCACCTGGTATGTGCGAACAAAGGCATAAAAAGGGGTTGCTAACTTCACCAAAACTCATACTAAACCATTTAACCCAAAGTAGTATAAACCTAGACTACTTACAATTTGATTTCCTACTCATTTCACCCCCCACATTTCAAGTTTACATTCTTAATCTAACTCAACCCATTTTCTTACACTCTTTATCACTTCCATGAACAACAACTTTACCCTAGGTCATTACTCCATTTCTCAACCCAAGAAAGTGCTCTAAATTATCAAACAACAATGATCAAAATACAATAACAAAACCAAACATTTCATGAACTAGTATTCCTACTTCAACTTGAACCATTTCCTCTTACTCTTTGACAATTTCCATTTGTATCAATAACATCCCAAAACCATTATACCACTTAGAACAACCATTCTACTTATATCCAATACATCCCAACACTAACCAAAACCTTTTAGTACCAAAACTTTATTTTTTTTTAACATGCAACCATTTCCTATAAACCATTAACACCATAACACATTACTAACCATTTTCTTCACTTTCCAATTCTAATAAATTGGCTAAAACCCAAATTCAATGCTTTCTCTTAAGCCATTAACATTCACAATTACTCTATACCATTCTTCTTTCAATCTTAGATCACCATTTTACAACCAAAAATCAATTCAACCTTGACTAACCCATTTCAACTCAATTAACATTATTCAAAATACCAAAAATCCTTTTCTTTCAACAAGATATTCAATAACACATAAAGTGAGCAATTATTAGAAGGAAGTCATAATAACTTACTTTAGCAATATGAGATGGAATAAGGGTTTTCTTAGCTTGATGTGCTCCCCTCGTTGCCCCGAACACGAAAGTACACCCGGATTGAAAAATGGAGAAGGATTGAATTTATTGTGATTTTTAGAAAGAAAGGAATGGAGGGAGGTTTTCCATGGAGGTTTCTTGATTGAGGAGAATGAAGGAGGATGATGGGGAATGATGGAGAAAGTATGGAAAAGTTTGACAAAATGAAGGAGGTGATGAGGGAAAAAGGGAGAGGCATAGCCCCCCATCCCCACATTAAATTCAATCTTCCAAGAATGTACCACTAAGCCCTCCGAGGTTTAGAAAAATGCAACTATACCACAACTTCAATTATTTACACTACCTACCTCCACTACTTATAACAAGTTATTTATTTTATTGATTTCCACTTATTATACTTCCCCCAAGATACTTTATCTTATTTCCATTTTATCCTAAGGCTTTAGAGTTATTTCACGACCACCTCATCTTAACATAAGAAATTAAAGACATAAAACGAGCACATAAAGTCAACAATAATATAAAAAGCATATAATATGATACTAAAATAGTGCCTAGGGTTAGGGTCGTTACATTCACTCCCCCTTAAAGAAAATTTGCCCCGAATTTTAAACTTGTTTACCTTAATGATCAAATAAAAAAAATTACCTCTCACGTATTTCAAATTACAACTTTCAAATAGTTTCCTCAATGGTATGATCCTTCTATACATTTTCACAACCCGAATATTCTAGGATTTCAATTCCCTAAACTACAATTCTAATAACTCTCAACAGTTCTCCCGCATAAGTCAAATCCACTTAATCCACATTAGTTAAAGAACACCGAACAATGAGGGATCATGCAAATGATTTTTCCATACAAAGCTTCATACAGTACCACTTCAATGCTAAACTAAAACTGCTATTATACACAACTTGCTAAGGTTAGTTAAACTCCTCAAGTTGAAAGGAAGTCCATCACACAACACACAACCTATTCTTCGAGAATCTGGATAGTCTTCTAATCTCTTCTTTTCGAGTAACTAAATTATTCAAACTCTTAGGATCGATAACAAATCTCAAATGGAGCTTTAAAAAGATAAGGTTCCCACTTAAATAACGCAAAATAATTGCAGCCACTTCCGAATAGAGGATAGAAAATTCCGCTTTATCTAAGTTAACTTCCTCAAAGCATACGCTATCACTTTCCCATTTTGCATAATATCACAACCTAATCTTCCTTTAACACGCACTTAAAATTCACAAAGTCCTCACATCCACTAGGTAAGGTAAGGGTCGGATCTATAGTTAATCTATTCTCCATTTCTACCGATATGATTCACCCTTTTTATATCTTACACCATTGGTATATCCTTTAGAGTTAACTAAATCAACGATTTTACAATTCTCAAGAATTCCCTAAAAATTCCTTCGGTAGTACTTGCCAACCCAAATATCACGGACTCAATCCTCGTAAGATCCATGGTAATATCCAAGATTAAGACTATAGAATCCAAAATTTGAAATCTTGTCGAGCCAACTCACACTAGCTAAACTTTGCATACAAGGACTCCTTACAAATGATCATTAACCCAACTCTCAAATGATTTTCTTGATCTTCCCGGAACTTTAATTAAACATAGAAGTCATCAATCATAATTGCCATAAAGCCAACAAAATAAGGATTAAAATTCTGCTTATCATACCCAGAACCAACACATGGGATACTCCGATGGTAGCATATTTACCATCTACTCACAACTAGCACATAAAATTTTTAGAAGGACTCCTTACTCAAGTCTAACACATTCCAAATACCCTTCACACTTTTACCCAAAATTTTCTGCCTTTAACGCATATATAACAAGAATACCATATAAAGGTTTATCTATATTAAATACCAATATAATCAAATTAGGCATAGAAAAGGAGACTCACTTCTTATGATAGTCTACCAATACACAACAACTACTTAACCATCCAGGTCAAGTATATCTCATAATTACAAATCGGTAATCATACCAAATCAACTGGCAATACATGCCCAGCTATAACCACATCACCGTCGTGGTAAACCAAAGAAGATTCGAGGTATTCTCTCATAAGAGTAGGAACCTCTAACACATAAAACAAATCTCAAGCAATGTATGCCACATAGAAGCAAAATGCGATGCCTAACATAAATGATATGAAACAGGATCTATAAAAATATGACCCCTAACTCATAAGACAGGTAATATACCTCTAGTGACCTCTGAGGGAGCTATCTCTCCTAGACCCAAAACACATACTCGACCTTAGACCTTCTCTTTTGATTCTCCTTAGTTATCTCTTTTGGTACCACCTCTTTGTTGTCCACCCAGCTGACCGCTGCTTGAAGCTCGTCCCCGCTGCAACCTTGGGCAATTCCTCCTAAAGTGTCCCATTTCTCCACACTTAATACACCTGCCTTGCTTACTCCAACACTGATATTTGGCATGTCCAATCTTCTTGCAAAATTTACAAATCATCCCATAATGTCTGGATATTGTCCTACACGAAGAAGCTACAACAAGTTCCCCTCTCACACTCCCCAAAGTTGAAGCCCTTGGCTGTCCTCTAGTGATTTTGGATCCTTATCCTAGATACTTTGGTTTATTTCTAATCCCACTTTCCGATCTTCCACTATTTTCCTTAATATCATTCTCGATCTTATATGCTCTATCTATGGTTGTCTGATAATTGGTGAAGCTATCAATCAATAATTTCTTCCTAAACTCAATCCTCAAACCTTTTACAAACCTATGAACCCTTCTCGCTTCATGGGATACCAAATGAGGGCAACACCGAGCCAATTCCTCAAACCTGATTGAATACTGATTCACCGTCATGTTCCTTTGTTCTAGTCCTAAGAATTCGATCTCCTTCTTGTCCCTTGTAACCATTGAAATGAAATAATCCTCGAACTGCTGGGTGAAATTATCTCAAGTCTGGGGCATATGATCCCGCTCCCAACTTCCCTTCAAAATCTGCCACCACTGATCAGCTGGACCTTCAAGTTTGAAAATGACATATCTAACTTTTTCTTCGTTGGGACTTTTCATAACCTCAAAAATCTTGTTCATTTCCTCTAACCATTTT
Source organism: Adenophora triphylla var. japonica (assembly GCA_022495995.1). Lineage (NCBI taxonomy): Eukaryota > Viridiplantae > Streptophyta > Magnoliopsida > Asterales > Campanulaceae > Adenophora > Adenophora triphylla. The sequence goes on along the minus strand of JAFEMH010001525.1, from coordinate 392,094 downwards.
TCTGCCTTTAACGGATCCGGATCTCCATTAAAGCTCGGTGGATTCATCTTCACAAACCTTTCCAATCCATCACTTTGACATCCTTCAGGTTGATTCAAAACTGATCCCTGAGTCTCCATATTTTGTACAAACATCCTAAATAAATTTACTATCTCCTCATTCTGAATTCCACCTGTCCCCATATTTCCTTCATTTTCTGGAACCCTTCACTGGTCATCACTGCTTCCGGCCATTAGAACAAACTCCTGCAATAAACACTCGGTGTCAATTACCACACACTCCCCCTTAGTTTAGACATCTACCCTTGACCTCTAAACTAAGCTCTGATACCAACTGTGAGCACCCCAACCCGGAACCTAGCACGTGTCCCGAGTTGGAGAGGCTCAAACTAAGAAAACCCATCTGAAATTTTTAAAAACTTTTATTTCCTTACAAGAAAACCAATTCTCAAACTTCCCATAAACAGAATCTACTGATAATATCTCCACTTGGAGGAAGTTCAATAACAATTTCAACAAACCACGATCTGATCAATTACATTGAAAACCCCCAATTAACTTTGTTTTACAAAAGAGTTTTATATACAACTTTTCAAAAGAGTAATACTTAATAAATACTCCCAGACATCCTGCTCATATACATAACCTGACAAGTCCCAAAAGCAAAAGTCCACACTCTTATCCCCGGCCTCACTGGTTCAGGTCACCTGTCTCAGCACGATCTAAAACAGTAAAGGGGAAGGGGTGAGAATAAATCTCAATAAGCTATTATGAATGCAGCAAGATGCCAAACAATATGCAACACATAGAATGATCACACATAACACATTATGAAAGCGGTAAACACCTTACGTTACCTCATTTTACCTTTCCCGTCTGAACAATATGTCGCACAACGTGGGAGTAAAACTCCGCTCTTTGGTGAACTGCCCCCATGCACATTCACCGCTTATAGGACTCATACCCCAGAGATCCATATAAGGAAAGAAGATACTTATATGACCCTTATTCAGAGTATCATATAATATCGCCGCTACCTGTAAAGCTTTTGGCTTAATACAGAAGCATTCCACCTAACTCCATAAAATCGCAGCTGACTGTAAGGCTTTTAGCTCAATACAAAAGCTAGCACTCCCACTCTGTGGCCACAGAGGGGACGGTCACAGGTATGATAAACCTTCAATCACTTATAGAACAAATCCATAATTGATTGAATTCCATTATACCCCCGAATCACATATAATATAAACACGTTCAAGCACATAATAGATACTTGAAATAAAATCCACCAAAGGGATAAGAATATAACAACATGGTAATGTATACTCATGTTAAATCAATACTATAATGCAACATTCATTTAATACACTACGCATAATACTGTCAATGAATATGAATTCAAGTAGGGTAACAATATAACCAAATAATCCACACTTGGGATACAACATAACAATAAGCCAAATAGTCCACACTTGGGATACAATATAACAACATGCCAAATAATCCACACTTGGGATACAGCATATAACATACCAAAAAATTCACACTTAGGATAACCGTGCCACAATGTGATAACTACATATTTCCAACTAGCGCAATAGTGTAACCTATAGTTTCTACACTATTCAAACTAATCACCAAGGATATGGAAGCAAGTAAGGCCACCATGTACCTTAAACCATTCCTACGTAGTCATTACACAACCTTGAATAATCTTAATAAAAGTTCAAGATCTAATTCCCAAGTTTGATCCACTTTGGTGAATTTACGAATCAAGCTTGTCAACCGATTCCGGACAATATTTAAACTACTTCCATAATTCCATTTTGACCAAGGAAGATACCGTTGTATAGCTAAAATGTTCTACTACAATTATAGTTAAAGAGGGTTCAATTTGCTGGAGGACCTAAAGGGAATTACGGAAGAAAAATGGATCAATGCAGAAAATCAGAGCGGGCGCGCACCCGGTCCTAGTGGGCGCGCATCAGGTCCTACTGGGCGCGCACCCGGTCCTAGTGGGCACGCACCCGGTCTCAGTGGGCGTGCACCTGAAAGTGACCAGAATGAAAGCGGGCGCGCACCCAGTCTCAGTGGGCGCGCACCTGGTATGTGCGAACAAAGGCATAAAAAGGGGTTGCTAACTTCACCAAAACTCATACTAAACCATTTAACCCAAAGTAGTATAAACCTAGACTACTTACAATTTGATTTCCTACTCATTTCACCCCCCACATTTCAAGTTTACATTCTTAATCTAACTCAACCCATTTTCTTACACTCTTTATCACTTCCATGAACAACAACTTTACCCTAGGTCATTACTCCATTTCTCAACCCAAGAAAGTGCTCTAAATTATCAAACAACAATGATCAAAATACAATAACAAAACCAAACATTTCATGAACTAGTATTCCTACTTCAACTTGAACCATTTCCTCTTACTCTTTGACAATTTCCATTTGTATCAATAACATCCCAAAACCATTATACCACTTAGAACAACCATTCTACTTATATCCAATACATCCCAACACTAACCAAAACCTTTTAGTACCAAAACTTTATTTCATTTTAACATGCAACCATTTCCTATAAACCATTAACACCATAACACATTACTAACCATTTTCTTCACTTTCCAATTCTAATAAATTGGCTAAAACCCAAATTCAATGCTTTCTCTTAAACCATTAACATTCACAATTACTCTATACCATTCTTCTTTCAATCTTAGATCACCATTTTACAACCAAAAATCAATTCAACCTTGACTAACCCATTTCAACTCAATTAACATTATTCAAAATAATAAGGGTTTTCTTAGCTTGATGTGCTCCCCTCGTTGCCCCGAACACGGAAGTACACCCGGATTGAAAAATGGAGAAGGATTGAATTTATTGTGATTTTTAGAAAGAAAGGAATGGAGGGAGGTTTTCCATGGAGGTTTCTTGATTGAGGAGAATGAAGGAGGATGATGGGGAATGATGGAGGAAGTATGGAAAGGTTTGACAAAATGAAGGAGGTGATGAGGGAAAAAGGGAGAGGCATAGCCCCCATCCCCACATTAAATTCAATCTTCCAAGAATGTACCACTAAGCCCTCCAAGATTTAGAAAAATGCAACTATACCACAACTTCAATTATTTACACTACCCACCTCCACTACTTATAACAAGTTATTTATTTTATTGATTTTCACTTATTATACTTCCCCCAAGATACTTTATCTTATTTCCATTTTATCCTAAGGCTTTAGAGTTATTTCACGACCATCTCATCTTAATATAAGAAATTAAAGACATAAAACGAGCACATAAAGTCAACAATAATATAAAAAGCATATAATATGATACTAAAATAGTGCCTAGGGTTAGGGTCGTTACAGAACGACCACCCCGAAAATGACCGCATTAACGCCAGAAGCAATGGGTGGTTGTCTACTAGTGACGACGAAGGTCCCACCAAAAATACGAATGATGAATCAATGGAAACCGATCATGATGCTGAGACCTTCTCAAAATGCGACTGTGGTCATTGCCCAACTTTGAATACATCGAAGGATGAGGAACAGCCCAACCAGTTTGAAGAAAAGTATGAATCTGGGATCCTGGAGCACAATGTTCCCGATGGAGAACTGGTAGGCGAATGGAGGAATTTTGTTGAAGTGCTGGTCGAAAAAGGAAACTTCGAGCCTCCGACGGACGATGAGTGGGTAAACGTCATTGGATCCCTTTCTTCCTCTCCTATAATCGATGGCATCACGGTCTTAAGAGTCACTGCTGAACCTCTCGAATATAACGAGTGCCTGGAATCGCTCAAAAGGGTTATGGATCTAGAAGCCACTCCAGCTGCCTTCATACCTACAGACCAGCAGCATGATGCCTTCTTGATAGCCCCGGCATCAGGAAACGGACCCCGAGTGCCCCTCATTTGGACTCAGGTGTCACGAGCTGCTATGTTGGGACATAAGAACGAGCACTGTAAGTCCTTTACTTATGGTTGCCCTACTGTGATGTGCCTGATTTTTCCTTTTGGCACCCGAACAAAAAACCTTTTGGGAAAAAGTTTTAGTGAAAAAAGATTTTTCTTTTGAATGAGATTAATCTTTTTCGGACTTTGAAAAAATCAACGGAGTCGCCACGCCATTTTAGTTTAGGGGCCAAAACTTTGAAAAATGCCTTAAATTAGATAAATGAGTCCGCAGGTCACGTTACACTCCGGGAAGAATATTTGGCGTTCACCCGGAATGGCTCGTATGACGAGTCTTCCAAACTTGAAACTTTGTGTGTGTATGTGTGTGTGCATATTTTGAAAAACACTTTGAATTAAAAGGATTTTCTGGAAATAACAGAAATACAAGGGATTGGACTGGAAAACAATTTAAAAAACAGTGACTAAACTGAAAAATAACAGAAACTGGAAATTTGTTTGCAGATGACAATGTCATCCGCGTGGATGACTTTGTAGTACAATCTTATCCGCGCGGACTAACATACAGTCTCAATATTTTATAATTTCTTAATCAGTCACTTTAATTTCCAGAAACTTAATTGGATTTACATATCTTGACTGAAAACTGTAACTGGAAAAAAACAGAAAATAAAGGGATGTTTAGATTTTGGCATCCATGCTTGTCCTCTCTTTCCCTAGACTTTGATTAGTGGTTATAAGTGATGAATCCACTTAATCAAGCCATCCCGGGGGTACATTAGGACTTTGAAAGCATTTCATTTGCTAGGGAAAAGGGGGGATTACATGAAAAGTAAATTAAAAAGAAAATTAGGTCAAAATGTATCAACTTTTAGAGGAAGATCTCTAAGTTGGTCACAAGAAGGACCATCCTTGAGAACTATACTCAAGTGTATCTCAGACATCTTGTATGACCTAAATATGTAAGTCTTAAGGATGTTCATCCATGGAAGAGGTTCCAAGGTAAACATCTTAGACTATGGGGGACATTTGCAAGAAGATAAAGACTATGGACCATTTAGAAGTGATCACCTATGGAGATTGACTCCAAGATGACCATCTTCTAGGTCAAGTGAGCAAGTATGAACTAGAAATATAAAAGGACATGGGGGTATAGCACAATAAAAATATGAATCCTTTTAGAGAATCATCCATGGAGATGAACTCCATGGACATCCTCTTGGATCTTAGGATAAAGGGGGAAGGGAGGTAAACAACAAGTGAAGCAACTATTCTACATCATTTATGAATGAAATGTTTGTATGAATGAAGGAGATTTGAGAAGGGAGAACAAGGGTTTACCAATATTTTCTTCGGTTAGTGTTTAGGGTTTGAAGGTTTCACGATTTAGGAGTGGTGGAGTGGATTTGTGTTTGGTTTTGGTGTTAGATTTGTGGAAGATGAGTGTTGAGGGCTATTTTGAGAGGGAATTTTGACAGAGTAACAGTAGGATTTCGGAATTTTTGGCCTTTTTAACTGAGGGAGAAGGGCTGTATTTATAGGTTGGCTGGGGTGCAATCTCATTCGCGTGGATGACTTTGTAGGCACAATCTCATCTGTGCGGATGGGATCAGCAGCGTGCCTGGTTTTTGCAGAAAGCTGTTTTGGCTGTTTCTATTTAGTCAATATTCCCTTTTTTATTGGAAATGACAAATTTCAGCGAGGTCCTATGCCATTTTCTTATTCCTAAGAGGTCCTTCCTCATTCAAATTGTTAAAATAATGTCCAAAATGCCTCTAAATGATTATAAATCATTAATTCGGGTTGACGAAACATTAATGATTCAGATTGGGGCACTTACACCTACCTGCAAACGCGAAAGGGAAAAGTGTACGCTGAGATGGAAGCTGATGAGGGAGAATTACTCGAAATACCTGATAGCCCGAGAACTGAAGGAATTCCAGCAGGCCAAGGGGACGACAATGAGATCGAAGATATGAAAGCCATGAATTTTCTTGGGGCTGAATATATAGATGTCATGGAGTTTAACACTACCTACCATAATTTGGGGATAGGATTCTCAAGCATCCGATCTAAACAGACAGTTGAAAATCTGGTAGAAAAAGGAAGATTGGCCCCTATCCTCCCCAATGAAAAAGTAACCATTGTCAGGTCAAGTCCACTCGAAGGCAAGGTAACAATCCTCGTCAGAATCACCAAGGAAGAAGTCACTTTTCCTGAATGTATTGCGGCTCTGAGAGAGGTCCTGGACACCGGCATGATACCAAATGCTCCTCCCATACAGAACGCCATAATAATCTCTAGTGTCGAGTATTATAAAAGGCAGTCGGGACTGTTGTATGAAGCTGGAAAAGAAGGAGAGAGGCCACCAAGCCCTGAAGATAATAGTTCCTACTGCATGCTAACTTTGGGCCATGATTACGAGGACGAGGATGAATCAGAAAAAGCCCTAGCCCTGTGGGCCATTCAAGGAATGACAGAACCTCCCTTGGTTCAGAAACCTATAACTTGGGAAGCAATCTGGAAGGCTGCCCAATCAGAAGCCAGTAATACTCGCCATCCCCAAGCTCATCCCCTCACCATCGCCAAGCTCTGGGACACTTGTAACAAGATCAGTCAGAGCTAGTGGCCAGTTGCCAAGCAAGCTCCTCCGTTTACCCTAGCAGCATTGAAAGAATCCTGTAAGGAAGGAACAGATAAACCAAAGAACGAAGTGAATATGTTGAACAGATCCGAGCAAATCCATCAGGGAAATCCCAAGTCAGAAAAGAAGTCAGCAGATCAGGCACCCAGGGTGAATCGTAATCCTTATACCAAGACAGCTGAAACTCCCAACCCCGAAAAAGAAGATCATGTGCTGACTCAGCTGAAGCAGACTCAAGCCAACATCTCTCTCTGGTCCTTACCTCATCTTACCCCCACAAGTTAAAACTGGAGGAAAGTTTGTCCCGCACATTGGTTCCTATTGATGCCACTCCTGATGACGTGGTACAACTGATTGGGAACATTTATTACAGAAACTTAGTCACCTTCACAGACCTCGATCTCCCCTAGTTTGGAGCCAATCATAATGAACCCCTCTTCATCACTGTCCAGCTAGATGAAAGATGCCTCCCTCGAGTCCTGGTTGATAATGGGTCTGTAATGAACATCCTCCCAGCAAAGATTATGACTCTGCTTGGCATGAAGCCCACAGACCTGAAGCTTTCCTCCCTTACTTTCAAGGCCTATGACCTAATGTCTCTCACAGTACTTGGGGATGCTACCTTGAACCTGTGGTTTGGCAAGAAAATGATACCTGTAGAATTCCAGGTCATTGACATCCCAATCACCTTCAATGCTCTTTTGGGAAGACCTTGGCTGAATCAAGTTAATGGAGTTGCTTCAAGCCTTCATCAGTGTGTAAAATTTGTTTCAGATGGGGCTCTAACAACCATTTATGGAGATCCAGTTACTCTTGAGGGCACTGACACGGGTGGAATACCCATTATGGAGATCAAGCATGATGAAGATGGATTCATGCTAACTGGTTTCACGGTTGAATCTCCAAAGGCCCAAGTTTGCAATGTGGATCTAACTGTCACCCGGGACAAGATTCCTCCAGCCATGAGGATGATGAGAAAGATGAACTACCCGCCTGGTATGGGTCTTGGGAAGAGCCTACAAGGACACACAAGGTCATTGAGGTAAAAGAAAAGAAAACTCGCCACGGCCTGGGGTATGAGCCAACCTCAGAAGAGATTGTGAAAGAAAAGGAAGTTGTTCGGAAAAAGAGGGATGGTATTGCAAAAAAGATCCCTTATGGTGGTCCTAACCCTCTCCCTTTCAGTCTCGACATGACTGACTACTTCGTAAAGGGAACCCCTCAAGTGGACAATGCCGAAGTTAAAAACCCCACTCCCATGGAAGGCTGGTTGAAATTACAAGAGAATCTTAGCAAGTTCAGGGGAACCAAAGCCAACCCCGTCCGAAGAATGTTTCTTGATTTACCCAATATACCTGGGGCTATTACTACCATGAAAAGTGAGTATACTTTCAAGGGAGTGCCGGAGCTGGTAAAACAATTTGAGAGACTTAATGAGGTCATCCCGACTGTCGAAGAAGCCACAAAGGCGGAGTTTGAGCTGGTTGTACCAAAGGCCAAGACTCCAGAATTATCTCTAGATGAATGGGATGGTCCCATCATGCAGCAGATGTTTGGGGAATAGGTGCAAATTCCAGATTTGATCGACCTGGGTTCAGTAAAAGAAATGATTGCAGTGATCGAAGCGGGAGGACGGAAGTTGTTAGATCCCCAGGCTATGGTCATGCAGTCTATAATGCCTCTGAAGAATTGGGAAACTCTCTCTGGTCCGTCCGCGAGCAAAGAAGAGATGATTACGAAGCTTGGATTGGTCCCTCGTCCCCATGTGTCCACCTATCTTAAGTCTTCTGAGTCCCTTATCGTTGAATTTGAGTCCCTAGAGTCGTCTGATGGCCTTAAGCCAAAGGACTATGAAATTGTAGCCAACGATGTACTTCCCTTTGCTCTGAATGAAATGATCAGCCTTTCTGAGTATCCTCTGATTGCCACTTAAATTAATGATAAATTAACTAATAACTTAAAAAGGGTTAATAATGATTCACTAGATAAAGATGCATATACACTAAATGAACAATATATTAAAGAAATATTTAAGCATGTTGTCGAGAAAGAGGAAAATTGAGCCCAAACTGTCGAGGAGGTTTTGACTCATGTGAATCTAGGGACTGCAAAGGAGCCTAAAGAGACGCAGATTGGCAGTTTCTTCAATGGTGCCGAACAAGAAACCCTGATTGAACTACTCAGAGAATTTGTGGACGTGTTTGCATGGTCTTACAAGGATATGCCCGGCCTCGATCCCTCCATAGTGGAACACCGGATACTGTTAGACCCAAAGAAAAAGATGAGGAAGATCAAGCCTGAATGGTCGTTACAAGTAAAGGAAGAAATTGAGAAGATGCTCCAAGCAGGATTTATCTGGGTCATCGAATATCCAACCTGGCTTTCCAACATAGTAACAGTCACCAAGGCTAACAGAAAAGTCCGATGTTGTGTGGATTTTAGAGATCTCAACAAAGCCAGCCTAAATGATGACTTCCCCCTGCCCAATATCGTCATATTGGTAGACACCACGGCTAACTACGAGGTCAAGTCCTTCGTCGACGGTTTCGCCGGCTACAACCAGATTAAAATGGCCCAAGAAGACCAAGCCAAGATAGCTTTCACTACTCCATGGGGAACATAGTGATATACAGTCATGCCTTTTAGTCTGAAGAACACTGGGGCTACTTATCAGAGGGCAGCCACAGCCCTATTCCACGACATGATTCATAAAGAAATTGAGGTCTACATGGATGACATGATAGTTCACTCCAAAGGATCTGATGACCAGCACTTCATCGATTTAAGAAAATTCTTCAATCGTCTCAGAGAACATTCCATGAGGCTGAACCCAGCTAAATGTTCCTTGGCGTGAAGCGAGGCAAGGTGTTGGGATACATGGTAACTGAACGGGGAATTGAAGCAGACCCTCAGAAGATCAAAGCCATAGTTGAGATGAAACCGCCTCGAACACTGACAGAAGTTAAATCTTTCATGGGAAGGCTAAAGTACATAAGCCGCTTTGTGAATCAACTGACCTCCATCTGCGAGCCTATCTTTAAGCTGATGAAGAAGAGCGCATACACTGAATGGACCCCAGAGTGCCAGTTTGCTTTTAAAAAGATCAAAGCATACCTTGTAAATCCCCAAATCCTTTGCCCACCACACCAGCAAAAGTCACTATTGCTATACCTGACTGTCACAGATACAACAATTGGGGCTATGCTGGCACAGGAAAAGAAAGATTCCAAAGTTGAAAATGCCATCTACTTTGTGACCTGAAAACTACAAGGCAGTGAACTCAATTACCCATCTTGCGAGAAAACCTGTGCAGGTCTAGTCTGGGTAGTGGGAAAGTTGAAGCATTATATGCAGTCTGACTCAGTGCATTTGGTCTCAAAGATGGACCCCATTAAGTACCTGTTCGAAAAACCTTCCCTCTCCATGAGACTGGCAAAATGGTCATTCTTTTTGGCTGAATACGACATCACTTATGTTACAAGAAAATCCATGAAAGGGCGGATAATGGCAGAACAGTTGGCCGACTTCCCGAGTGATGAATCCCAAGGACCTGAACCTCAATTCCCTGAAGAGGGAATTTTCGCTCTAGAAAGAGAAAATCGCTGGCAACTCTTCTTCAACGAGGCAGCGAATAAACGAGGGAATGGAGTAGGAATGCTCCTAGTCGATCCCACTGACGAACATACTCCCATAGCCGTAAAGTTAAATTTTAAGGTCACTAACAACGCCGCCGAGTATGAAGCTTGCATAGCCGGATTGGAGGCTGCTTTAGAAAGGAACATCAAGGAATTGGAAGTGTATGGTAACTCTGCTCTCATCATCATCCAAGTGTCCAACAAGTGGATGACAGTTGATCCTGGTCTGCAAAATTACCACGCCTACATGGAAGACCTCGTGGCCCAGTTCAAAGAGGTCAGCTTCCACTATCTGCCCAGAGATCGCAATAGGTTCGCAGATGCCCTAGAAACACTAGCCTCTCTTGTCGAAATACCCGAGTGAAAATTGGTCAAGCCATTCAGGGTTGGGAGAAGAGAAAACCCAGCCTACTGTTTCAAAATTGGAGTAAAATACGAACCAGTAGATGACCTGTGGTACACTCATATCTATCAGTACTTGAAAAACGGTGAAGCCTCTTTCAAAAATGAAGACGGGACATACAAGGAAGGGATCAAGGCAAAAAGCACGATAGCCCTGAAACGACTGGCTTCCCACTACATTCTTTTAGGAGGTAAACTATACAAAAAGTGCTACCGGGGTCCCCTCCTACGCTGCATTAGCAAACAAAAGGCCATTGAGCTAATGAATGAAGTATATGGTGGTACCTCTGGCCCCCACATAAATGCTCGAGCCTTAATGCAAGTCATCCTGAGAATGGGTTATTTTTGGATCTCTATGGAGACGGATTATATCCAGTTCGTGAGAAGCTGCGGCAAATGTCAGCGCTATTCAAATCTCAACCATTTGCCTCCACATGATCTCTACTGCATGACAACCCCCTGGCCTTTCGTTACCTGGGGAATCGACGTCATCGGCAAAATTACACCACTAGGAAGCAATGGTCACGAGCTCATCCTGGTAGCCATAGATTATTCACCAAGTGGGCCGAGGCCAAGTCTTACAAGGTCCTTAATTCCAAGAAGGTAGCCCTCTTTTTCAAGGAAAACATCATGTGCAGATACGGGTTGCCGGCTGATGTAATTTCCGATAATGGCTCCCATTTTGAAGGAGAATGTGACAGATTATTGGCAGAATTCAAAATAACTCGTCACAAGTCGTCCCCTTATCGGCCTCAAACCAACGGTGCCGTTGAAGCAGCAAACAATACTCTAGAAAACATCATCAGGAAGATGGCTGCCCGAGGCAGAGATTGGTCGGACAAGCTCCACCTTGCCCTTCAGGGATACTAAACATCCGTCAGAACTGCCACAGGAGAAACTCCGTTTGCCCTCACTTACGGAATGGAGGTCGTACTCCCAATCGAACTGGAAATCCCCTCACTCCATGTGTTGTTTGAGAATCAGATCAACGAAGTCGAATGGCTCCTGAGTCGCCACGACGAGTTGGCCCTACTAGACGAACGTAGTTTAAAAGCCATGGAACGCACCCGGGCTTACCAAGCAAGAATGGCCAGAGCCTTTGACAAGAAAGTAAAACATCGGGACATCCGAGAAGGCGACCTTGTGCTAAAAGAGAAGCCTTCGACCTACACCAACCCGCTTGGCAAATGGGAGCCCATCTAGATCGGACCCTATGTAGTTCAGAAGATCTTCTCTGGAGGAGCCATGCAGCTCGCAGACTTAGATGGAAATCCTTTTGTGCATCTAGTAAACAGAGACAAGCTCCGTAGATATTATGCCTGAAGACCGAGTCATTTCCCTCTCAAAAGTGCTAAAAGAGTAATACCCAACTAGGTTGAAAACCCGAAAGGGCGACCTAGGTAAAAAAAGGGTTGCACTTCTCTTGTCCCTCTCTCTACATACCCCCTCTAAAAAAATGAACAACTAATAGAGTCAAACTACGGAGACCTGAGCCCCTTAGTCCACTTGTAAAAGGGGAACGTAGGCAGCCGAAAACGGTTCGGTCTAAAACATAAAACAAATATCATATTTTGTCATCAACACGATGATCGAATCATATTTGCGTCTCAAAAAACACTAATGCAATCCATATATTCATTATAGTTAAAAACATTTTGATGAGTTCAAGCTCGGCCTACTCTTAAACTCACAACTAAGCTTAAAGATAAAATAAAATAACTAAAAACTAATGTGCCTGCAAGGATGATCAGCGGATACTCGGAGCTCTAGCCACTAGTGCTCGCGTCCCCTTCCTTCCTCTTCAGTCTTCTCCCACCGTTCCTCATGTTCTTCCTATGCACGGGAATGATGTTTGTCCTCCTCCTCCCTAGCTCCGACACAGTGGTCGGGTCCATCAAGCCAGCATCTATCAGGGCTCTAGTCACCCGGGCTTCGTCCCTAATTTTCTGTCTCCTGGGCGGCGCCATCGGAACCCTGTCTCTCTGCCTTTCCACTCGATCCCCATAATCGAACATGTCATCTCTAGTCCTGTCATGAGGACTAGCCCTCGCCTCGGCTCTCCTCAACTCTAAAATAGGGATATCCTCTGGTCCCACAATGGCCTCACGCCTCCTCATAAGAGCTATCTGAGTCTCTTCCATGTGTCTCTCGTACCAATCCAAGTACCAAGTGGTCAGAAACATGCGCTCCAGACGCCTGAGAAGGACCACAGGAGGGAAAACATGATACCTCCATACCCGGGAAAAGAAGGAGGACGCAGATAAGTCATCCATAGAAATGGAAATCACCACCCTGGTAGCAATATCATCGCAGCCCTCCAGAGGAATCTCTCCAAAGGAATCTACTCCATCCCAAACTGTCGGAGAGCTAGAGCCGAAATATAGAAGGTAGACTGAGAAAGCCCCGGAAGCATAACTACATGAGACCCATCCTGGAGTGTCCTCCGAGTCTCTATCTGCCAATGCAGGACCCACCATCGGATATCCTGAGTACGGTGCTGAGCTATCCAATGCTCCCATGAATCCTAATCCTCAATCTCAATAGTAACTCCCCTCCTAGCAAAAGTCCATGGCATGAATGTATGTGGAGCCTCTAGCAGGACTCCCAACCTCCCCATCAGCCACATAGTCAACAAAAATGGGCTTCCCCCGTGCATGTATCGCTTCCCGATAGCCAACAGGTCGATAGCATGAAGGGTCTCTCCTAAAATCAAGGGAACAATATCCCGACCCGATCGGCAGTGAACAACAACATCCAACAAAGACCGGTGGCACATCCCGAAGGAGTAGACCATAAACAAGGACCCAATCACACAAAGGACAAATGCATCCCAATAACAATCACCAACCATACCCAAACTCCTAAACCTATCCGGGAGATCAGAAATGTCAAAATGGTCGGGTCCTCGAATCATACCTTGGGCTTCTTCCGGGGAGATTTGAAGAAGGTTAGACAACTTGTTGACAAAAGATATCCCTCCGGGCAAGGGAATTGCAACCACTTCCACCTCGGGCCCTCCAAGAAAATCCCTAAAATCTTCAAGGGTAGGGACCATTTCATTTAAGAAAAGAAAAAAATGTGCCTCCGAGTGTCCCAAAATGTGGCGGAAGCTCTCATCAAGTCGTAATCCGGAATAAGCTCCTTAAGGGACCACAAGGATTTGATTTTATACCTTTCTTCAAAGAACATCTTGTTTCCATGCATGATCTCTCGGGACCACTCTTTGAACTTGTTAAAGAAGAGAATTTGCATCTCCTTTGGCAATTTGGGTGAGTTTTTCATGTTTGCAAAATTTTCCGTGGATTTTTGGTGATTTTTCCGAGCTTCAGAAGGTTTGAAACAGAAGAAGGAGGTGTTTGAATTAAAAGGAAGAAGGTAAACCAGATTTGCAGTAAAAATTGAATGGCCTTGTCAGACGACGACCTGATTCGCGCAGATGAAGTTGCAGCCTCAAACTCATCCACGCGGATGATATTGTCACCCAGGCAGAAAAATTCTGACAGCAGTAAAAACTGCTGTCCCCCAATGAAGCCTTCATTCCAACTACCCAAGAATCTTCCCATTCCCATTTTTCATTCCAAATACCAACCAAACATCAAATGCATGCCACAAATTCGGGCTCATGAAACTTGCATTCAATGCATAATATATAAAAAAAATAACAAAGTAATCTAGTTATTACAACCCAAAAACAGAAATAGAAATAATGTGCATGAAATGTATGTTTTCTCTCTCTCTCTCTCTCTCTCTCTCTCTCTCTCTCATCTCTCTCTCTCTCTCTGCCCTAATAAAAGCAGGTACTCACCATCAGTCGGAGTCACTATCAGAACCGGAACTGGGATCAGTCCCCTAGCGATTGCCTTGTCACGCCTACGTACCCTTCTCTGAGCCGTGCTCAGTCCCTCAGCAGCTGCCTCTGGAAAGGCGACCCCTGGATCCACGTCATCCCACTCAGCATCAGAATAGGTATCATCGGGGTCAGCAAGCACACCTCGATATGGCATCCCGATGTCAGCGAAGAAGTCATAGCCAAAAGAGAAGGCATCAGAGCCCTGGCCATACGTCCCCTAGGTCTGCAAGGGATTCCCATAATCACCCTGTGGCTGAAAAGCGCTATAACCTCCCTGGTGTGAAGAAGAGGTCTCACCGGCTCCACTCTGCAAATAGCCCGGTCCCTTCATACCCTTGAAGATAACATGATCCCGAGGGATCTTAGTACTCACATCCATGAGAGGAGAAAGGGGAACGTCCACCGACTGCTGTGGAGGAACCAACTCTCTAGGCTAGGCTGGGAGCGGGGAGTCTCCATGGATCCCGTACCCGGCATAGTCCCTCTAGCCAGAATAGGGGATCTCTCTCGTGCAGAGGCACTAGGCACTAACCGCGATGCCCTTGCGGAGCCCCAAGCATTCCCCCGCATCACAAGGTTGCTAATGAACCTCTTGGCCCCGATGACCTGACGCAGAAGCCGATCAACAACCCGAGCCAAATACTGCACAAAAATGAAAACATCAGAAATAATCGAAACAATGGCATAAGATGTACAGAAGCTAAAAAATAGGGGTATGATCAGCACATACCTGGGCCTCAGATCGGGGCAGAAAAGCATGAGGTGTCACCTCTGGAAGGGGTATCTTCGCCTGCATCCTAACCCCCTCTTGGACATATGAGAAGTCAGCTCGAGGGATCCTCACAACCGAGACCCCCTCCCTCGCTAGCACCTGGGGCGTCCTCAGCCTGCGCCTCACAAATGCCAGATAAGGCTCAGTAGTGATATACTCCAAGGCAGGCCGCCCATCCCTAAACCAGTACCAATTCATCGTCCCTTCCTGGGGATATAACATGTCCTCAGGAGGCTCAACCGGTTCTAGTGGGGCCGTCCCTAAACCGTGCTACCCAGCCACCCTCTCCCCCAGATAATAAACATCGCAGGTGAGGCCCCACATGATCCACCTCTAATCCGTCCAGTGCTCAGTACCGCCTAGCTGATCAACATCAAAAGGACCCCAGGGGTACAAATTAAACCTCTCGTTGATCTCTGCCCTCAAAAAAGGCACCATGTACTGGTACCTCACCTTCCTCCTAGTCCCGATGTTCCTTTTCACCCTAGCATCCTTTGTCCACTAAAGCATAGCCGGGTATGCGAAAGCCTCCCCCTGGACATGGTCCCACAAGGCACATCCAAAAATCTCAAGAGCCCAGACCTGCACCCAGCAAGAGGAACCTATCACTACAAAGATACATACACAATATGTACAAGAGATATATGAGAAAGACTATACCTCCAACGGGAACTCAAAGCATGTCAGGGAGGTGGACGCCTTCCTGCTATACCTATCCAAGGTGAAATACAGCTCCGCCAAACCAGCCTCTCCCCAGGCAAACTCATCAATCATATCAATGTCCGCCAAGGACCCCAGCAAGCAAACACGGCTGTGCCCTCAGCATGCCTAAATAAGGCTGGGGAGGGCAAACCACAAAAAGCAGCAGGTAACCTGCTCAGCGGAGATGGTCTGGTCCCCTCTCTCATACCGAGCTATGCTCTCGATCAGCTTTCCATCAACCACGGCATACTCCATGCCCATCCCCTTCCTTGGCTCAGGAACGATCCCCAACAGATCCACGAGCTCCCTATCGGTATACCCGTCATGCCACACTAAGCTGCGCCCCTTGAAGGACAGGCCAGTGATGGCAGCGTAGTCAGTGGGGCTCACGGTGGCCTCGCCCCAAAAGAAATGAAATGTGTGGGTGACATCCCACCAATGCTCAATCAGAGCTAAGTAGAGCCCCTTGCTCTTCTGCATCCTCACTAACCCTCTCAAGCACTCCACAAAACCATACAGGTTAGAGTCAACCACAAGCTGCCGAGGACTCCTATACCCCTCCCTAGCAGTTGTGGGCAAAGCATCCCAAAGCTTTATCACTGCCTCCACCAAGCCCCTCGTCTTCAGCTTGTCCGACTTATCCTGAATGACGTTCGCTCTCCCCTGCAGGTAAGCACAGCACAAGTATGTCAATGAAGAGTACAAATTGCATACTACTTCACAAACATAGCACGAGCACATAAAAAAAAAAGAGAAAACAAACAAAAGAAAAAACAAACTTCGTCCCATTCTTGGACACGTTTTTCTCCATTTTCTCCATGCACTTTATTTTCACAAATCTAGTATGCATGGATTCTTTCTCACGTTCAGTCATCATGTTATCGCACATGCATTCATAAAAACAAGTTTCCATCACAAAATCACACATGCAAAAGTCCGTCCCAAATTCGGTAAATTTTTACCCACTTTATTTTCACATTATGCAAATTACTCATGGTTTTCAACAAAAAATTGCATATTCATACTACCCATGCATTCAATTAAAAACATGCATTATCAATTTCACATTACAAGGGCAAAATCAACAAAAGCCCCAAAATTTTGACATTTAAGCCCTAACTCTAGCATGAACCAATTTTGAGACAAAATCAATGATCAATAAAATTGAGTATCATACCATGCGGAGGTCGTCATCGGTGGACCAATGTTTCCACATATTCGGATAGACCTTGTCATTTACTGATTGTGAGAGCGTATAATGGTGATTCAACCTCACCAACTCAAGACGCCTTGCACCAGCCGCTCTGCTTAACCGACCACGGTGGCCTGCATTAGCTCCTTCCCCTTGCTCCATACCCTCGAATTCGAAGGTTTTAGCGGAGATTTTGGACAACAATGGAAGCTTTTCTCTATTTCTCTCTCTTTCTCTCGGTAGACTGTTTGAAAACAAGGAAGAAGAAAGCACGGCCTGCTCTGCTTTTTGAACCTGTCGCCACGTTATCTTGTTCGCGCGGATGAAATCGTAGGGTAAAAACCCTATTTTGCCCTTTTAATTCCTGGCTCTCTGCAGATCCCCAGCATAACAAGAAGATAACAGAAGTTAGTTTCTTCAACTAAACTTAACGGAAGTCCATTCCCTTCCTCATTTCCAACTTCGGCCTCCAAAGTAAGCCCTATTAACTTAACGGAAGTCCATTTCCTTCCACATTTTTAACTTCGGCCTCCAAAGTAATCCCTATTTTCTTAACGGAAGTCCATTCCTTCCGCATTTTTAACTTCGGCCTCCAAAGTAAGCCCAATTTTCTTAACGGAAGTCCATTCCCTTCCGCATTTTTAACTTCGGCCACTAAAGTAAGCCCGATTAACTTAACGGAAGTCCATTCCCTTCCTCATTTCCAACTTCGGCCTCCAAAGTAAGCCCGATTAACTTAACGGAAGTTCATTCCCTTCCTCATTTCCAACTTCGGCCTCCAAAGTAAGCCCGATTAACTTAACGGAAGTCCATTTCCTTCCGCATTTTTAACTTCGGCCTCCAAAGTAAGCCCAATTTTCTTAACGGAAGTCCATTTCCTTTCGCATTTTTAACTTCGGCCTCCAAAGTAAGCCCGATTAACTTAACGGAAGTCCATTTCCTTCCTCATTTTTAACTTCAGCCTCCAAAGTAAGCCCAATTTTCTTAACGGAAGTCCATTTCCTTTCGCATTTTTAACTTTGGCCTCCAAAGTAAGCCCGATTTTCTTAACAGAAGTCCATTCCCTTCCTCATTTCCAACTTCGGCCTCCAAAGTAAGCCCGATTAACTTAATCGAAGTTCATTCCCTTCCTCATTTCCAACTTCGGCCGTCATCGTAAGCCTGAATCCCTTCTCGGTCGTCATCGTAAGCCCGAATTATTTTCCCCGGCAGTCATCGTAAGCCCAAATTTTCCTCAGCTAAGCAACAAAGCAATTCTGCGGTACACCTTCATTAGTCGAGTCAATTTTCGGCAACAAAAGAACGTCTTCGTTAGTCGAGTCTATCTTCGGCAACTAAAGAACGTCTTCGTTAGTCGAGTCTATCTTCGGCAGCTAAAGTACGCCTTCGTTAGTCGAGTCTATCTTCGGCAACTAAAGTACGCCTTTGTTAGTCGAGTCTATCTTCGGCAATAAAAGTACGTCCTCGTTAGTCGAGTCCATCTTCGGCAACAAAAGTACGTCCTCATTAGTCGAGTCCATCTTCGGCAACGAAAAATGTGATGGTGAGGTCTAGACATTTGACCACCTTGGTCACTCCTTTCCCCTGCAAGATCCGAACTATGACCGGCTTGATCCCACCTAGGATACGTAGGAATCCTTTAAAAGGGTCCAGCCATCCGACCGCTTCGGCCACCTCCTCACCCATCTAGTTAAAAGCTTGCCAGATTGGGATCCTCACTTTTGTCGATGACCCCACTTCCCCTGGAAGTACCGTCGCCGAGGGGATGCTGTAAGTGCCCCAATCTGGATTGTTAGTGTTCCGTCAGACCAATTTAATGATTTATAATTATTTAGGGGCATTTCGGACATTCTTTAGACAATTTGAATCTTTTAGGAATAAAAACATGGCCAAGGACCTCGCTAGAAATCATCATTTCCAAGTAAAATCACCTTTTTGACCAAATAAGAAGCAGCCAAAATGCCTTTCTGCAAAACCAGGCACGCTGATGATCTGATCCGCGCCGATGAAATCAGCATGCCGAAATTATCCACGCGAATGATTTTGCACCCTGGCCAACCTATAAATACAGCCCTTCTCCTCCAGTTTCAGGGAGCCAAAAAATACAGTTCCTACTATTACTCTGCCGAAACTCACTCCCAAAACAGCCTTAAACACTCTCCCTACACAAATCCAACACCAAAACTAACCTTAAATCCACTATAAAATCATACCTAAGCCATTAAAATCCTCAAACCCTAAACACTAACCCAAGAAATATTGGTAAACCCTCATTCTCCTTACTTAAACCTGCTTTACTCATGCATTTCTTTTATGTCTTCATGATGTAACTTGGTTTACTTACTTGTTTCTCATCTCCCTTCCCCCTTGTCCTAGGATCCAAGAGGATCTCCATGGAGTTCATCTCCATGGATGATTCTCTACAAATGATCCATATTTTTACCTCCCATGTCCCTTTTTTTACTACTAGTCTTTACTTTCTTGCTTGACCTAAAATGTGGTCATCTTGGAATCAATTTCCATAGATGATCATCTTAAATGGTCCACATTTGTTTACTTCCTTGTAAATGTCCCCCCAGTCTAAGATGTTCACCTTGGAACCATTTCCATGGATGAACATTCTTAAGACTTACATGTTTAGGTCACACAAAGATGTAAGAGATACACTTGAGCCTAGATCTCAAGGATGGTCCTCCTTGTGGCCACCCTAGAGATCTTACTCTAAAGTTGATACATCTTGACCTAGTTTTCTTGTTAATTTACTTTCATGTTAAATCCCCCTTTTCCTTGCAAATGAAATGCTTTCAAAGTCCTAATGTACCCCCGGGATGGCTTGATATAGTGGATTCATCACTAATGACCACTAATCAAAGTCTAGGGAAAGAGAGGACAAGCATGGATGCCAAAATCCAAACATTCCTCCTTTAACTGTTTTTCAGTTACAATTCGAGTTAACTCTGTAAATCCAGCTAACATTCTGGAAATTACAGAGACTGACTAGGAAACTATAAAATATTTAACCTGCAGGCTAATCTGCGTGGATGATGTTGCATTACAAACTCATCCACGTGGATGAAATTGTCATCTGCATACATTTTCAGTTTCTGTTGTTTTTTCAGTTTCATCACTGTTTTTTAAACCATTTTCCAGTCTGATCCAGCAGATTCATTTTATTTCCAGAAAGTCCTTTTAAGTCAAACTTTTTTCAAAACACACACACACACATACACATTGTTTCAAGTATGGAAGACTCGTCATACGAGGCATTCCGGCTGAATGACAAATGTTCTTCCCAGAGTTTAACGTGACCTCCGAACCCTTTTCTCTACTTTCGGGCATTTTTCAAAGTTTTAGCCCTAGACTAAAATGGCGTGGCGAATCCGCTCATTTTTTAAAGTCCGCTAAAGATTTACCCAATCCCAAAATCTTTTCAAACTCTCAAAGTTTGTCGGGTGCCAAATCGGATCGCTGTGGGGGTATATCACATTACCCAAACTTGAAGCTATCAGAATATTTATATCTTATGCCTTTTACAAGAAATTTAAGCTTTATAAAATGGATATGAAGAGTGCATTTCTTAATGGTGAACTCCAAGAACAAGTCTATGTAGCTCAACCACCTAGTTTTGAAGATAGCAAATTTCTCAATCATGTCTTCAAACTTCAGAAAGTCTTGTATGGACTCAAACAAGCTCCAATAGCATGGTATGATACTTTATCTAAATTTCTTTTAGAGAAAGGCTTCAAGGATGGTAAGATCAATACAACTCTTTTCATTGCCAAACATAATGATCATTCTTTAATTGTTAAAATTTATGTTGATGTTATTATCTTTGGTTCTACTAATGAAATCTTATGTAAACACTTTGACAAGCTAATGAAAAACAAGTTTGAAATGAGCATGATAGGAGAACTTACATTCTTCCTTGGGCTCCAAATCAAACAATTTAGTGATGGCATCTTCCTCAACCAAGCAAAATATACAAAAGATCTAATCAAGAAGTTTGGAGTTGAAAATGCTAGAGCATACGACACTCCAATGGCCACGGGTAATAAGCTTGACAAAGATCTAAAAGGTAAGAAAGTTGATTAGACTTTATATCGAGGTATAATCGGGTCATTATTTTATCTTACTGCAACTAGGCTAGAATCTTGTTTAGTGTTTGTGTGTGAGCTCGTTATCAAGTTGATCCTAGAGAAGCATATTTGGTAGCTGTAAAATGTATTATTCGATATTTATCTGGAACTGTTAACCTTGGACTTTGATACACCAAAGATTTGAATTTTGATATTATAGGTTACTCAGATGCAGATTATGCAGCATGTACCATTGACAAGAAGAGTGCTAGTGGCACTTGTCAATTTCTTAAAAATAGACTTGTTGCATGGGCTAGTAAGAAACAAGTTGCAGTATCAATTTCAAAAATCAAAGCAGAGTACATAGCTGCTGAAAATTGTTATTACCAGATTTTGTGGATAAAGCAGAAGTTGGTTGATTATGATATCAAAGAATGAAATTGTCCTATCTATTGTGACAACCTATCAACAATTTTTGTCTCCAACAATCTTGTCATGCACTCAAAGACCAAGCACATAGACATCAACATCACTTTCTCAGAGACCAAGTGGGAAAAGGAAATATTTATTTAGAGCATGTGGGGACAGATAATCAGATTTTTGATATTCTGACAAAGGCAATTGATTCCAAGAGATTTGCCTTCTTAAGAGAAGACATGAGTATGCTTAAACTTAAATATGTTCATATAGATTTGTATTACTAATGATCTTTTATCCTTTTATGTTTTTAAGTTAGGTTCTATAATGAATATAAAATCTCAGTACCAGTGCCCTCATAGGCGCCCCAAGGCACAAATTTTTCTAAGGGTTTTGTAGAAACCAAAGCTTTCCAACTTTTGGGGTGCCCCTCCAAATCCCCAAGGGTCAAGCGCCCCTCAAGTTCCAAAAAGGTCAAGCGCCCCTCAAAATTCAGCAAAGGACAGGCACCCTCCGTGTTCATAGCGCCACCTTTCCTTGCTCTGGCGCCCCAACTGGTGTCACACGCCCAGGTAAGTTGATCAGGTAAGTTTTTCTAACTCTCATTTATTTTCACTTTAGTCCTTGTAATTAAAGACAATTATTAATTGCTCAAGGGTACTTGTGTTTAAATTATCTCACTTTTAATTTTTCAAAATTTATTTCTCTGAGGATTTATATTTCCTTAAAACAATCCCCACTATCACCAAGACAACCATCTTTGGTGATTGTGCATAACATAAAGGGAATGTTTGTATCACCATTGAGGGAAATTGTACTGCCCTTTGACCTTGCACTATCTCAACCTACCCATAACCGCCACATCACCCACTTTCTGCAACAACCACCCACCACTCATATTTGATGCACGTACTCCCACATTTTTCTCACAACTTCCCGTAACCCCTTCACCCCACTAAACCCTTTCCTCTTCCTCTCTATATATTGACCTCCTTCCTCGTCACAATCAATATTTCATTTTCTCTCTTTCCTCTTTAATCAAAATCTTTTTCTTCATAATTTGTGGCAATGGCTCCTAAGAATTCAACTTCTGCTCCAAAAGAGAAAACTCCCATTATTAATGATACGGTAAGAAATTTCTAATTTTTCTTATTTTCTTTTGTATTTCAGATCTACATATGCTTTAAATTTTTATTTTGGTTTCTTCATCTTTGTTGAAATTTCTTGTTTTAATATGATATGTTGTTGATTTCTATTTCCCATATGTATTCTCTTTCAAGTTTCACACTCAAATTTGTGTTTAAAATCCTCAAAAACACACCTCTTATTTTCAGCCCTACAATTCGAAATCTTGAATTTTGGTGTTCAAATCTTGAGTTTTTGATGAAATTTTTTGTTTGATCATGTAAGATTGTTGATTTTGAACACAACTATACTCAGATTCAAGTTAAAAAAAAAATCAAAACCCACTTATTAGTTTTCGGTCATATTGATTGTATTTCTTGATTTTTGTGCTTAAATGTTAAATTTTTTGATGTTATATGCTTATTTATTGTTAGATTTCTTCCTAGAATCATTTTTACATGCTTTTATGTGATTTGGTTGAGATTTGTAAAATTCGGGTTTAAGTGTTATTCGTGTTCTTGAAGCACTATTATGATATTCATCATGTTCTTCATGAAAACCACATATTTTTGGTCTTTTGATTTTCAATTTATGTTTCTACACTTATGTCTATAATGATCTTTGATTCTCAAATACCTTGTTAACTTCTGCTTATAGCGTCTCGTAGCGCCCTTGCCTTTGTAACGCCCATATTCGTGTGCCCTTAAATGTTTCTAGCGCCCCCTAGGCTCCCTAAGTTCTTAAAGTCTGTTCCATTTTGTAGCACCCGTGTTTAAATGATCTTGATTGTAATATTCTGTAGCTCCCCCATTATTTTTTCATGCTCTCGATTGAAATATTTTCTAAGTCTGAATTCTATAGTACTCTTATATTTTGGGTAGCGACCTGTCTGAATCTAGCGCCCTTCCATATGGCGCCCTCTCACAGTGCTCTTACATTGTTTCATTGCAATAATTCTCTAAGTGTTGGTTCACATACCGCACTAAAACTTTGAGCGCCCATACAATAGCCCCTTCATATTTATTCCGTGGTGCCTACGCCCATATGGTCCAATACATAATGTTTTACTTTCTGAACCATGCGCCCACCCATGTAGCGCCACTACCCACAGCGCCCTTATCTTGCTACACTATTGTATTTATGTTCTATAAGTTCGTATGTTCATCTAATCTTTGAATTTTTTTTGTTCAGGATGCCAAATACTTCAAGGGTGGACTTGAAGTTGATGTTGATGATCTTGTGACTGACCTAGTTGCAGCTCACCTTATTTCTTTCCTCGAGGACTCTGGCCTTCTTCCTCTCTTTACCGTTGGCCAAAAATTATTTGTCCACTCCCTAGTGGATGAGTTCTTTTTCGGTGCTTCTGTTATTGACTTGACCTCTGAAGGAAATAAGATCGAAAACTATTTAAGCCTCCCTTTAAGATCTTCCTGAAACCAGGATCAACCGTGAAACCATCCGTTTTATACTCATCTTTGATGCTGAGAATAGTTCTTTGGATCTTGATCAGGAAATTCTGGATAAGGTTGCTGATGAGTGCCTAGGGATTCCTTTTATGTCTGGGCACTTCAAGAAGACATAAATATGAGAAACTGGTGATCTTATGACTTCCATTTTGGCCCTTGTATATGGCTCCATTCTATTTAAGCTCGACAACACCAACAAATTCACTAGCTCTGAGTGGGATCTTTCTTGCACCATCAAAGAGAAGGTGAAGCTTTATTGGCCTAAATTGTCTTCAACAAACTTATTTCTAAGATCACCCTCTACAATAAGAAGAAGGAAGATGGTGCTCCCAAGTATAAACATTCTGCCAGCTGATACAAGGATTTTCCTTGCCTTCCTCTCCCTCCGAAGATATATCAAAAATACCTATAACATCAAAGACATAATTGTGAAGGACTTTGATTGTGAACGTCTTGAGGAGATTAGGAAAGAGATAGCCAACAAGGAAAAGTTTGTTGGTGCTCCTCTTAAGGCCAAGTTCGAGAAGGATGGTAAAGCTTATATTGTTGAGGAGGTTGAGGCGCCTGATCTAGGCGCCTTTGAAGCTTCAAGTGATGAAGGTTTGAATGGAGAAAATCGCCTTGAGAAAAGGCGTGCCCTGAAATTGGGTAAAGGTATTGTTGCGCCTAGAGCCTCTGGCAAAGGCATGTGTGAGTTTGTTGAGCTTAAGGGCCCAAAGATGAAAGCTACCATTGTAAAGCCTAGATCCTTGAAGAAAGCCAAAGCCTCATCCAAGTAGCTCAAGAAAGCTTCAATTGCTGGTGCTCATGCCTTAGAAACTTTTCAGAGAGCACATTGATGCTGTGAAGACAGGTGCCTCCTCAGCTCGTGCGCCCCCTACCATACCCAGGAAACCCATAGCTAACTCCTTCTTTGATGTTGTTTCTGAGGAGAATTCCATTGATGATGCTGAGTCTCAGGGGGAGAGAACTCAAGTTAAGACCAATGCTACCTCTATGCACCTAGCTTTAAGAAATGAGATTGAAGAAGAAGAAGAAGAAGAGATAGAGGAAGAAGAGATGAGATTGTTCAGATAGCTCCTATGATTTTTTCTGAGCGTCAGGGTGTTGATGTGGAGTGTGACATTACTCCTTCTCTTTCTAGGACTCCCACTGCCTCACCCCCATCAACTCCTAACCTCTCAACGCCTAAGGGTTCAAATCAGCCAGCGCTTTAGTTAAAGAAGAAGCTCATCAGGAGTAGAGTTTCCCTGGTTTTACTCTATCTCCCTCCAGACACACTTCACCTATCTCTCCTTCTCAGCAGACTCCACCTCCAGTTCATCCAGCTCATACTCAGTCCAACACTTCCAACACCTCCATCACCCCATCTGATCTACGCCAGCTCCAGACTACCATGAACTTTATCTTAGCTGGGCAGACAACTCTTCACTACAGGTTTTATCAGATCGTTGCTGCTCAGACCAAGATTCAGGACAGTTGTACTCTCACAGTGATATCTTCATATTCTATGGTAATTCCCTTGATGCCATTGGGGAAAGAGTTATTGAGACTATAACAAAGGAGGACATCACTCATGCCACTGATACATCTATGACAAGCGCCATGAACAATATTTCAGACTTATGGTTCATCGCTTAAATGGGGTTCTTAGAACAGGCTTTGTGATGCACGCATATGAAGCTTTTGTGGTTGAGCTGACAGAGATAAAGGCAAAGATTGATGCCCTAAGGATTGGCACTAGTAGTAGCAGCAGCGCCCCATTTGATCTCAGCACTCTATATGATAAGGTTGATGCGCTCAAGGAGTTTATCAGAACCTTCTTCGACAGATCTGCTACTAAAGCCTCTAAGCTTAATGAAGTTAAAGCTGTTCAGATTACAAATCTTCAACAACAAACCAACTATCAGATCCAAACTTTTTCTAAAGAGATCGTGGTTGGACACACTCAGACTCAGTACACTTTGGAAGCAAATCAAGTTGTTATTCGGGAAAAATTTGATGATTTGCGCATTGTCTTCCTAATCACTCTAGATGAAGCGCGTCGTGGAGCTAATACTGCTGCAACCCTGGATGATAGGTTTAATGTTATCCATAAATCATCCAATCTGCTTTCCCTCCAGTTTAGTCTAGTGTTCTTTATTCTTTTTGCTTAGATGTTTATCTCATTGTGAACTCTTAGACTAGTTGCTTTGCTTTGTTTTCCATACTTTTTATCAGTTTTTATTTTTCATTAATACTTTATGTAACTCCAATCGTTAAGTATTAATGAAAAAGATGTATCATTGTTTCTGCTTAAACCTTGTTCATCTCAAACCACTTGTTTGTAAAACAATAAATATATTACTTTAAACTTCAAGCATATAACCCTTATCCCTCATACTTTTGCATGATTTTTAAACATTCAATTCAAATGCATTCTAAACTAAAATTCATATCTCTTATATGCATTAAATTATATTTCTATCTTTCCTAAATGTAAGTTTTAACCTTTTATAGGATATAATGGAAATCTATAACACTAGCAAGTGTGTGCATTAACTTGAAACATGATTTATCATACTTAGTCATTTGAAAATGTTTTTATCAAGTATAATGGAAATGTCTTTGTTATAGTAGGTAATGACATCAATCAAATAGGGGAGATTGTTCGGTATGTTGGCCCATACACTCCTAAAACTATGTTAGATTTGATTGATACTATCACATTTGTTATTTTATGGACTTTATAACCCTATGTAAAAGCATTTATACATCATTTTTTATATAGTCCATTTCATAGAATTGGTTATGAAATAGGATTTGCACTTAGTTATTGAGAAGCACTTTGCTGAGTCAAGGATTAAAGGAGGGCCCTCCTTAGTGTTATGAGCTCCTTCTAGCACAACTTATGGCGTCCCAAGAGCTCTTGATGAGCGCCCCTAGCTCATTGTTAAGCGCCCCAAGCTCACCTTTGAGTGCCCCCTTGAGTACTCTTCTAAGTGTTCTCTATAGAGCTCAAGACTCAAGCGCCCCCAATTGCTCAACTCTCAAGGACTTGGAAGATTTTGAAGTTATGAATATCAAGTGCCTTGGAATCATAAGGATCCTCTTAGATGATAACACCTGTCACAAGACATCTCATATCCTTATCCAAATAATTTATCTAACGACTATATTGGACACGTGCTCCAATCAATGATTAACAACACATTATCCTTGGAGCTTATACACAAAAAAACTTCTAGTTTTCAAAGCTCACTATAAATACCCCATAACTTCAACCATTTGAAGTGGCTTTAGATTTAGATTGTGAGGCCTTCATTGAAGATTTGAAGATTGCTTTCGAAATTTTCAGAAAATCAAGAACACATTCATACCTTTATATATCCAAGCTCATATTCTATACATAGCCTTGTAACACCCAACAATTAATACGCTCTAGATCGTATAGATTCATAAAGAGATTTGGGTTTCTTGATTCACACACACAACTCTAAAAGTTTGATTACATAGATCATCTTCAATAGAAACACCGGTTATAGTATAGGATTTGTTATTCATTAATAAGTAGTTTTTAGATTAATAAGCAAGATACTTTGTAATCCTCTAGCAAGAATCTAATACAAACTAGTGTTTAGAAATTCAAGACTAACCATCTTGGTAGAGAACGTAGATCTTTAATGATTGAACCTTTTCAAATGACTTGTTCTTCCTTTTGCACTTTACTTTGAAGTTCATTATTTTTCTTACCATATTTGCTTATTTGATCTTAATAGGTTTGATATATTTTGTGGCATTGTGTTTGTGTTGAAATTGGCTTAGCTCCTCATTTTAAGCCTAATTCTATTACGCCGAACCAGCGCTCCCCTTGTGTGTGTGCGTGCTCCTCTTGGTTTTTAGAGCGCCCCTAACTTATTTCGTTGTGCATTTTACTCTTTCTTAAGACGCCTCTCATAACAAGTTAAGAGTTAGTAAGCATTTTTCATTGCTTTGCAAAAGAGTTAGAAAAAGTTTCAAAACATCTATTGCCCCCCTGTAGCTAATTTACATACCCTTGTTGCTCATTTAGGATCAACAGGAGGGTTGTTGAAATTTATGGTAAACATTTGAGAGAGAAGGGGAGAACGGAGAAGAAAGGGGTAAAATTGTCATTTCACATCTCAATGTGGAGAGAAATGTCAATTGGACGCCATGGTGATCAAGTCCGTTAAGTTTTTAACATCAGTTAAAAATCCTTGTCAGATTGATATGAAATAAAAGTACACAAGTGAAGTGATATTGTGAGTTTTGATAGTACAAAGGTTAAAATGAATAAATTGATGACAAAAACTTATGTGAGAACAAGAATACCCGTCTCATCCATGAGACAGGTCGGATCCATGACCCGCCCAACGCAAAGGCCTTCTCTCTCATTCTCTCTCTAGGCGGTTTCCAGAAAGCTTTCTCTCTCTAAACGCTAAAATGGCGTCTAGCTCTCTCTCTCCAAAATCACTGATCTCCTTCACTGTTCTCTCCCTCTGAACGGAGACCTCACCCACCACGAGCTTCTCTCTCTAAAGCGATTTCCATGGCGACCTAGCTTCCCCCAATCGTCTTCTTCGCTACTCCCTCAGTCATCCCTCAACTAAACAGATCCAACTCACGATTGAGTTCTCCATACCCAAACGATTTCCATGGAGACCTAGCTTCCCCCAATCGTCTTCTTCACTACTCCCTCAGTCATCCCTCAACGAAACAGATCCAACTCACGATTGGAAAAAAAAAATATTTTAATTTTTATATTTTGTTTTTTTTCGGTTTGTGAAAAGTAATAGTTACTATAACATAATGTAATAATTGTATGCATATAAAGTAATAGTTTGTATACATTAAAGTAATACATATATACAGAAAACTAATAGTGTTTTTCCCTATGTTTTCTTCGTTTGGCAAAAGTAATACTTATTATAACTAAAATGTAACAAACGTGTTATTTATATGTAATAGTATTTGTACATAATTGTAACACATATGTATAGATATCTATATGTTTTCAAACAATAAGTTACAATGAGTTCAAATTTATCATGATACATGTAAAAGTATTACATTATATATAGAAATATGTTACAATTTCATCTATCAAAATGTTACATTTACTTGTATAAACTATTACATTCATATACATAAGTTATTACATTTCAAATGTAATATATATAGTTTGTATTACATTTGAAAAAATGGGTGAAAATGAGCTTTTGTTTTTTTAAAATAGGTATTACGTTTACTTATGAACAATGTTACTTTATATGTATACAGTCATTACATTAAGAGATGGTAACTACTACCTCCGTCCCGTTCGAAGTGTCCCAAGTTTCTATTTTGGGCGTCCCATTTAAAATGTCTCATACCCAAAAAAGAAAAGTTTTTTCACTATTCCACCCACTCATTCTCTCTCCTACTTTACTTTTACACTCACAACATTCTCTCTCCTAATTATTTCTCTCACTCATTCTCTCTCCTATTTAATTTTTCATACTCACAACATTTAAACTTTTCTCTTTCTTACATCACTTTCCTTAATTCTCGTGCAATTGTCCTTTTCGGACACTTCGGCTGGGACGGAGGGAGTATTACTTTTTCTAAACCATTGAAAAGCCGAAAAAATAATATAAAAACCAAAAAAAAAAAAAACGCAAAAAAAAAAAATAATAATAAAATGTAATAAGACCCCGAAACCATTCCGCCTCCACAACACAGGCTCATTAACGGCCCATGTCTATTACCTGCAGTAAGACCCAACAAATCAATCATAAAATGCTGGGCAATTATAAAGAAGTTTGATGGCTCATTAACGGCCCAGGTCTATTAAGAAAGTTGATGATTTCATGGCGGGTCATGTCTCATGGGTCATGGATCGATCCATCTCATGTATGAGACGGATTCCCTTGTTTTCATGAGAAACCACCTCTAAATTGATAGCAAGTAGAGACGTTTATTAAAAAAAATTAGTAAGGCTATTCAAAATACAATTACTTTAAAAATATTTTCAGTGAAAAAGTAAATTTAAACATTTTTTTAAAAAGAAATTTATTTTGTGAATGGTAATAGTATTTTGTGTATTTGACCATTATTTCTTACCATATTCCTTAACTAATGGGGGAAATTTAGATCGTAACAGAATAAACAGCTTTTTATCATTTTCACCCAAACAAACAAGAAATTCCACACACGCGCACACACACACGCGCCCACACACACAAATACAATCCCCATTAATGGAGTAAAATCAAGAAAATATGGAAACTCAATTTACCCCCATTCCTCGCCTGCCGCACACAGTACAAATCTTCCATAGACAAACAAACACAATAACATTTTAACGTGATTGTAGAGAGAGAAAGAGAAGGGTCCTTGATATTTCCTGTGCAATAAATCATCCATGGAGTTTAACTGAATTTGAAATCGAAAACGACAGCGGTGCAGAAGAATAGGGTCTCTTAATTTTAAGGTTGCTTCAACAACTCCCTTGCTCTTTTTGTGTATTGTTATTTATATATATATATAAATTGAGGGTGCCTGTGAAGTGTTTGTATAATTGCGTGTGTGAGGTTGAGATATATTTCTCTGTCCTCTCTATCATATTATCTATCCCCACTTTCTCCATCATACAAATTTCCTTGTGGGACTTGGGATTTCTGTTACAGATCTGCCTTAATTTTACCTGCCAAAACCCATCATCATTGTACACTTTTTGTAGTTTGTTCTTGAATCTTGGCACCATTTCTCTTTTTACAGCATTCAAAGAGTTGTGCCTTCATACAGGTACCTTGATTTTCACACACATTGTATGTTGTAGTGTATGCTCTGTTTATCACTGTTTCTTTTTGGTGCTTTCTTTCTCGATACTTTAGATCTCTTTGGATCTTTACATTGGTGCCAAATTGGTGTTTCTTGGGCATTTTTATGTTTTTCGTGATGAATTTGATGATTTTGTTTAGTACCCAATTGGTTTTCTATTGTTTTGTAAGTTAGATCTGATTGGGAATATGGGTTTCTTCTCTTTCTTCCCCTGATTTGGTGAAATTTCTGTGTGCTTTTTCTTAGTATGGATTGTTAATTATCAAACGGGTCATTGTTGAATTGAATCTTTTCATGTATTCTCTGCTAAAGCATGAGAATTATTGAAATTATGTCAGTGGGTTTCATTGGAATTGCATGTTTTCGTGCACCACCCCCTGTTTTCTTGATGGCGATTCACATTGTGGGCTCTTTTTTGTCATTGGTTACGACAAAAAAAAACTGGTCATTTGGCTTACAGTATCTGGCACCATAACACCTTTTCTTTGCGTTTAAGTGATAATCAATTTAATTAAAAAAAATTATGCCCACACACCCCACACTGAATTAATGCATGTCAACCAAATCTAGTGTTATGTATTCTCTATTTTGTGTCTTAAGCTTTTTCTCTGTTAGGTGGGAATTGATTGGTTTGATTTTCTTTAATCTTTTTCTGACTTTATGGAGAAAAAGTGGCCCCATTAAGGGGATTAATTTCTTTTGGTTTGGGCCCAGCATCATGTGAAAATGTTGAAAGTCAATCTGACATGTAAAGTCTAAACATGTAATGATGCGAAAATAGTTGTCATTAGATCTCATAATTTTTCCCAGGTTTCAAGTCTTTTTAATGGTGGGCGTTTTCCATCAGATCTGCACTAATATCTTCGTCTACTTTGACTGAGTCGGTGTCTTAGTGCATCTAGCCTAAATTAGCTTTTATTTTATCCTTAAAATCTAAGCAGGTTTTCGTTTTACCCATGGAGTGAATCTGTCATAGAATTAAATATAAGTGACCGTTGCATCTCCCCTGAAGTGTCGGTTTCACTTAGATTTCTGGTATTGATTGAATCTTTGTTATTTAATTTCTTAGTTAGTACTAATTAGTTAATGGGTTTGTTTAAAAAAAGTTAACTAAATAGTGTACTTGTTTATTCATTTATAGAAATCGTTCCATAAATGCACAAGTTAGGCTGGTGGTTACTTATATTCACTTGTTTTTTTGGTAAGCATAAGTAAAAAAATCACTGGATCTGAACAATATCAAGATGAATGGCTTTTGAAACTTGATTGAATAGTTTCAACATTTTCTATTAAAAATCTGTCGCTTTTCTATTTGTAGCTTACAACTTCTTCTCGCACCTGTTCAGGTAGTACATAGAGTTTGGCACCATGAAGCAAAGAGAAGAGAAATCGAAGTCGTTGCCTGATAAGAGATCCAGAGTAATTCCAATGACTATAATGCTTGTTGTGCTTTGTGGGTTTTCATTCTATCTTGGTGGGATCTTCTGTTCTGAAAAGGAGAGATACTCACCTGATGAGGTCACCAAAGCTGTTGAATCTTCCGAAGAAACTGTTTCTGGTCCTCTCCAAGTGAAATCTGTTTCCTTCCCTGAATGCAGTGCTGACTATCAAGATTACACTCCGTGCACAGATCCAAAGGTAGATATCTCGATTGGAAGATGTGATGTCTTGCTATAAATTTCAAAATAAACTGTATACCTGACACGTTTGCTGGTTTAACAGAGATGGATGAAGTATGGTCGTCATCGGCTTACTTTCATGGAGCGTCACTGCCCTCCCATTTTCGAGAGGAAGGAATGTTTGATTCCTCCACCAGATGGGTACAAGGAGCCAATTAGATGGCCCAAAAGCAAGAATCAATGTTGGTACAGGTAATATATGTTCTTGATAAATAATTTCTTTTGAGGGCATAGCTTAAAATGATTTTTTTTAGTTATTATTATATTTTATTTTTGCAGTTGAAAGATCTAAATAAGGTATACTTACCATTTGGATTTGGGTTTGGTTTGTTCAGGAATGTTCCATATGATTGGATCAACAAGCAGAAATCAAACCAGCATTGGCTAAGGAAAGAAGGAGAGAAGTTCTACTTCCCTGGTGGGGGTACTATGTTCCCCAATGGTGTGAGCGCCTACGTTGATTTAATGCAAGATCTGATCCCAGGAATGAAAGATGGCACTATCCGTACTGCAATTGATACTGGATGTGGGGTAAGTCCTTTGTATCATCTGATGTATTTTATAACATGAAACAAATCCCTCCGCTAACAAGTAGTCCCATTTATAGTCATTCTCTTAAAATATGAGAAATTTTCTCAGACCGAGTGATATTATATAAAATTCGACAAAGCCTTGGTCCAAAAATAATTTGGGGTAGGCTAACATTAATCCTCATATGTCAACGTGAAAGAAAAGACGCGAGGAAAAAAGTAAGTTAAAAGAAGAAAAAGGTGGGAATAAAATCCTAAGTATTTTGTGTTTGATAAAAATGACCATATTCTTCCATTGTTTTAAATATTGAATTTGTTCTGATCTCTTAAATTGATTCCAGGTTGCTAGTTGGGGAGGCGATTTGCTTGATCGTGGTATCCTAACAGTCTCTCTTGCTCCCAGAGATAATCATGAGGCCCAAGTTCAATTTGCTCTAGAGCGAGGAATTCCTGCACTTCTTGGAATCATTTCAACTCAACGACTTCCCTTCCCTTCAAACTCATTTGATATGATTCATTGCTCAAGATGCCTCATCCCATGGACAGAATTCGGTACACAATCTCCTTATTATGGGTTTTAAGTTAATTCCAAATTTTATCATTTTTGCGCTGTCTATTTGTCAATTCTAGCTGGTTCTTAGAAATGTAAAATGCCATTATCTTTAGGTGGAATTTACCTTGTGGAATTACACCGTATCCTCCGTCCCGGAGGCTTCTGGGTACTTTCTGGGCCACCAGTGAATTATGAACACCGCTGGAGAGGATGGAACACAACCATTGAAGAGCAGAAATCTGATTACGAGAAGTTGCAAGAGTTGCTAAGTTCAATGTGCTTCAAGCTGTACAACAAGAAAGATGACATTGCTGTTTGGCAAAAAACCTCAGATAATAGCTGCTACAAGCAGCTTGATATCCCAGACACCTACCCACCAAAGTGTGAAGATGGTACCGAACCTGATTCTGGATGGTATACTCCACTCAGACCTTGTGTCGTTGTTCCGAACCAGAAGAACAAGAAACTAGCACTGAAATCCATCCCCAAATGGCCAGAGAGGTTGCATGTTGCACCTGAACGTGTAGCTGATGTTCGTGGTGGCAGTGGTGATGGGTCTTTTAAGCATGATGACAGTAAATGGAAGACACGTGTTAATCACTTCAAGAAGTTACTCCCTGCACTTGGAACGGACAAGATTAGAAATGTTATGGACATGAATACCCTTTATGGAGGTTTTGCAGCTGCTGTTATTGATGATCCACTTTGGGTCATGAATGTGGTCTCTTCCTATGCTCCCAATACACTTCCAGTCGTATATGACAGGGGTCTTATTGGAACCTTCCACGATTGGTGAGTTGAATCTGCTCTTTACATGCTACTCCCTCTGTTCCAAAATGAATGCCCAAAAATATTTCAAATTTGCTCTTGATCAAGAGCAAATTTGAAATTTTAAGGGCATTCATTTTGGGACAGAGGGAGTATATCTTTTTGTGGTCTAGACTCTCTGCATATTATGTGACGTGCTCATTTGATTATTGCTATTTATTAGGTGTGAAGCTTTCTCAACTTATCCTCGGACATATGATCTTCTTCATCTAGACGGCCTTTTCACTGCTGAAAGTCACAGGTGAACAATACTCCTTCCATCCCATAAAAATGTTCCCATTTGACTCCACTTCCATCTCACTCAAATTTTTAAATTTACTTATTTTAACCATTCAAATTTAGAAATGCAGTCAAGCTCATTGTGGCCATTGAATTTGTGTGGTTTATATAAACCTTATTGTGTGTTTTGGGCAGGTGTGAGATGAAATACGTGTTACTAGAGATGGATAGAATCTTACGGCCCCATGGTTATGCAATTATACGAGAATCCAGCTACTTTATTGATGCAGTTGCCACAATTGCAAAGGGCATGAGATGGGGCTGTCGTAAAGAAGCTACAGAGTACGGTGTTGAGACAGAGAAGATTTTGATTTGCCAGAAAAAACTCTGGTACTCAAACCAGGAGGAGAGTTGATAATAGAAGAAGACCAAAGATACAACAGATACTAAAATTGTGGGATAATCTGGTCAAAGGGCAGATAGGTAAATCATTTTTATACCAGCTCAACATAGTAAAGTGAAGCAAGTTCTATATGCTTCGCCAGAGAAATACTTTA
The DNA here is from genome assembly GCA_022495995.1 of Adenophora triphylla var. japonica. NCBI lineage: Eukaryota > Viridiplantae > Streptophyta > Magnoliopsida > Asterales > Campanulaceae > Adenophora > Adenophora triphylla. The sequence continues at coordinate 356,696 of JAFEMH010001525.1, read as the reverse complement.
TAAGAATCTTGAAATTCCAAGATTCTAAATGAAGATTAAATTTTACCAAATAACCTCTTTTGATACATATATATATATAGTGGCCTTTTGTTGTAGTATTTTTGTAAGGTTTCTACTGAGACATTGTTGTGTTGTAGTACCTACCTACCAACCCTTCTTTCTTCTTCCCCCCCCCCCCGATATATCGTCAAAGATGGATTTGAAAGTGTAGTACTGATAAGTCCAGCATTACGAGTTGTGATTTTTACGTTTTTAATGAAAGTTGGTACGTCTTATGCTCCTGCTATTTTTTTCTTCTCATATTTCCAGAAGCCAAATTCAGTTTCTTGAATTATTGTGATGATGTGAAATGAATCGTGGCCGGATCTTTGTATCCCTCGTGTTTTCGTTCTTCTTCACTGTAAATACGTAGTAGAACGGTCTCTCTGATAATTGTTTTCTTTAAACATAAAGATGGTTCAACATAAATAACAAGAGTTTCTAGAAAATTGTGTTGTGGCACACCCAAATACTTATAGTACAAAGTTATAGGTGTTCTCTAATCAGCCACTGGCGAAGGCATGTAGAATGGAAGGTGGTCAGATGACCCCATGATTTTTACAAAAAACTTATTAGTGTTAAATTTTTAATTTATTTTCAAATGTAGGCAAAAATAATTAAAAAGATATACAATTTGACCTCCTTCTCCCAAAAACAAATTTTCAATATATTCTAAATTTGACTCCCTTTTTTCAAAAAAATAAATAAATAATATTATGCATAATAGTTTGATTCCTTTCTTCCAAAATTCTAGCTTGGCCAACGTAATTAGGTAATATACTACTTATTTTCTTTTATTAAATAGTTGTCCAATGATATTTGACTGTATAGCAGTTGAGATATCAGTCGATTCAGTTTTAGAGACACAATCATCTAAGTGTAGCAGTTGAGATATCAGTCTTTGGATTCAGTTTTAGAGACACAATCATTTACTCCCTCCGTCCCATAAAATATGAGACATTTACTATTGAGAACGGAAAATAAGAAATAATGTTATTAAAGTAGGTGTTGTGAGTGGGAGGAGAGGGAATGAGTGGAGAGAATAGTAAATTTGAAAAGTGTTGTGAGTATGACAAGTGGGTCCCATGAATAAAGAAGTATTAAAAAATTTCCTTTTTAGGACATAAAAAAGTAGACGTGGTCAAAATAGTAAAATGGGTAAGGTTTTATGCCACGGAGGGAGTATGTGTTAGTCAAATATCACTACATGCGAAATTGGAGGACATAAATAAAAAAGTAGACGTGGTCGGCAGGATTCGAACCTGCGCGGGCAAAGCCCACATGATTTCTAGTCATGCCCGATAACCACTCCGGCACGACCACTTGTATGCTAAATTCTTACAAATATTATTTAACTATTAAAATATTTGATGCTGTTGATTACCTTTACGCAATTACTTTACTTTTTCCTTCTTTGTACTTGCACCTAATAAAATTGTACCATGATTATTTAGTTGTTTAGAAATGAGATTATCTTTTTAAAATCAGCCAAAGTAAAATCTTTTTGAAAAAATTCCTTTTTAACCACAAATCCCAGATTATATCCCATCAAAACCCAATTCAAATAAAAAAAGACTAACTCCTTTGTTATTCCAAATTGAAATCCCTTTAAACCCCATTATATCATGGAACGGCCAAAACGCCGTTAACTTCCGTCAAATTGAATCTGAAGCATACTCTCTTCGATCTCCACCTTCACTTCTTCTTTCTTAAGCCCCGGCAGATCCGCCTTGAACACGTGAGCCTCCGGCGTCTCCTTCCAATCCACCCGCGTGTTAACAAACGCGGAGTTCTCCAGAGAGAGTTCCGGGAAGAAATTGGCGATTGATGAAGAGGACGAGAACGGGAAGTCTCGAAACGGATCCCAAAATTCGGCAGATGATTGATCGGAGTTGTTGTCGCTCCGACGGCGTCGGTTCCTGAAGAATTTTGGAATGATCGACATCTTTTCGCTCTTAATGAAGTCGAATTGAACAATTTGGAGTTGGAATTTCGCGGGTAAAGTTTGAAATATTGGCTGGTTGATTGCTGAAAAAGTGAAAGGGAAAATTGATTTGAATGCTTTGATCGATTTGGATTAGGGGTTTGAAATGTTGGAGAAGAAGAGGCAAACCATGAAATTGATTAAGTTTTTGTTAAAAATCTCGAAATTGAGTGTTTGAAATGTAATTAATAAGATATGTTGTTGTTTATGATAAAGATCAGTAGTTATCATGGAAATAGAGAAGATTTTAGCTGATAAAGGCACTCCTTTTTCATTCAAAATTTTCAATTATATCTGGGTGAAGCCTGAATATTCGAATTTTTGTTAGGGGAGATTGAAATGGAAGCTAAATTATGGGAATGACAAGTTCAAATTTCCGTACACAGCAAGCTCAATATCAGGCTTTCTTTTTTGTGTGTATGTGTGTTTAGTACCAATGAAATGATCAGTTTACAGGAATTTCTTTGTAAATAATTGTTTGTGTTTGTCTTTTTCGTGTTATAGCCTGAATATAGGACCATTCAAAGGTCTTATAGCTTGGTATATGATGTTGTTAAGTTCTACACCAGTTGCTATATGACCATTCAAAGGTCTTAATGCGTTGGTATAAGATTGTGTGAGGTCCTATACTACTTGATATAGGACTATCCAATGGTCTTATAGCTTTGTATATGAATCTTTTTATTTGGTATTTTTGCTTCTTGTATATTTTTATAGGAATCTTTTTATTTGGTATTTTGCTTCTTGTATATTTTTATTTGATAATAGAGCATGTCCTATATCACTTGCTATAGGACTATTAAAAGGCCTTAAAGCTTTTGTATATGATGTTGCCAAGTCCTATAGCACTTGTTATAGGACCATTTAAAGTTTTTTTAGCTGTGTATTTGATGTTGCCAAGTCCTATACCAGTTGCTATAGGACCATTTAAAGTTCTTTTAGTTGTGTATTTGATGTTGCCAGGTCGTATACCAGTTGCTATAGGACCATTCAAAGGGCTTATATCTGTGTATTTGATGTTGCTAGGTCCTATATCAGTTGTTATAGGACCATTCAAAGGGCTTATATATGTGTATTTGATGTTGCCAGGTCATATACCAGTTGCTATAGGACCAATTAAAGGCCTTATATCTGTGTATATGATGTTGTCAGGTCCCATACCATTTGCCACATTGTTATTCACAAAAAATAATAAATCAAGTGTCTATATCACTTGCTATAGGACCATTAAAAGGTCTTAAAGCTTTGTATATGATGTTGCCAAGTCCTATAGCATTTGTTATAGGACTATTTAAAGTTCTTTTAGCTGTGTATTTGATGTTGCCAGGTCCTATACCAGTTGCTATAGGACCAATTAAAGGACTTATAGCTTTGTATATGATATTGACAGGTCCTATACCAATTGCTTTTTTGAGGTCCTATATCACTTGATATAGGAACATCATATACAAATATATAAGCCCTTTAATTGGTCCTATAGCAACTGGTATAGGACCAACAAAAAAATGTTAAAACACTAATAAGAGGTCTTATAGTAACATGTATAAGACCTATTATTAGTCATACACAAATTGTAAGAATAATAACACCTGGTCTTATACCATCAAAAACAACATAAACAACAACACTAATAAGAGGTCTTATAGCAAAAGATATAAGACCTGCTATAAGTCATCTACAACATCATAAACAACAACATATATTATATCTCATTATCAAACAAACAGCTTCCTTTATCATTGGTATTCTTCTTTTTCAATATCTTCATTACCCTCTTCTTCTTTTTCACTTTCTTCATTATTCACTTCAATTAAGGCTTTTCCTTCATCATTCACCCCTTCGACATCTTTCACTATAGCAATGGGTATAGGACCTGCCAACATCATATACAAAACTATAAGCTCTTTAATTGGTCCTATAGCAATTGGTATAGGACCTAGCAACATTATATACAAAGCAATAAGAACTTTGAATGGTCCTATAGCAACTGATATAGGACCTGCTTGCTAGTCATTGTGCATAGACAGTATATGAATCTCAACCACTGTGCACATCCAAAAAAATCAAACAACTAGTTTATATGACAAAATCTCACTTGTACAGGTCTTATATCAAGGGGTAAAAGAGATGTAAAAGGTTACAACATTGACAAACACCAAAAAATCGAACAACTATTTCATATGACAACATCTCACTTGTGCAAGTCCTATACCAAGGGGTGAAGACAAGTAAAAGGGATTTACCACGTTGATAAACACCAAAAAATTAAACAACTAGTTCATATGACAAAATTTCACTTAAATTGGTCCTATGTTAGCTTGTAAAAGACATGTAAAATGGTATTTACAACATTGAAAAACACAAAAATTAAACAACAAATAGTTCTTATAATAAATCTCACTTGAATATGTCATATATCAAGGGATAAAAGACTTGTGACAGATCCTTTGACACATACAAAAAAGACTAAAATATATAAAAAAAAAAAAAGTTCATATAACAAAATCTCATTTGAACAGTCCTATATCAAGAGGTAAAAGAGCTTTAATCAGTCTTTTACCACATCACAAACACAAATAAATCAAACAAATAATTCATATAACAAAATCTCAGTTGAACAAGTCCTATATCAAGTGGTAAACGAGTCTTATAGCATACTATAGGACCTAAATTATATATTTCCTATAATAATATGCTCATCCAATATGGAGCTAGTCAACTCAATATCAAATATGTGTCATAACAGGTCCTATATATAGGGCTATAGGACCCACATCAGGTCATTTTACAACTATGGGTTTTTGGGTCAAACTCCCAACATCACTAAGGCAGTACTAGGATTAGGGGACATCAAAATTCAAACTTTTGAGATCGAATTGGAGCTTCAATAGCACAAAGTCTTAAGTTATATTTGTTCCAATTTCATTACCGTAGCGTGAATTCTATACCTTTCGCCTAACCTTGTTGAAAACCCTAGAAGTTCAATTATTCAATAAATTGCTAGAAATGAATTCAATTACGCACTAATCATGAAAATGCATTTCACTACCAAACGTTAGTGTGTGAGAGATTTACCTGAGCGAGCTTTGCCTTAACGGAGTCGTCATTGGGGGAAGTGTAAGCCGCGGAAATGGGAGCGGAAGCGAGTGGGGTTGTTATGTGATTGGGAGAAAAGCAAGATGGGAAAATTGATTGGTTAATTTGAAGGCAAGGTAGAGAAAATGAAGAGTGGAGAGGGAGGGTTTGAAGAATTCGGCGGCCGGGGTTCAGCAGAGGGAGTCGTGCGGCAGCGGAAGGCGGTGCGATGCCGGAACGAGCTGCCGGCAAGAGGAGAGTTTGCATAGCGAAGGCGTTTCAAAGATGGGGAGAGGCGTTTCAAAAAAAAAATCTTTTTTTTTGGAATGTGCGGTAACGGCGGTGTTAACAAACCGTTTGTGTCCGTGATGTGTGGGTTTTAGTGGGATTTCAATCTCAAATGGGTTAAAATGGCTTATTTATTTGAACTATGGGTTTTTGGGTCTCTAACTCAATCTTTTTAAACTAGTTGTTAGGCTTTACCCCTCGGAACATTTTAAACCGTTGGTCAATGACTCAATGGGTATGTGTTTTCTTGAACAATTAAATACTACTTTCTCCGTTCTAAAATGTTTGTCTCATTTGACTTTTTTATTGAACTTTGACCACAAATTTATGAGAGATTAATCATGTTTATGAAATTCTAAAAGTTGTTGTTGATAATATTATTAATGGTGAATCAATAGGAATTTTTAAAATTTCATGAACATAATTGAATTGTCATATATTTATTGTCAAAGTTCAACAAAAAAGTCAAATGGGACAAACATTTTGGGACAGAGGGAGTATATAATAAGCCGTTAAATGTGTTATTAGTATGAAAGTGAGGTAGAAATTGTAAATTATTTAATTAAATAATTGAATCAATTATCATTGGCTTAAAACTTGATTTGAGTTTAAATATGCATGTAACATGAAAACCTGAATTAGAGGAGATGTAATTAGGCCCATTATATGCTTGATTCTTGAACTTCTCTCAGTTTAAAGGATAATTTGTTTGAAAAATTCCTTTATTTTTGTAAAGTTCCCATATACTGAATTTGATCATTAAACTAGTACTATGTAGTATTGCAAGTCAAACAAAATAGGTAAAATGCATCAAAAAAAAAATACTGAATTTGATCATTAAACTAGGTTCCGTTTGTTTGGGGGAAAATATTTTTCGAAAAACGTTTTCCCCATTTTTCGGTGTTTGGTAAGTACCGAAAAATGGAGAAAATATTTTTCAGAAAATATTTTTCAGAAAATATTTTCCCCACTTTTCTAATTAAAATGACTTACAGATTTTTTCTAATTAAAATATTTTTCGGAAAATGTTAACACCCTTAGGCTCCGTTTGTTTCGCGTAAAATGTTTTCCGGAAAATGAATTTCCTGTAAAATATTTTCCGAAAAATGAGATAAACATGTTTTCAGCTGTTTGATAAGAAAAATATTTTCCGAAAAAAATTTCATGTGTTTAATGAAAATATTTTTCGATAAAAACACAATTTGAGATAATTTGAGTGGGGTGGAGGGGGCAGGGGTGGTGGTGGTGAGTGGAGTGGAGTGGAGTGGAGTAGGGAATTGTTAAAAATAAATTTTAAATGATTAAAAAAAAAATTTACCCGACGAGGGGGGGAGGGGGGTAGGGCCAGAGTGGTGATGAGTGGAGTGGGGTGGGGAGTTGTTAAAATCAATTTTAATGATTAAATTTTTTTGACCCGACGGGGGAGGGGGTGGGGGCAGGGATGGTGGTGGTGAGTAGAGTGGGGTAGTGTGTATGAAAAGTTAGGTGTGTGAGGGTGTTACCATTTTTCGGAAAATATTTTACTTAGGAAAAATTCGTAAGTCATTTTACGGCGAAAAGGGCGTAAAACATTTTTCGAAAAACATTTTCCCATTTTTCGGTGCATACCAAACATCGAAAAATGGGAAAAACATTTTACGACAAACAAACGGAGCCTTACACACACCTAACTTTCCATACACCCTCACGTTACTCACCTCACATCAACCACCCCCTACCACATTCCCTCATAAAAAAAATATTTATATTAAAATTAGATTTTACAATTCTCCCTCCCCCCGCCCCCGCCCCCGCCCCCACCCCCCCCCCCCCGAGTAAATTTTTTTTTAATCATTTTAAATTTATTTTTAACAATTCCCTACCCCACTCCACTCATCAACACCCCATGCCCCCCAAACCTAAATGAATGTTCATATTTTATTTTATGAAACATTTTTAAAATGCGTTCTTTTTATACTATTTTATTAACAAAGATGTAAAACATTATTATTATCCATTTTCTATATAATTGGATTTACAATAATAAAATAAAATGAATACCAAAAAAAATTAGTGAAAAAGCGTGTTGAGACAAAAAATTTACATACAAAAATTTATTTTAGGATAATTTTTTTTAGAATTTGAACATTTATTTAGAAATAGGAGTAAATAAAAATATATGCATATGTCCGATATTTGATTTTTGAGTGTAATAGTGAGTTATTAGTTAAAAGTCGTCTTTACAAGAAGAGAGAAGGCAAGAAATACTCCCTCCGTCCACTTCAATTTTTGTCATCACCTCACCTCAAATCAAATTGAACTTTCTAAAATTCCTAAAATGACAAAAATAAAATTATTCCTCTTACTCATTTTTTTTCGTATTTTATTTTTATACTTACAACAGCAATTAACTTACTATTTATCACACTCATTCTTTCTCATATTTTATGTCATACTCATAACAAATTTTTCCTACTTAATTTTTTCATAATTATGATGCTCACCAAAAAAATTAGTCTGATTTGAAATGCGACGGAGGAAGTATTAGAGAAGAAGCAAGGCACGGCTGACTTTTTGTGAAAACCAACTGACTTCCTTAATGAGGAGGCATGAGAGAGAAATTGGAGTAGTAGAAAATAGTAAGTAAATAAATGATATGAGTATTACAAATTAGTCATATGAATAAACAAGTATTAAATTTTTTTTTTTTAAGCTTGTAATGAAACACGAAAATTGGGCTTTTATGCCTTTTATAATATAACGGGACGGAGGCAGTATATATAAGAATACAAAATATAGATAACCTATACAATCTCTATATCTCTATATATGGTAAGGATAATTCTAAACAATAGTAAGTGAACAATATAAATTTAGATACTAACACGGACATGTCCGGACAAGATCCAAGTGGATTGGGCCCTAAACATAATTCATCAAGTCCCAGTTACGAGGAAAGACTTAGGCTTCCTCGTCTCTCTATCTCGTCATCCCCTAAAGGCCGACCTAGGCCCAATGGGCGAAATGACCAAGGCCCAATTCAAGTGCCGAGGAGACCTCCCTCGTAGGCCGAGATGTCTCCCTCGAGGACGAGGTACCTTCCTCGGCTATGACGTCATCTTGACTAGCTCGCCTATCATATCTCATCATTTCCCCGGCTCCTCGTATGTAGGCCAGGCTACGTAGGACGAGGAAAAGGTATCTCGGTATTCCGGCATAGTGAGAAGTGCACGGCCGAGCGAGCTAAGGACACGGCCGAGCATGCTTATGTCGTAGCTTCCCAAAAATCCAACGCTTCGCACGGCCGAGTCCTTAGCCCTGCTCGGCCGTGCACTTGCCCCTATTTACGGCGGTCTCTTTACCCACTGTCACTACTAGAAACAGGGTCATTACCGACGGACTTTTACCGACGGACGAATTCCGTCGGTAATACAGACGGAAACTTTTCATTTATCGACGGAAATTTATTTTATTTTACCGGGAATTTAATTTTTTAAAATTTCGTTTTGTCCGTCGGTAATTTTTAAATTCCGTCGGTATTTTCGTCGGTAATACCGACGGACTATGTCCGCCGGCATTACCGACGGACTCCGTCCGTCGGTAAATAATTCATATATATACGCGTATCTTCCCCATTTTTAATTACGCATCATTTTTATTACGCCCCTTCGTTCCTCAGTCCTTCGCGAACCCCAGCGCCAACGCCAAGCCGTCGCCGCCGAGCCTCGCCGTCGCCGGTAAGTCCTCTTTGTCTCTCTTAATCGCTTCTCTCTCTCACTTTCTCTCTCTCAATTTCTCTCTCTCTCAGCAGTAAGAACACGCCGTCGCCGCCGCCGTCTCTTTCCATCGCCGTTTGCGATCGCCGGTGCGTTCTCTCTCTCTCTCGCTTTCTCTCTCTCAATCGTTCTCTCTCTCACTCGATTTCTCTCTCTCATGAATGATTAATTTTAATGAGCTGAGAAATCCTAGTTTTTATTCAAGTAATTGTCTTTCAGTTTTGTATATACATGTTGTTGCTGTTAATGCATTATCATGTGGAGTTGTGTTCCAAATGTTCATTAGGAGTTGAACTAAACTACAGAAAATGTGAATAATTTCATACTTGGGTTTATTTTGGTAGCTCTTTGTTTATTATGTGTTTGTGTGTGTGCAATTAGAAATGTAGGGTTTGAGGTATTAAAAATGTATGTTTGTGTTATCAATGTGTCTTATGTGCGAGGGGCCTACGGATTAAACAAATGTTGAAATTGCACTGAGGAGTTGGTTTTTATATGAACTTGCTGTGTGTTTATTTGTGAAATAATATGTTTGATTAGAGATAAATGTTTGTAAATGCATTGTGGAGCTGAATGCAATTTTGATGTGTTTAGACTGCTTTACTAATTAATGTCTAAAGTTAAAATATAAATAAGATGAGAGCCTTTTTCACCCACAACTATCAAAATTCGTCTTCTTTGACCAAGAAAGACAGAGCAAACAAGTTCATTGCCGTTTGAGTCAAGGATTTTCTGTTTAATAAGAGTTTTACGGTTTCTTTGTCCTCTTTCTCTCTAAGGATCTCTTGAGATCCTTAGAGAGAAAGAGGACAGAAACCGTAAAACTCTTATTAAACAGAAAATTCTTGACTCAAACGGCAATGAACTTGTTTGCTCTGTCTTTCTTGGTCTAAGATGAGATTGGGTTTTGATAGTTGTGGATGAGAACGACTCTTATCTTGTTTATAAATGTTAATTTAATTCATCATTGTAAAATTTCAAATTTTACAATAAAGAATTAATATTTCAAATTATTCACAATATTAATAATTTAAAAAATATGATAGATGTGTGTGTTAATTCATTATTGTAAAATTATGCATTTTACGGTAATGAATAAAAATTAATGTTACGACGTGACGTTGTGACGGTTGAAACACAAAAGCTTAGAAACCCGTTTAAGAATCTTTAACTTATCATGTTGAGGTCAACATGTAGTCATCGATTCTTAAATTGTCCGTGTGGACAGTCTTGAAATGCACGATTATATGTTTTGTAAATATCATCATTGTCTATTAAAATTGCTTGAATAGTCGATAGTTGAGATATTTCGGTTGCATTAATCCTATTGTTCTCTGAGTGTATACTAGACATATATGGTTGATTACACTGTCGATTATAATCGATAGTGTTTGATTGACCTAGTCTACGTCGTACACTTGGAGACCAAGGGGTTATGCTGCCGAAATTTCTTGATTTTCGATTATAAAGCAAGTAGACAAGGTGATATTTGCAATTCATATGTGTATTTCGGGATGGGATAGAAGCCAACCCAATTCTAAATCTAATGGACATGAATTGTCCTTTCATCATAGGGAATGATATACTTTACAACAAAGAATTAAATATTAATATTTAAAATTATTCAAAATATTATGATAGATGTGTGTGTTAATTCATTATTGTAAAATTATGCATTTTACGATAATGAATAAAAATTAATGTTACGACGTGACGTTGTGACGGTTGAAACACAAAAGCTTAGAAACCCGTTTAAGAATCTTTAACTTATCATGTTGAGGTCAACATGTAGTCATCAATTCTTAAATTGTCTGTGTGGACAGTCTTGAAATGCACGATTATATGATTTGTAAATATCATCATTGTCTATTAAAATTGCTTGAATAGTCGATAGTTGAGATATTTCGGTTGCATTAATCCTATTGTTCTACGAGTGTATACTAGACATATATGGTTGATTACCCACCTGTCGATTCTAATCGATAGTGTTTGATTGACCTAGTCTACGTCGTGCACTTGGAGACCGTGGGGTTATCTTTGCCGAAATTTCTTGATTTTCGATTATAAAGCAAGTAGACAAGGTGAGATTTGCAATTCATACGTGTATTTCGGGATAGGATAGAAGCTTGACCCAATTCTAAACCTAATGGACATGAATTGTCCTTTCATCATAGGGAATGATATACTTTACAACAAAGAATTAAATATTAATATTCAAAATATTAAGGGGTGTCGGACCTCAACTCGTTAATTACATCTAAAAGCTGTTAATACATTATGAAATGCGAGGAGTTAATTATGTTGGAGAAGATCGTAGTTGGATGGATAATCGTAGTAATCCCGGTAGAAGGGGTGTCGAGACCTCAATTCGTAGAAGGTTTAGAACATTTCGTGGAGTTTGCTAGAGCGCATCCCGGTGCATGCGTGGTGATAAGATTAGGTGTCCTTGTAAAAAGTGTAAGAATAGAAAATATCTGAGTGTTGGATGGGTAAAGAAACATGTGTTAGAGGCAGGGTTTGTTGATGGTTACAAGGTATGGGTAGCGCACGGGGAGCGTTATGTGGTTGAAACAAGTGTTCGCAATCATCCTACTGTATCAAGTGGTCCGCCAAGGGAACCTGAACATTTGATTGATGAAGAGGAGCCGTCTGTCGGTTTGGATGATATGGTTCGAAATGCGGGCGGCCGAGTTTGATTGGAACCCTAATCCAACAGAGCCACCAAATCCCGTTGCAAAGAAGTTTATGGATTTAATGGACTCTGCAAATGAGAAAATTCATCCTGGTGCAAAGGCTACAGTGTTAGAGCAAGTGAGTGAGCTTCTAACTATCAAGGCTGATACAAATATGAGCCAGCATACTTACGATCGTATAATGTCATGGGGACATCGGATGCTACCCGAAGAAAATAATATGGTTCACAATTTTTATGAGACGAAAAAGTTGGTGGGGCGGATCGGTCTCTGGGTATGTTAAAATTGATGCTTGCAAGAATCGGTGCATGCTTTTTTATAAAGAAAATGAGGGCCTCGATACATGTTCAATATGTGGACTTAGTAGGTATAAGCCACAACGCCGTGGTAGTGCCAAGCACAAGAAAAACGTGCCTCGGGCGCGGATTACGTTATATGCCGCTAATTCCGGGTTGCAACGAATTTACGCATTGAAAGAAAGCTCGAAGCCATGCGTTGGCACAAAGAGTGTCCTCGTGAAGAGGGTGTGATGACTCAATCCTTCGACGGTGAAGCATGGAAACATTTTGATGCCCCTTACCACTGATTTTCTTTGCGGATCCTAGAAACATAAAGTGAGGGATATGTCTGAGATGGGTTTTCTCCATTTGGACCGGGGCAAAATCTTATTCATGTTGGCATGTTATAGTCACGATGTATAATCTTCCCCGTGGTTATGTATGGCTGATCCTTATATGTATTTGAGTTTGTTCATTCCCGGCCCTTCGAATCCAGGCAAAAACATTGATGTGTATCTTCGACCTGCGATGGATGAACTCAAAGCATTTGTGGAATGATGGTGTCCAGGACATGGGATGCTTTCAAGTTGCAAAATTTTAACATGAGGGCTGCGGTGATGTGGACAATTAATGACTTTCACGCTTATGGTATGATGTCGGGATGGAGCACACATGGGAGATTGGCACATCCGTATTGTATGGAAAATACGAGATGCATTCACACTTGACATTACAAGAAGCGTGTTGGTTTGATTGCCACGAGACGGTTTCTTCCTAGTGACCATCCATTTCGTAAACAGAGGAATGCTTTCACCAAAAATAGAGTTGAGCAACGGGGCCCCCCTCCTCGTGCGAGTGGGGAGGATATTTTTGAGCAGGTGTACGAGGTGTACGATGTCGGGTGGGGAAAGAAGTTTTCAAAGGATAGACTGTGACGGATTTGGTAAAGACCATAATTGGATTAAAAGAGTATATTTTGGGAGTTACCGTATTGGAAGACGAACTTGATAAGACATAACCTTGATGTCATGCATATTGAAAAAATGTGTTTGACAATATTTTCAATACGGTGATGGGTTTTAAGGCCTCAACGAAGGACACAGACAAGGGTCGGCTAGACCTTGAAGCGATTTGCAATCGTAAAGATGCGAACATTACTAAAGTTAATGGAAAAGATTTTAAACCAGTGCGCCCTTTGTTACGTCGGGAGAGGATAAGCAACGTGTTCTGCAGCTGGTTGAAAGATTTGAAACTTCTGATGGGTATGCATCTAATATTGGCATTTGTGTGAATGTGGAAGAAGGGACGGTATATGGGTTGAAAAGTCATGATTGTCACGTATTATTGGATAGGTTGCTACCCATTGCATTTAGAGACATTCTCCCTAATGAAATATGGGTTGCCCTAACAGAATTGAGTGAATTCTTCAGAGCATTGACTTCCAGCACTCTTCGTGTTGAGGATATGAGAAGACTCGAAGAGAGAATTGTGTTGACAATATGCAAGCTTGAAAAGATATTTCCGCCATCTTTCTTTGATTCAATGAAGCATTTACCAATTCACCTAGCTTATGAAGCTAGAGTTGGAGAACCTGTTCAGTACAGATGGATGTATCCATTTGAACAATTTTTGGGGACTTTGAAAAAGAAGATGAGCAACAGAGTAAAAGTTGAGGCATCTATGTCTGAATCAGTGATTGTCGATGAAATTGTGTCATTTGTTTCAACATATTTTCACCCCGACATTGAGACAAGGTTCAATAAAGTGGGACGCTTAATTATGATGGGGGAGTCACTGATCTGATTGAAAATTTTTAGTTTTTTCTTCTCTGGTCGATTCCTTGGCAATAGAAAGTGTACGCGCATGCTAAGCAAAAAAAGAATTAGATGCGGCTAAACTCTATATTCTCCTTTTAACTTGTGGCCTTGAGGTCGAGGACTACTTGAAGTAAGCATTCTTCATTTGTTACTAAGTAATGTTAATCCTAATAACTTTAATACGAACTAAGCAACTTTATGTTCTCCTTGAATGCGGTATGTTCGAAGAACGTGGGTGGAGACATTCTTGCTGAATTGATTTCAATAAGGACAGACGAATTTCCCTCCTGGTTTAATAATTATGTAAATGCCAATTCATTAATTCAATGTTTTTAATAGAATTTGAAGTATGAGTTTTTTACTATCTATGTGTTTTTATTTAGATTTTGCACAACCTTGAAGATGCAAAAGCTGCGAGATTACAAACATTAGCACACGGTCCGTCCTTAAGAGTGAATGTATATAAGGGATATTTTGTCAATGGCTAAGTATTCCACCTTTGAAGAATATGGCCAAACGAAATCAACTTGGAATAGCGGGGTCAATCTCAAGGGAAATCTCGATTATTATGGCGTATTGAAAGAAGTTATTGAATTGGAGTACTTGCTTGGAAATTACGTAGTTCTTTTCAATTGTGAGTGGCGGGACGGCCGAGCGAGGCATTACAAAACATGGCACTTTTGATCTCGTTGACTTAAAGCATTCTTCTAGGCATAATGGTGATGATGTATTCATTCTTGCATCTCAAGCACAACAGGTGTATATGACCCCCTACCCCCGTCGACGAAGAGAGTCTAGCGGATGGTGGGTCGTATGGAAAACCAAAGCAAGAAGCACTTTTGATATACCATTGCGTGCAAAAACGTCTACTTCAAATATTGATTCATCATTAAATGATTGTTATCAGGAAGAGGAAATGCCTATACCTCCGATTATTCACTTGAATGATAATGTCGAGGAGGATGAAGCATTAATGGCCGAAAACACCCGTCCACTAGGGGAGGAAGTCACTTTCAATGAAATCGATGATGACAATGTGGAGGATGAGGAAGGAGAAGAGTATATATCTGGGTCCGATGATGAAGATGAGGAAGAAGACGACGACGAGGAAACTAGTGAAGAAGAAATTGAATTTTGTAGTGATAGTGATCAAGATTGTAGTGAATGAATCAGTTTAGTTTTAATTCAGATAATGTTTTGTATATAATGTTTTGTACATTTTATATCACTTATCACTGTAATAATAATAATAATAATAATAATAATAATAATAATAATAATAAATAATAATAATAATAATAATAATAATAATAATAATAATAATAATAATAATAATAATGGACATAAATATAATAATAATAAATAAAAAATAAAATAATCAATAAAAATTAAAATAAAAATATACATATATGTATATATATAAATATCATTATTGTCTATTAAAATTGCTTGAATAGTCGATAGTTGAAATATTTCGGTTGCATTAATCCTATTGTTCTCTGAGTGTATACTAGACATATATGGTTGATTACCTTTGTCGATTATAATCGATAGTGTTTGATTGACCTAGTCTACGTCGTGCACTTGGAGACCGTGGGGTTATCTTTGTCAAAATTTCTTGATTTTCGATTATAAAGCAAGTAGACAAAGTGATATTTGCAATTCATACGTGTATTTCGGGATGGGATAGAAGCCAACCCCACTACTATCACGTACAACCACTACCGTGGGGTTATCTTTGGAGTGGAAAATCTCAAGTTTTTGCACAAGCGTTAGGCCCAAAGATTGAAACTTTGATTAATTATTATAATAGTAAATCTACTTTCAAAGTTTCAATCTTTGGGCCAAATCCTTGTGCAAACTTGATATTTTCCACTCCAAATTTCATTATAAATGTAAACCCTCTCTCTCTATTTTAAAGAAAACAACAATATTATTTCAAATTCAAGCAGTCTCAAGTGAACTCCATTATTTTGCTTCTTTTTGTTTTTAGTAAAACAACCTTATACGAAACCACTGGTCCATGTGAACTCCATTATTCTTGTTTTCATATTGTCATTTCTATTTTAAAGCTGCAAGAAGTGCAATGCTGACAGGACACCAAGTCCAAACTGTTACCCACGTTTTGTTTACTTGGTTACTCTTTACATGCTATGTAATATTTAAATTTTGTTCTACTTGATAATATTTTCTGTCTATATATATAATATACTAGTTTAGATATGTCGGGTCGAGGTGGCAATCGTTCAAAGAGAGGGAAGGTTGCGGGTTTTGTCCATCGTCTTGTTTCACCAAGGACGGGAGGGAGGGGATCTACTTACGGTTTACCGGGACGTAGTGAACCATCCGAGCGGGTTAATTTGGACGCAATTATTAATGAGGAAGGAAAAATGGAAATATCTATCTCTCCCAGTGGCCAGTAAGTATCATTTAATTGTAAATGTCATATATATAATGTTTACATTTTATTATTGTCTTTTTATTTGTATATATATTGATATATTGTTTTTTAATTAATATCTTGATAGGTTTATACATGCATGGTGGTGGTAGCGGTAGCAGCAGTGGCAGCGCTCGTGGTTGTTAAACATGAATTTTCATTGACATGTAATTAAACAAACAAACAAACAAACATATGTAGTTTCTTTTTCCCTTTCCCTTTTTCCCCGGCCTTTTCCCGGCCGTTTCCCCTTCCCTTTTCCCCTTTCCCCGGCCGTTTCCCCTTTCCCTTTTCCCTTTCCCCCTTTCCCCGGCCGTTTTCCCTTTCCCCTTTCCCTTCCCCTTTCCCCTTTCCCCGGCCGTTTCCCCTTTCCCCTTTCCCTGTCGCTTGATTTGGACAAATTGGACAAACATATGTATTTTATTTGATGTACAAGCGAAACAGGTTGTTTGTGTGTGTTTGTAGTTTGTAATTGGGTTGTTTGTGTGTGTTTGTAGTTTGTAGTTGTTTAAAACAGGTTGTTTGAACAGGTTAACAGGTTTACAGCCTTTTACAGGTGGTTTATTAATAAAACAAATTTTTTTTTTTTAAATCTGGCCAGATTACCGACGGAAATTTCCGTCGGTAAATTAATACAAAAAATAAATAATTCTATTTTTCCGGCGGAAATATCCGTCGGAAAATAAAAAATTAAAAAATAATACTCAAAAAATACCGACGGACATATCCGTCAGTTTAGGGTTTATATTCTGACGGACATATCCGACGGTAAATATTATGATTTCCGACGGTTATAACCGTCGGTAATGGTTTTTATTTCCGACGGATAATTCCATCGGTAACCTCCGGCGAATGCTCCGGTTAACCGGCCGGCGGATCTCATTTCCGACGGACGTTTTCCGACGGAATTTTAGATTTTCCGGCGGATAATCCGCCGGAAATACCGGCGGAATTTGTCCGTCGGTATTACCAACCAATTATTTCCGACGGAACCCGACGGACGAATTCCGTCGGTAATATCCATTTAGCGACGAATTTGTAGAATTACCGACGGAAATTTCCGTCGGTAAACGGCCTTTTTCTAGTAGTGTGTATATGTATTCCTTATATACGGCGGCTATACATCCGTCGTATTTGTATTTCTTCATATACGGCCGTATATGTATTTCCTCATATACGGCGGCTATACATCTGTCGTATATGTATATATATGTATATCATCATATACGGCGACCGTTATATCCGTCGTATTTGTATTTACGGCGCCGTAAAATCCGTCGTAAATACAATACGGCGCTAACAAATGAGGCGCCAAAAAAACCGCCGTATATAGTATTTACGACGGCCCCGGTTACTATAGACAGCGGATTTTAACCGCCGTAAATAGTGTTGTTTCTTGTAGTGCCCCCTTCTCTCCAACTTTCTCGTGATTCACAACCTGTTGTGTGCAGACTTCTCAAATCATTATATGAATTGAAACAAGCACCTAGGCAGTGATTTTCGAAGTTTTCCTCTGCCCTATTATCTTATGGTTTCACTCAGTCTGTCAATGATCACTCTCGGTTCACTCTAATCACTCCTACTATGGTGTTCATTCTGGTCTATGTGGATGATATTTTCATCACAGGTCCTCATTCCACATCTATTGCTTCGGTCAAAGCTTATCTGACCTCTCAATTAAGTATAAAGGATCTTGGTCCTCTTAAATTTTTTCTTGGCATAGAGATTGCCAAGAATGCTTCTGGTATCTGCTTGTATCATATAAAATATACCCTAGATATTATTGCAGATACTTGTTTATCTGAAGCCAAACCTGCTCTTATTCCCATTGATCAACATCACAGCTTAGCCTTGGATGAAGGCACTCCTGTTGAGCATCCTGGCCAATATAAGAGATTGGTGGGCAGGCTCATCTACCTAACCATTACTAGGCCTGATATTGCCTACTCTGTTCACATTCTTAGCCAATTCATGGCTCCCCCTAAACAGCCTCATCTCAATGCAGCTCTGAAGCTTGTTAAGTATCTCAAAGGCAGTGTTGGTCAAGGCCTTTTCTATTCCAAGACAAGTGCTTTACATCCTCAAGTCTACTGTGATGCAGATTGGTGTGCTTGCCCCTCCTCTAGAAGATCTTTATCTAGATACTGTGTAAAATTGGGAGATTGCTTAGTCTCTTGGGGTCAAAGAAGCAAATATCTGTCTCTAGAAGCTCTGCAGAAGCAGAATACAGAAGTATGTCTAATGCAACCTGTGAAATAACTTGGTTGGTTGCTCTGCTTAAGGATTTTGCTGTTTCTGTAGTCCAGTACCTCTCTTTGTGACAATAAAGCAGCCCTTCACATAGTCTCTAATCCAGTCTTCCATGAAAGGACAAAACATATTGAGATTGATTGTCATCTCATTAGAGATAAAGTGCAATCAGGCTTAATATCTCCTAAACATTTATCTTCTTCTCACCAACCTGCAGATATGTTTACAAAGCCATTACCTTCTGCTTAACTCACCTTCTTGTTACCCAAACTGAATGTGCTCAATTTGTTTTCCACGTCTAGTTTGAGGAGGGATATATAGGATCACTCTTCAGAGAATAATCAATCTAAGAGGGTCTCGTGTGTAAATATTTCAAAGTCCAGGATCACTAAATAAACTTGGCTGTTACAGGTTGTTTTGCAGGGTGGCAAGGAATGTGCTCATAGCTAGATTCATTCTCTCTCCTGTTCCTATATATAGATACAGGATTCATATATACAAATTCAACGAATGAAATACAATTTTTCTATTTCCAAAATATTCTCTGATTCATCTTGTATTAAGGAGGAAGTCCAGTTGGTTTATACGATAAGTCAATGAGGTTGTGGAAATTCTGGTACTGTTATTGGAAGAGTAGTATGTTTTGACTAGGGGATGGAATAAGTTTTTTTTTTTTGATTACCCAGGTTCCCCAGCTTCGCCGGATCAATCCTGGACCACCAGGTACCGGCCCCTCAGTATGCTGGCGGAGGTAAATCGCGGGATGTGCCCTATGCAGCCAGGGTGGCAGCACCCCTTATACTCCTGGCCCCAAGGGAGCCCTCCTACAAGGCATTTACACTCTTACAACACCAAATGATTGCTCCAGCTGCTCCTGTCGAGGCAATTACATCACTTTCACAACACCAAATGGCTGCTCCAGTGCTCCTGCCAAGATTTGAACTCCCCACACTGAGGTTGCAAGCCCAGCAGTGCTGCTTCCTTAACTGCACGGATGTGCCCCGGGGGACTCCTAAGGACCCTGAAACCCAAGGTAAGAAATAAACCACAAAGATTCTCCTTGGGGGGAATCGAACCGGTGACCTCCCCTTCAAAAGACCACCATTATACCACTGGGACAAGGCCCATTATGTGGGGATGGAATAAGTTTGTGAAAGAAAAGGGGTTGAAGGCAAAGGACACAATTATATTCTCACTGTGAATGCAGTGATGGGGTAAATGACGTTTCCTCATTTGGCCTTATTGATGTGAATTATTACGAAAATACCAGTTCGTTGGGTGCAGTTGCAGAACATATCAGGAAAGTTAAAAGGATTAAATGATGTTAACGAAGAGCCCGAGGATCTAACACGGGCCATAGTGGAGCCCGGGAGATGTTCTGACATAACTGAGGAAGAAAATTATCTGACACGGCCGTAGTGGAGCCTGGGAGATGTTCCGACAAAACTGGGGAAGAAAATGAACCGGATGGAGTAAAGTAGGGGTGACCGCCGTTTGGTTCAAACCGCGGTTTGGAGTCAAATCGAGCTAAACCGTGTGCTTTGGTTCAATTTTTAGACATAAGTGGTTTAGCTTGATTTGAGAAATTAACAGACCATGTGGTTCAGCTCAGCTTGCGGTTTGACACTCCTAAACCGAACTGAACCGTTCAAGACCGAACCACGGTTTGAAACCGTAAAATCGAGCCATTAAACCGAAACATAAAACCAAGCCATAAACCGAACCATGAAACCGCAATCCTGACCGTCCCTTCAAAGTTTTAGTTAATCACAGTTTTAAATTTTTTTAGAAAATATTTTATATTCATTAGTCATAAAATGGTTAACAAAAAAAGATTATGGTTTGAAATGCCGTTTGGACCGTGATCTGGTCTGAACCGCAAAATCAAACCGCAAATCAAACCGCGGTTTAGATCGAACCAAACCGAACCATAGCGGTTTGGTTTAGCTCGATCTGAATTTTTTTATGATTTAGCTCGGTTTAAAATTTTTTCAAACAAATTTCAAACCGATGCTAGCGATTTAACTTCTAAATTTGTCCAAATCGAGCTAAGCCGAACCATTTCCACCCCTATAGAGTAAAGGCATCTCTTGGAGTTGAATTTGTTCCTGCTCAAGAGAAAGGTGTTAGGCTTTTTGGAGTGCGTATAAATTGATGAGGATTTATTATGGTTAGTTCTTGCCTTTTATCTTATTTTCTTGTTAATTTTATTTGTTTTTTCAAATTTTGCATTTGGGGTTTAACGTAAGTCAAATTGGCCAGAATTCTCTTGGCCAGTTTGTACCGGCAAATGGATTTTTTTTATAGATTTTTGTATAGATTTTTTTTATGAGAAGACATCAATACCCTTAATCGAGTTTCTTAATATGAAACCATGCGTTTCTAGCATTCAACCACACACGCAAACACACATTATGCCCAAAGCCACGGAGAGAACGAAATGCCTGATGATCAAATGTTTCAAAGTAGTGAGCTCAACGGAAACAATAATCAGCAATACTTCCTCCGTCCCAATGTTATGGTTACTGAATTTGAATGTGCGGAGACTAAGAAAAAAGTAAGTATTGTGAGTATGCAAACTAAGTGGGTAGACAGATTTTTGTTGTGAGTATGACAAATGGGTCTTATCGACTATTTTGGGTTACTAATCTGAACATTGGGACGGTTGGGACGGAGGGAGTATACATGTATGCATAAGTGCATGTTGGTGTGTACAGGAAAAACTTCAAAGTTCATCATGCAGGGGTTGTACTAATCCTATTCCTACCTCCGCCTTTGGAACAGCAATCTTTTTTTTAATCTGAGCAACGCTTAAGTCTTCTACTCCTGCTCTCTCCGCTTGTCCAGCCATACCAGCTCTTATAGCAGCTGTGACTTGTCTCTGCAACTTAAGTACCCCAACTCTTTTTGAAACCACATAAAGAACGGCCAAGGAAAATAAGACAAATCCAATAATAAGTATCACCCTGCACACATCAAAGAGTATCTC
Source organism: Adenophora triphylla var. japonica (assembly GCA_022495995.1). NCBI lineage: Eukaryota > Viridiplantae > Streptophyta > Magnoliopsida > Asterales > Campanulaceae > Adenophora > Adenophora triphylla. Next base: position 335,088 of record JAFEMH010001525.1, on the reverse strand, counting down.
AGACTTTGTAGCAGAAACCTATAGATTAACATATACTTCAGAAAGAACATTAATAAAAACTATCTCCTGTCCACTCAGAAATAGATTACTTGAAAAATCATATATTATAGAGATACATCTGTAGTACTTGAGTAGAAAAATGCAGAAATATATAAAATTGATGTGTAACAACTATGATACTCGGACTCTTCGGTTTACCCCGCCGGACCCTTGTCAACAAGACTAAAATAGGAGTATCCAACACAGGTACGCACGGTAAACCAAAAAGACCGAACATCAGAGTGTAACAATGCCTGTCACAGTGACAGATTGCAAGGTAAATGGCATGTAGAGAGAATGTGTTGGTTAAAGTAGGCTGCAACCGAGAAACATAATAGAAGAACCCATACAGAATTCTACTTCAAAAAAAAAATGCCTAGAAAATACAGCATACTCCCTCCGTCCCAAAATGTTTGTCCCATTTGACTTTTTTGTTAAACTTTGACCACAAATATATGACAATTTAATTATGTTCATGAAATTCTAAAAATTCCTATTGATTCACCATTAATAATATTATCAACAACTTTTAGAATTTCATGAACATGATTAATCTCTCATAAATTTGTGGTCAAAGTTCGACAAAAAAGTAAAATGGGACAAACATTTTGGGACGGAGGGAGTATTAGTTTCCACTTCAATTGGCCAATATATCAAAAAGTTGGTGAACAATGAATTATTGAGTGGATAAAAATATGAAGACCCAAACATGAAGCAAGAAAATATTGATATAAACGTTTTCAAAGGCATTCAAGATATTAACTTCGTTATTAAGCAGATTGAGATCAGTAGCTGTTCACACATTATTTCGCTAATGTAATTTACCTCTGGAATAATTAAGTGTTGAGAGGGCTGAATATAATAGAAACTAGGTTCATGTCTGGGTATAATGTATGTGCAGTTCCCATGGCAAATTGAATCCTTAAATGCTCCCATAAATTGTTTTATGGGCTAATCATCGTGATATTTCCGTTAAAGATTGTATAATTTTATTTTGGATATTGGCAGGTTCTATGTAGTATTGTCTCTTGATTATTTCTTTTCTCCTTTGTTTCCTACTCACTCGGATTAGATGATTGATGTAGAATATTTAAAGATGAAGTTTTTCAACTTTTACAGAATTTTTGCTTAGATTCACATCTGATGCATGTGATAAATCCAAAAGGGGGTTCATTCATTGGGTGTATTTATGAGTGGTGGGTATATGTACTGAATCTGTGTAATTAAAAGCCTAACTCATAATTAGATTCTTTAATTGGATGACAAGAAAATTTGGTAAACTTGTCTAAAAATTACGAGAGGCGGTAAAAAGCAGTTATACTTCTGTCGTGCGTGGGTGCGGGCGTGTGAGCCTGCACATTTGTATTTAATGGATTTCAGACCTGCTATGAACTGTGTTTCAAACTCACTCATTTCTTGTTAGTTGTTGTTACTTGTAGCATATACAACACTCATATTCTTTTTCCTGTATTCCCAAGTTATTTTCCTGGGTATAAATCATAGAAAATAAATACTAATCCCTCTGTCCCTAAATGAATGTAGGGAAAAAATAAATCAAATTTGCTCTTAGAGAAAATTTGAAACTTTTTTGATCAAGAGCAAATTTGAAACTTTTTTCGACATTCATTTAGGGACGGAGGGAGTACGTATTATTTTCAGTTAGAAACTACATTTCAATTCTCCCATCTCATCACTATCCCTGTTTAGCATTTTAGTCTATGCATGGCAGTCACCTCAATAAGGTTTAAATGATAGCTTCATTTATTTGAATGTTGATTTCTTCTGGTATAAGTGAGATGCTAAAGCATGCAGCATAATCCTAATTTCAATGAGATTGTAACATGGCAAACTTTCTCCAGGATTGTTTTGTTGTCTGATTGGTCATCATCCTTGCTTGTTGGTATCTTTTATGGTGTGGGTGGGGCTGTTAAAAAGAAAAATGGTCTGGTTTTACACCGGTCAAATGAGCGGGTCGAGTCGGATACGAGTCAGGTAATGTCAAGTTGGCGGGTTGTAGCGGGTAAAACTCGTTACAGTCCTTTTAACTTGCGGGTTAAACGAACCGGGCAAGCGGGTTGGCGGGTCGGCTCATTAATTTTACATTCATGGGTGACTATCGTTATGACTCCAACACATTTTGGACGAGGTTAAAACGAGTCGGGTGCGGGTCGCCTCACGAACTTAACAGGTTAAGTAGGTCGACTCGTTACGCCCTGACTATGTAAATGAGCCGGGTCGCGTAATTAACGAGTTGAGACGAGCGGGTAAACGGGTAACGTGAAAATTGACGGGCCTACTGGTGATCATGTTATAAATTCAATTCATGTTACGCGTCTTCAGTTAGTTTTGAAGTTTACTGAAATGTATATACTGCTTCAGAGGTTTCTGAGTGTGGGATAATTCTATGACTCGAATAAACCAGTAAGGCATCCAAGAAATCACCTCCCCACGAAAAGTGAAGAGATTAAATTTGGAGGAACCACGGGTCTAATTGAGGTGAGCCTGATTGAATTGCTTGCAGGACTTAAAATAGGAGTAAGAAAAACTATGTGCTCAAGCATTTTAAGCACAGAAAATTTTGGGGAAACGAATTGCTTGCAGGACTTAAAATAGGAGTAAGAAAAACTATGTGCTCAAGCATTTTAAGCACAGAAAATTTTGGGGAAAACTAGTTTCCCCCAAATATTATAAAAAGTCTTGTTTTTAACTTAAAAAAACCGGTACATGAATTTTAAACCAAACTAACCCGGCTTTTTGAACCGGTCATTGAACCGGTTTTTAAAATAAAACAGGACTTTTTATAATATTTGGGAGAAACTAGTTTCTCCCAAAACCAACTCTTTTAAGCAGGCTTTTATTCTACAACTCCATGTTGCTCAAAAGCGTTGGTACTTAGCTATCCATCTCTTTTTCCTAGAATGGTACTATTTTTTGCTTTCATGTTTTAGCAAAATTTTACCCAGGCATATCAATATGGAACAGTGCCTTAAATACGACTTTCTTGTTTATCAGAAATTCCTCTATTCTGTTCCAAAGTGTGTGTTTTGTGAAAACTTAAGCACATAAAAGCAGGAGACACTTGGACAAAAACACTGTTGACTTTAAAAGGTAATATCTTGCAATACACGCATAGAAGTTGTTTACAAAGATTTAGTTACAATCGGGAAAAAAGAAAAAGAAAAGAACAGTTGAAACTTTATCTTCAGTTAAACTTGCTGGATTATTATAATGCACGGTATGGACATGGTTTGCAGATCAAATCGAAATGATAGCACGCAAGGTGCTTTGACTAACCCAAAGAGCTACTTATGTTTCTATCACTAGAACTTCTCATTTTCATGTTATCCAATTTGATGGGGAAGAACCATCTATGATGTTGGTTATTAGTTTAGTACTGACATTTTACAACAAATTTACTCTTTACCATGTTCTATAAGTTGCAGGGATATTCAACTGAAGCCAAGATTAAGGTAGACACTTTAACATGGTTTGAGCCTTTTAAACATTTAGTATCAACGTCAGCGTTTCATGCCACAGGTTCAAATCATGAAAATAGCTATCAAGGTGTGGGCTATCCGGAACAGAGTGAGTCATCCAAAGGAAAAGGGCTACATGAGCCAAAATGAAAGCTTCCTAGAGGTTGAGCCGTCAGGACATTTGATGCAGAGTGTGGTGGATTGTTGTATTCTGGTTGGGACCTATCTTAAGTATGAGCTTACGTGAGGTTTAACATGCAGCAGGGAAAGCAGGACTATTGAGTGGATTTACAGAACTTCATATTCAACAAGAATCAACTTTGACGTTCTAAAATAATTTCTTTTCCGCAAAAAAACTAATTTCCTTTGCTTTTGTTTTGGTAATTGTATTGTTAAAATAGCTACGTGAAAATCACGTAATCAACCACTAATGAATAGAATATGCCAAGGAAAGTAAGACTATTGAGTGAAGCTGAGGGAGTATGTAAATAAAGGCACAAGAAGCACACCTGTCCAACACATCTTGCCGTTGCATTGTTGATAGCAGGTTACGCGTTCGCATCAGTAGTGAGCGATGACCTTTATATTCAGTTTCAGCCTTCCTTAGAACTCCTGTTGACTCCTCTGCAGCACCAACAATAATACTATTCAGTCCAGACTTGTCCTGAATAATTCTTGACCAAAGGACTATATAAACAACATTATTGCTGACAATGCGAGAAAAGGATGGCCCTATTCACAAGGTTATGGTCATTGAGATGCCTTGAGGTGGCTGAAAAGGGTCGAAATGTAGTCTTGACCCAAGCAATAGGGTTGTTCTATTTCCATTGATTCCAACCGCTGATGCCAATGCCTTAATGGTTGCACATGTCAGTGTATAGTTGAATGGTCGGAGTCAAGATTCCAATGTGCCCCTCACCGCTAGCTAAAGCCTACATCAATTAACTAAAGCCTAACCATGTGGCACTTTAATAATAACAATCGATTGGTTTTGAGTTGGAAAGTAATCTCTACTCCAGGTTAACAATCTCTACTCGCTTCCCCTGCTCTCCAAAGTATTTTATCTCCAACAGCTGAAAATGTGGGTTAGGCACTTCCATATGATAATATACCCAACAGCTAACAATATGTGATGACCGAGCTAGTTTGAGCCATCCGAGTTGGCCATTTACATACGTCAAATTTAGAATTATGTTTGAGCTCCACTTGAACCAAGACAACCGAGCTTTAAGCGAGCAGATCCCAAACCGAGCTCGAGTTAGCTTAAATTGACAAACCTAATTTGTTCATTCGTAATCGTTAGGACCTTGGTTTAATGAACTCAACTCCCATGAAGTTATGCAATCACAGACCCTATCGAGGTTTTTTCCATTAAATGTGGCATGATGTGTAAGGGCGCACTGTGCTCTCAGTTTATCATTAATTGTAGGTGTGAAACGGTTTTGGAATAACCTATTCAGCATGTTGGGGGCAGTTTGTGTGAGTTTGTTGCCTATCTTAAGATGTAAAAAAATCTGTTTCTGCAGGGAATGGTGGCTATCGTTTTATGTCAGTGCTGAGTTAGCAGTACTTTTGTGAAAGTGGAGGATGAGACAATTCAGAAATTTGAGGTATAAATCGGTTGCACGGAATCTGCTTTGGATAGAGTAGCATACAATGGATACTTTTAAAAGGGCTCCAGGAGCTTCTTGAGGGGTGCTCATTTCTAAAACTCTAAAGGTATAAATAGATTAAATCCATACAAGTTCAAAAGAAAAAGGCCTTCATCAACCTGGATTAGAGAAAATGGGATGTGAGATTCTCTTTTCACCTAAATGTGTTTGGTTATAGTTCAAATTGTTATTCGGTCATAATCTGAAATCTTCAACTTATATTCAAGAACATAATAAAGCACTACCACTGTTGTGAAGAGATACATAGAATGCAAGTGAACATATGCATTCTCGTGTTTGTACAAACATAAAAGGAACAAAATCATATTCTCAATGAAAAAAAAATACCAAAAGCCACGAGAGTGCTCCCACTTCTTTCAACCTCCTGTAAATCCATCAAAGAAGTTAAAAGGTAATAATAAGCAGCAAACTGACAGCATCAGGAAAACAAGATTCGGAGATTACAAAGGATAGAAAGAACAACCTGAACCATTAGCTGTCGTGTACGGCGAAGGCTCTCTGTGATGCTTTCTGCTGCAGATGTCATTCCAGCTTTTGTCCTAAACAGACAATTGAAAAGTAGAATCTTCAACGTGTCTTATTTCAGTAACAACTTTCCATAGCGAGGACATACCCTTCCCCCCCCCACCCCCATTCCACTCAGGAATCCTACCGAGTATTTTCTAATTTCAGGTATTCCTCTTGAGGAGTTGGTTATAAAAAAAACAAAAAAAAACTGAGATTGTAAATCTTTTAAGTTTCCAGGAGTTAATCTTAGTTAAATTACAATTAGATTTAGCAAAACTTATTTCATCATTGAAGCGTGGAAAGTGATTTTAATGTTTTAAAATGTCTTAACTTTCAGAGGTGGACTTTTCGAGCTAAACAGAGAGAGGACCAAAGTAAACCTATAGAAACAGAAGATGGTAGCTAAAAATCATAGATTCACACATACTGTAAATTGCGCCTTCGAACTGTTGACTCTTCTCCACCTCCCAAGAGAAGCTCTCTCTGGAAACAAGAAAAGTTGTGGAAATCAGCTACTAAACTGATATACACTTAAAATGCTATGTATCAACAGTTATAGATCCCAAATCGGGCAATTTTTGCTAGCTGTTTCAAACATTGGAGCTATACTTTTAAGAACACAAAGGAAATGATTTACTACCTCTTCTTGAGCAGCTTTTCTCATATTAGCTTTTGCTTGCAGATTAGCATTTCTCAGACTCAATCGCAAACTAAGCAATTGAAACAAACATCAAAAGAATAATAGTTAGTCTAGCGCATACAAGCTAAATTAGAGTGGGCAAGGGGACTATGCAGATGTGAATGTGGGGGGGATAGAAAAGTGAAATTTTGAAATGAACAAACTCCTCAGAAGGTATAACAAGCCAGTAGGAGATTAAAAAAATGGGGAATTCGTGTGCTGGTCAGAGAGAGTAGGTTAACTATGGCGCGAAACGATTTATACGTGTCTGTAGACAGAAAGTAAACAAAGTTGGATCGAATTTGAGCTAGTGTCTATCTACCTGCTGTGATACCCAACATCCTAAATTACAAATACCAGAGGGGAATACAAGATTCTTAATTCTTAATACAGATGAGACAGCACAGTTGAGTTAACTCAGAGAAAAGACAATGGTGTCGAATGAAAGCACTCAAAATATAATGGGATCGTGTGTGACATGAGCCAAAGCTATTACTTAGTCAGTTAGAAGTAGTTCTGGGTTTGTTGTAGTTGACCAATCATATTGATTTGTACATATCGAGATGTATAGCCTGAGACACATTGAACGAACTGAAAACATTACACAATTTCGTCTCTGTTCATCTAAACTTTTCTCTCTTTCTCACACTTTCCTGCACTTTCCCTTTCCTGTTCTTCACGAGACCATGATACTATCAATCCTGCTTCCAAATAAATCTAATGGTGCCATACACAAATCTATGTAATTGAGAAAGAAAGTCGCACAAATACAGTGTGATAATGAGAAAACCAATGTCCTTCATCTACATAGATAGAAGTGCCCCATTGTGAAAGATCAAATATTTTAACACTAATCAATTATGACCTCAAAGATCACTATAACAGAATCTCTCATTAGTATCATAATTTGTTTTGGAGAGAGTTAAGATTATACTAACACTAGATAGTAAGTACTAGAGTTTATAAATAGGCCTATCATAAAACCTAAATTATTCTCCAACTGACATTCCATTACATAAATGATTCAATATCTACCAGTTAGTTCTCCCCTGGTGGGCAACAATGACCATCCCATTCCATGATTTTCAGAGAAAATTACATTCCATGATATTGCAAAAAAAAACATAAAAAAGAATCACGATTCTTTTGAACCTAATGAACACTTAAAAGTAAAGACCCATTAGCCCGACTACATACCCCAAATGACAAACAATTCAGGTGGGTTGAAGCATAAATCAGAAACACACAAGCACAGACACACATACATATTACAGTACAATATAACATCACTGTATGAAAAGGGAGAGGGAGAACAGGGGGAAATTCAAAGGCAAAAGCTAAAATGCAGAATTATACCCTACTTGTAGTAAATTTGTCACGTAATACCATCAAAAATTGAGATATTTAGAGTTATTGACGACAAAAATAAAACCCCAAATTTCAAAAATTACCTATAAATTTGATTATTCCATGTCTGGAGCAACAATTGGGCAGCTTGAATATCATCATCAGAAGGAAGTTGTGGGGTTAGAAGATCAAGATTGAAGTGCAACGAATTGAGCTGAGCCAAACCATCTTGAGCAAGGCCGTTCAATCTGGGCAATGAATTCTTCTTAGTACTATCATTATCAATTTCGACAGCGCCGGCAGATCTTTTACCGTACTCCTCGATGGATCGAATGTGTTGAAGGGTTCGATTATAGGTGTCATCCCATTCGTTTTTCACCTTGTTGACTGCCTCAACAACCTTGTCCGTCGCCGACAATGTGCTTCTCTCCATTTGCGCCCGATCAGATGGATGATTCAGGTCTAGGGTTTGATCTAGTAAAAAAATTGAGAGGGAGATAGAGATTGATTATTCCATTTCAAGAAATTGTAAAGAGAGGAAGAGATGGGTTTTGAATTTTAATTGAAGACATTAAAGACCGAGAGGCACGCGAGGATGAAAGCTTCGTTGAACCCGGGCATGGTGAACATTTTTTTGGAATTGTTATATACACCCCTAATTTTTACGGTACACCCCAAAAGTAAGCGTTTCAATGGGCAATTGCAATTTGGTTATCTATGTTTGTGTCACTGTTTAAATTTGGTTTCAAATATTGAAAAAGTTACAATCTAATTCCTAACATTGATATTTAGTTTCTAATTGGTGTAAAAATTAACAAAATATTAATTTTTTTACAAAATTCAAGTCATGCGCCATGACGCCGAACACTTGAATTTTTAAGAGTCGTAATGGTTATTTCATATTCATTTCAACCCAAATAACACCGACCACTACCACTATTAGCATGCCCCTTAAAAAGTTATTTACATGTCACATGACTTTAATTTCGTCAAAAAATTAATAATTTGTAAGTTTTTATATCAATTTGCAACAAAATATCAATGTTAAAAATCAACTTGCAACTTTTTCAATATTGGGAATCAAATTGTAAAACTGATACAAACATAGGTAACCGAATTGCAATTTACCTATTCCCAATACTCTCTCCGTTCCATAGAACCTCTAGTCACTTTGTCATTTAGGGCGTCCCACTTATAAGTCACACTTTCTAAAAAGAAAACTTTTTAATATTTCTTTATTTATGGGACCCACTTGTCATACTCACAATAATTATTCACTTACTATTCTTTATCCCACTTTCTCTCTCCTACCCATTCACAATTCATATTTAATAACATTATTTATTATTTTTTACACAAAACAATAAATGAGTAAAATTTTATAGGACGCTGGGAGTATACCCCAACTCCCTTTAATAAGAACTCAAATGGTACTACAACGAGGAATAAAATCTCATAATGACCATCATTTATGTGAATTTCAGCCTTAATCATGATGTAATCATGGTTCTTTCATGACCATGGTTTCTCTTTTCTACTCTAGCATTTTACTATCCAACATTTTTCACTTGTTTTGCGTCAATTTCATCGGATCGTTTCAAACAATCTAGACAGCTGAAAATTTCAGATAAAATATGTAATCATATTTGGATATGGATTCTTCTAGAAGGATTATGAACTGATCTGCATTCATATATGATGTAAAGGAGTTACAGCGAAAATTAAAAAGAATAAGCAAATAATTGAATCAATAACTATTTGACTCAATTCGAATTGAATCAGCAATTGATTTAGGATTTGAAGAGGTAAACACCACGAAGATGAGAACATTCACAAGGAATTCAAAGAACTCCAACAAAAATTTCTTGTGATAATCTTCTGCAAGTCAATTAAGACCCAAAGGGCAAACCCACAATTGCAAAGCAATCAATTAAAATTTTAATAAATCAATATCTCCAAAACAAACAAATAAAAAGAGTATTTATACCCTAAACACAACCCTAAAACAACTTGAAAAAAGGAAAAGGAAAAGAATCATAATTTAATACGTCAAAAACAGGAAACAAAATCAATCGTAATCCGAAAAATCGCCTTGAGCACGAGTCTTTCCTGGCATCACGACTAGTTCCACGCTTGAGCATTCGTGACACGACTCGTCCCAATTTTATCATTCGTGTTGAATTCCGTCACGACTCGTGCCTGTGGTCACGAGTCGTGACCTAAGCATTTTCCCAGACCTGTCCCGAGCCCTTGTTCCGGTTCTTGCTACATCATATACCCCCACTTGAAAAGGATTCGTCCCCGAATTCGGGCCTTTATAAAAAGAACTTGAATTTGTAGTCTTTGACCCTCCATTGTTGTTGACCTTCCGCCCCTTCCTCCCCTTGATCAACTTCTTAAACTTAACCGCATTTGAATGCCCATCATGATCACACCATGTGCCTGAAAAAATAAAATATGGAGCACAAAAGGATATGATCCCTCTACCCATGCCATCGCGAGCAAGCCTCTTATTATCTTTCAATGGGCAAAGAGTATACCGAGCACCATCCTTCATAAAACTAACCACATTACTTCGGCCACAATGCATAGAACCCACATCAAAGTGTCAAGGCCTCCCAAGTAATAGCTGACAAGCACTCATATCCACAATATCGCAGGTAATAGCATCTTTGTAATTACCAATCGAAACAGGAACAATACATTGTTGTGTTACCTTAAGAGTGCCATTTGCATTGATCCACCCAACAACATAGGGAGTCGGATGTTTCTTCACTTCAAGCTTGAGAGAATTAACCAAGCCCCTTGCCACCAAATTTTTACTGCTTCCACTATCAATGATAATATTAGCCATCACCCCATTAACTGTCCCCTTTGTACGAAAAATATTGTGCCTCTCAAGAGTAGTAGGTGCTGGAAATATAAGCCGACGAACAGCGAAAGACTCATGAGTGCCTTCTTCATCATCTTCAACATTAGGGTCATGAGTGTACTCTTCCAATACATCATCATCATCATCAACATTAGTTACCACATTAACACTCTTACGAAGATGACAACCACTAGAAATATGTCCAGCCTCCCCGCATTTAAAACACTTATTACCAAAGTTTTTAGCATAAGGGTTAGCATTCTTAGGTGCTTGAACAACAGGAGCAGTTGCCCTTGCTACCTCAACCGCCTTAGAACTTGAAGCTTGTGTCGTAGGCTGTTCGACTGTGGATGGAGAAACTGAAGATTGAATAGGGCTAATAGAAAAAGACGAATTACCCACCTTCTTGAATGTAGAGTGAGGTTGAAAAGCTTAAACCAATTGTTTCTCAACCTTCTCTGCCCTTGAAATAGCATCATTCAAAGAGAAATTGGTAAATAATTCCACCCTATTCTTAATATCAACTCGCAGACCATCAACAAACCTAGAGATTTCTTGAGAATCAGATTCAATCAAGTCGTTACGAGCCGATTGAGCATAAAAATCATGCACGTATTCCTTAACGTTACGACTACCTTGGGTGCAATTCTGAAATTTAGAAAATAAGCTTTGCACATAATCATCAGGTAAAAATCTATCTTTTAATGCCTCTTTCATCTCATCCCAAGTACGAATCTGAGGCAACCTATCACGCAACCTCTTCTTACAAAGTTGATCCCACCATGCAGCAGCACCACCCCTCAATTTATATGCAACATAAGGTACTTTCCTAACATTCTCAACTTGCATTAAATTGAAAAATTTATCAACTTCATTAATCCAATCTAAAAAGTCTTCGATAGATAACTCACCATTAAAAGTAGGAATATCTGCCCTTATCTTTGGTCGTTGTTCTACCGGATTCAAAATAATGGCCTCTTCACCACCACCTCGATTGTTGTGGATGAACTCAGCCCGATCTCTATCTGGATTACCACGGTTACCACCACCACCCATATTTAAACCTCGCAAAGCCTCCAAAAGTTCTGTATGACGAGTTGCAGCTTCCACCTCAGATTTGCGTCGATCTTCTTGCATCTGTGTCTGCATCGCTACCAAGTTGTTGGCTAGTTGTGCTAGGATATCTTGGGTGTTGTTGTTTCCTTCATTGTTGGCCATCTTGTTCCTCGGATCGTCCTTCGTCTGATACCAACTGATGTAAAGGAGTTGCAGCGGAAATTAAAAAGGATAGGCAAATAATTGAATCAAATAATATTTGACCCAATTCGAATTGAATCAACAATTGAATTAGGGTTTGAAGAGGTAAACACCACGAAGATGAGAACCTTCACAAGGAATTCAAAGAACTCCAACAAGAATATCTTGCGAGAATCTTCTGCAAGTCAATTAAGACCCAAAGGGCAAACTCACAATTGCAAAGCAATCAATTAAAATTTTAATAAATCAATATCTCCAAAACAAACAAATAAAAAGAGTATTTATACCCTAAACACAACCCTAAAACAACTTGGAAAAGGAAAAGGAAAAGAATCCTAATTTAATACGTCAAAAACAGGAAACAAAATCAATCATAATCTGGAAAATCGCATTGAGCACGAGTCGTTCCCGGCATCACGACTCGTTCCACGCCTGAGCATTCGTGACACGACTCGTCCCAATTTTATCATTCGTGCTGAATTTCGTCACGACTCGTGCCTGTGGTCACGAGTTGTGACCTGAGCATTTTCCCAGACCAGTCCCGAGCCCTTGTTCCGGTTCTTGTTACATCATCATATCTGGTTCAAATAACACCAATGTTAATTTTCATAGATTCATTATTTAGTTTCTTAATTGAACGTCTCGTTTATCCTTAAAAATTTATTTTCATTGTTATCTTAATATTAATATTGGGAGGAATGTTTCAAGAAAGCTATATATAAAGTCAATTATTGTCATTTGTAAAATTTAACTTTGATGAATAAAATTGTGAGACTATTCTCCTTAGTTATTAAGTGAACTTTTTTGAGCTTATCAAATGAAAACTTGCGGCTCTCGTTATCCGACTTATCAATCGGTTTCCATCCCCGATAGTGGCGTCATACTCTAGCCTAATGTTTCCGTTACAATAGATAGCGTCGTAGCGGGGGTTTAGATTTTCATCATCAATCTCACATCACCAAAAATCATTGGTTTGCATCAGTTGGGAGCGTTGGGTCAATTTATCCACCATTTATCATTCTTCAATTAAACAATCTAGTGTTCCTTTTGAATCGCTGGATCTTGTTGATTCGGAAAGGTTTACATCACCCTTTTTCCCAAAATTTTCCCCTTACAAAATACACCACAATCTCCCCTCTCCCTCTCTTGTCAACCTCTTCCTCTTCCCACATTTTCACTTCTTCCTCCTGAAATTACCCGGGATTTCGCGCGGGCGCGAAATGCGGTTGTCTTTCGCGGAGGGTTGGTGTCTGAGACCTCACTTTTCGGGAAGGAGAGGAGTCGCAACGCGGTTTTTGTATTTTGAGCCCAAACGTTGAGAAACGGCTATTGGTTGAAAAAGGTGTCGTTTTTATTGGTAGCAAAAACTTAGGAAAAGGCTTTTGAAAACGGGGTGTCATTTTTATTGGTAGCAAAAACGAGTAAAAAGATTTTAGTACCAGAGATTGTTAGGTTCGGAGGTCACGTTACGTTTCGGGAAGAGTATATTGAGATCACCCGAAACGCCTCGTATGACGAGTCTTTCTACCTTTCTCGAAATCATGTGCGTGTGTGTGTGTTTGCATTTTGAAATGGGGGCTTGAATGACAAGCTTAATCTTGGTTTGAATGTCAAACGATGATTATGGGATCTTGTTTGAAAAGGCGGAATGACAAACGTCGATTTTGAAGTTTTAGGAAAAGTGGCGCGAATGCTGATTTTAACTGTTTATCTTAAGTGTCAAATGTTGACTTTTTAAGAAAAGAGCGTTTGAATGTCAAACGTCGGATTTTGAGTTTGAAGATGAGCGTTTGGATGTCAAACGTCATTTCGCGCTTTTTGAAAGAGAGTTCGAATGTCGAATTCCGATTTTGAACCGGGCATGTCATTGTTAACGATTTTACGGGAAAAACGTATTAAATGATTTTAAATGTCAAAGTCGGCTTTTAAGTTTGAAGATGAGCGTTTGGATGCCAAACGTCATTTCCTGCTTTTTGAAAGAGAGTTCGAATGTCGAACTCCGGTTTTGAACCGGGCATTACATTGTTACCGATTTTACGGGAAAAACGTATTAAATGATATGCGATCAACGAATCGGGTTGCGACTCGGACTTTGAAAAGTAAATACTATCACGATCCAAACGGCTCGGACTTGTAAATGACAGTATTTAAATGCGGTATCGACGAAATCAAGCGATCCGGAGTTGTAAAGTACGATTGACGAGTCAAACGGCTCAGAATTGTAAAGTACGATCGACGAGCCAAACGGCTCGGAATTGTAAATTTGCGTGAAAGTAAATGACGTTCGACGGATCAAACGGTCCGAAATTTGTAAATGAGAAGAATTTAAATGACGATCGACGGATCAAACGATCCGAAATTGTAAATGACATAAAAGTAAACGGAACGGGGTCGGAACGCCGTTTTAACCCGAGATTACTTCTCTTACGGGAAGAGAAGAGGATCTAGGGGCTAAAACGTATCGGACCCCGTAAGACGGAGGCGTCTACATTTTAACAACGTCGTTAGAAACGGTTGTAGCGACTGGCGCGTAAACCGAGACGGAACGAGAGTTTTAGAGAGAGAGGGAGCTACCTATGGCTAGGGTCGGCTCCTTTGGCTCGGTGGGTGTATACGGGATACAAAAGTGTGTTTGGAATGGTGTTTTGAGATGGCGGGGGTCGTATTTGATCGAAATACGGAGTTTTCACGCAAAACGAGGTAAAACCGGGCTCGGGAAGGAGGAGAACCAGTTTAGGCCGTGAGGTTTTTGGTGAAAGGGAGTAAAATTTGTTGTTATAAATGGCTTTGACAGCCTCTGTATTTATAGGTGAAAATTCAGGATCAGTCCGAACGGACTGAGGGTGAAAATCAGGGGGTTTCGTGAAACTTTGGAAATTGGAGGGACTTGCTGGCAATTCTGAATTTCCTGCAAATGAGTCCGGCCGGACTGAGACTGCATACCAGGGGTATTTTTGTCTTTTCACTCTGAATTTGATCGAAGGGTGATGGGGGAGCTGTGGCATGTGAGCCATGTGTCCCTGTGACTCACAGGCCATGGGAGTTCGTGCCATTATTTCCCGGTTTTATCCGTTTTTTAAATAACAGTCCGAAAAATGTCCGAAACGCCCCCGGAAAGTGCCGGAAAGTGCATTTTTCAGGGAAAGCCGTACTTTTACGTGCAATGACGTATGTTGAGTATGCTTTGACGTTGGGATGCACGGGGCAGTCCCGGGACGTCTCGTTGGCTTGGCAACGGGGAGCTTAACGGGTTCCGGTTAACTTAGAGCGGGCCAGTTAACAGATTTCGGTTAACTTTCTAACGGATTTTGACGATCCAGATTTGGGTACTTATAGTTAGCCCCTCAGCGACGTCACTTCCGAAGGAGGTAGGGTCGTTGAAAAGAGATAAGGATCCAAATCGGGATGCCTTACTTCGAAAGAGACCTGGGCGGTCAGCTGGCTGGACCCTTAGCGAAAGGATTCCTACGTATCCCGAGCGGGAATCAAGCCGATCGTAGTTCGTAGGTGCAAGGAGCTGCGCGTGGGGACCTTGACCTGAGCGAGACTGTTGGGAGGCGTCTAAACCTGAATGAGACCATTGCGAGGTACCTGAACCTGAATGGAGACTATTGTGAGGCGTCTGAACCTGGGATTTCTGAAACCTTCGAGGGCGTGTGACACCTCAGACCGGAGTTGCTAGAACATACGAGGGCATGTGGCGCCTCAGACCGAAGTTGTTGATACTTTCGAGGGCGTGTGGCACCTCAAACCGGAATTGCTAGAACATACGAGGGCGTGTGGCGCCTCAGACCAGAGTTACTGGATATACGAGCCTTGAGTACTGGGCGTGTGGCGCCTCAGACCGTAATGAATTTGTAGGTTAATTGAAAATAGTTTTTCGAAGCACAAGCAATTGATGCTTATTTGTTTTTTGAGACCGAACCAATGATGGCTGCCTACGTTCCCCTTTTACAATTGGACTAAGGGGCTCAGGACACCGTAGTTTGACACTTTAGGTGAATTTGAGAAAACAAAGACAAAAGCAGTGTGACCCTGTTTTTTACCTGGATCATTGTTGAGAATGTATCCAGTTGGGTATTACTCTTTTAGCACTTTAATTTTACGGAGGGGTATTGTATGGGGAAGGAGAGTTGACTCGTGCTCTTCCTCAAACGAAGTATCTGTGGAGCTTGCTTCCGTTCATGGGGTTAACGAAAGGGTTCCCGTCCAAATCTGCTAACTTCATGGCTCCTCCGAAGAAGATTCTTTGTACCACGAATGGTCCTATCCATGTAGGCTCCCACTTTCCGAGGGGATTGGTCTGCGTAGGAGGCTTTTCCTTTAGCACCAAGTCGCCTTCTCTGATGTCTCGGATCTTGACTTTCTTATCAAATGCTCGGGCCATTCTGCTCTGGTAGGCTCGAGTATGTTCCATGGCTTTCAATCTGCGCTCGTCGAGTAGAGCAAGTTCATCGTGACGGCTCTGAAGCCATTCGACTTCACTGATTCCGTTTTCCAAGAGGACTCGGAGGGATGGAATTTCCAATTTCACGGGTAACATTGCTTCCATTCCGTAGGTAAGTGCAAATGGAGTCTCCCATGTGGCGGTTCTGACTGATGTTCGGTATTCCCAGAGGGCTAGATGTAGCTTTTCGGGCCAGTCCCGACCTCTGGTGGTCATTTTTCTGATTATCGTTGCGAGAGTCTTGTTTGCTGCCTCTACTGCATCATTGGTTTGTGGTCTGTAGGGAAAAGACTTGTGACGTGTGACTCTGAGTTTGGTCAGTAGTTGGTCACAATCTCCTTCGAAGTGGGTCCCATTGTCGGATATGATCTAGTTGGGCACTCCGTATCGACACATGATGTTCTCTCTGATGAACTCGGCCACCTTCTTGGAATTCAGTACCTTGTACGATCTGGCTTCTACCCATTTGGTGAAGTAGTCGACTGCGACTAGAATGAACTCGTGACCATTGCTCCTAGGCGGAGTGATCTTGCCGATGACGTCGATTCCTCATGTGGTGAAAGACCATGGTGTAGTCATGCAATAGAGTTCGTGAGGAGGGATGTGATTGAGGTTGGAGAACCGTTGACATTTGTCGCAGCTTCGAACGAACTGGATGCAGTCTATTTCCATTGATATCCAATAGTATCCCATATGGAGGACGATCTGTGTCAATGCTCGGGCGTTCATGTGCGGACCGCAGGTTCCGTTGTGAACTTCGTTTATTAGCTCGCTGGCTTTTTCTTTGTTTACACACCGAAGGAGTGGCCCTTGGTGGCGCTTCTTGTACAACATACCCCCCAGAATGACGAAATGGGATGCCAGGCGTTTTAATGCCATCATTTTTTTGGCTTTGATCCCTTCTTTGTATTTTCCATCTTCATTTGTGAAGGAAGCTTTTCCGTTTTGGAGGTACTGGTATATTTGGTTGTACCAGGGTTCGTCGATCGTTTCATTTTTTATTTCGATCTCACAGCAATAAGCGGGTGTTTCCCGTCTGCCTATTCTGAGGGGTTTTACTGATTTCCCATCGGGAATTTCGATAAGAGAGGCGAGAGTTGCCAGGGCATTTGCGAAGCGGTTCCTGTCTCTTGGCAAATAGTGGAAAGAGATGTCCTTGAACTGAGCAATGAGCTCCTCCACGTACGCGTGGTACTTCGGGAGGCCGTAATCTATCGTCTTCCATTTGTTGGACACTTGATTGATGATCAATGCTTTGAGTCTCCGTATACTTCCAGCTTCGAGATGTTGCGCTCGAGGGCGGCTTCCCCAGGCCGCACAAGCTTCGTATTCCGCTGCATTGTTGGTTGTTTGAAATTCGGCTTGATGGCTATGGGAGTGTGCTCGTCCTTGGGATCAACAAGGAGCATTCCGATACCATTTCCCTTCTTGTTGGCTGCCCCATCGAAGAAGAGTTGCCAGCGGTTTGCGCTGTCGAGTGTGAAGATTCCGTCGTCCGGAAACTACGGATCAGGACCCTTAGGTTCACTGCTTGGAAAGTCCGCCACTGATCTCGCCATTAGTACGCCCTTTGTTTATTTTTTCGACCATGTACTTGATGTCGAACTCGACCAGAAGAATGACCACTTGGCTAGACGCATTGACAGGATGGCTTATCAAAGAGATATCTGACGGGGTCCATTTTGGAGACTAGGAGCACCGAATGTGACCGCATGTAGTGTTTCAGCTTTCCCGACTACCCATACCAAGGCGGTACAAGTTTTCTCTAATGCCGAGTAGCCGAGTTCACTTCCTTGAAGCTTCCGGCTTACGAAGTAGATTGCATGCTCAACCTTGGAATCTTTACGTTCTTGTGCAAAGCATTGCTCCGATTGACGTGTCATCATCACAAGTACAGGAGTAGTGGCTTGTCTTCATGTGGCGGGCACATAATTGGGGGATTCACCAAGTATGTCTTGATTTTTTCAAAAGCTGTCTGGCACTCAGAGTCCCATTTGATGTCGACATTCTTCTTCATCAGTTTGAACATTGGCTCGCAGAGAGATGTATGGTTGTTGAAGCGACTGATGTACTAAAGTCTTCCCATAAAGCTTTTCACTTCTGTCAGAGTCTGAGGCGGCTTCATGTCGATGATGGCCTTGATTTTCTTGGAATCGGCTTCGATACCTCTTTTTGTAACCATGTACCCCAGTACTTTGCCTCGCTTGACGCTGAAGGTGCACTTCGTAGGGTTCAATCTCATGGAGTGCTTTCTGAGTCTGTTGAAGAACTTTCTCAGATCTGTCATGTGTTGCATGTCTGATCCTCTGGAGTGGATGATCATGTCGTCGACATATACTTCGATTTCCTTGTGAATCATGTCATGGAAGAGGGCTGTTGCAGCCCGCTGGTAAGTAGCCCCAGCGTTCTTCAGACCGAACGGCATGACCATGTAACAGTATGTCCCCCACGGAGTGGTTAAAGCAGTCTTGGCTTGATCTTCCTCGGACATTTTGATCTGGTTGTATCCGGCAAACCCATCCACGAAGGACTTTACTTTGAAATTTTCCGTGGTGTTGACTAGCATGTCGATGTTAGGCAGGGGGAAATCATCTTTAGGGCTGGCCTTGTTGAGATCCCGGAAATCCACACAGCATCCGACCTTTCCATTGGCCTTGGTGACCGTCACGATGTTGGAGAGCCAGGTCGGGTACTCAATCACTCTGATGAAACCAACTCGGAGCATTTTCTCAATCTCTTCTTTCACTTGCAAGGACTACTCTGGCTTGATCTTACACAACTTCTGTTTGACAGGCTTTGATTCGGGATCCAGGGGAATTTTGTGCTCCACGATCGAAGGATCGAGTCCTGGCATGTCCTGGTATGACCAGGTGAACACGTCAACATACTCCCTGAGGAGGTTTATCAAGGCTTCTTTTTCTGCATCGGCGAAGAAACTGCCCACTTGTGTCTCTTTAGGCTCTTGCACTGACCCCATGTTCACTTTGGTCATAACCTCTTCGGCAGCTTGGGCCCGGTTGTCCTCTTGGTCAACTACATGCTTGAGAACTTCTTTAATGTATTGTTCATTTAATGTGTCTGCTTCTTTATCAATTGATTCGTTATTAACGTCTTTTAAGTTGTTTGTTAACTTATCAGTTGTTAAAGTGGCAATGAGGGGATACTCCGAAAGATCAGATTTTTCATTAGATGCGAACGGAAATACATTGTTGGCTACACTATCATAGTCTTCTGGCATAAGACCGTTGGACGACTCAGAGGACTGGACTTTAACAAGGACTGACTCAGAGGGTTTGAGACCGGGTTTAGGGAGATGTGGGTGCGAGCCCGGCTTGTCTTCCACTCGCCCTCGGCTTGCCCTCGGTCGGTGAAAGTTACCCAGTTCTTCGTGGCATTCTTTGGATGCTTGATGAGGGTTCTGGGGTCGAGAGGCTTGGCTTCGCTGTTCTAATCATGGCGATCATCTTTGTTTTCGGAGCCCGGGTCAATCAGGTTTGGCACCTCGATGACTTCTTCAAAAGACTACGTAGCCGGTCCACTGAGAGCGTCTTCTATGAATTCTGGTTCCTTCTGCTTTGGAGTTACTGTCTCGAATGTGGCCTCGGCGGCTGATCCGAACAATCTGTTTCCCATGGAGAGTGCCTCGAGCTGCTCCTCTAAGTCTGGGATTCCTTTGAATGTGTACTCGTGCTGAACCGTGGTGGCAATTGGTCCAGGTAGAGCTGTGATGTCGAGGAACGCTCCCCTTATTGGATTAGCCTTGAGTCCTCTGAAACGCTTGGGGTCTCATGCTAGCTGTCCTATCCTTTCTTTAGCTTTACGTGCGACTATCCTCGCTTCTTTCTCATCTTCGCCAGTTCTTTGTCGGTCCCCTCGGTTCTGCTGTCGGTTCCGCTGTCGGTCCCCTCAGTTCTGCTGTTGGTTCCCTTGTCGATCCCCTCAGTTCTGCTGTTGGTTGCCTTGTCGGTCCCCTCAGTTCTGCTGTTGGTTCCCTTGGTAAAGTAATGAGCGAGGTCGAACTGTAAGGTCGGAGGTTGGGTGTGCCGCCGGAGGTTCCCCTTTTGCGGGCTGCTGCCTTGGTGCGGGCAAGCCTTTTGTCTTCCACGATGTCGGCGGTGTTGGCACATAACCAAGCCCTGGACCGTCTTTGTGGTCTCGACTTCGATGACTTGGTTCTGACCCTGTAACCTTTTGCCGAGCCCCAGTCCTGGGATGAAGTTCATGAGTTTCATCATCTTCATGGCGGGAGGAATCTTGTCTTGAAGCAGTGGAAGGTCCACGCTGCATATTTGGATCTTGGAGGTCTCCAGAGTGAATCCAGTTAATGCCATGTCGTCATTATGCTTGATTTCTAATACTGGAATGTCGTTGGTGTTGGTCCCCTCGGTGGTGACGCTGTCGCCGTAGACTGTGGTTAGCTCGTTGCCTTGCATTAACTTGATGCACAGGTGAAGGGTGGATGCCACGCCATTGATTTGATGCAGCCAGGGATGCCCTAGGATGGCTGTGAAAGTGATTGGAATGTCCAACACTTGGAATTCGGTGGGGATCATCCGCTTGCCGAACCAGATATTTAGAGTAGCAACCCCGAGAACTGTACGGGAAGTAGAGTCATAGGCCTTGACAGTGTGGACTGAAGGCTTCAGATCGGTGGGCTTGATGTCAAGCAGGTCCATCATCTTGGCGGGCAAGACATTCATTCCGGAGCCTCCGTCTACCAACACGCGGGAAAGGCGACGCTCGTCCAGCTGGACTGTGATGTAGAGTGGCTCATTGTGATCAGCTCCAAATTTTGGAAGGTCCAAATCTGTGAAGGTGATAATGTTGCCGTAGTGGATGTTGCCAATCATCTGAATGACCTCGTCTGGGGTTGCGTCCACGGGGACCATGGTACGGGCCAGACTTTTCTCTAGCTTGAGCTTGTGAGGATATGAAGATGTGAGCAGGGACCAAAGGGAAATGTTCGCCTGGGTTTACTTGAGCTGAGTAAGGATCGGTTCCTTTTTCAGGGAACTCGTGTCATCGGGCAGGCCGGGTTGCGGTTCTGGCTCCGCTGGCTTTTTGGTGGCCTTAGGTGGTAGTGCATGGATTTGACCCGATCGGGTTAGGACACTGACATCAGGCTTGGCTCCTTCTGAATAGGCCGCTCTGAGTTGAGCCATAGTCAGAGGGGGATTCCTTGTAGCGTAGGGCCATAAGTCTTCCCTCAATTCGTTGATTGTAGACGTGTTCCCGGGAGCTTCGGCAGCTTTCCGGATTCTGTCCCAGCATACTGGCTTGGGTGCCTCCGTGGGGAGGTAGTTTATGGATTGCCGCAGCTGTTCGAGTGTCAATGCGCAACAGTGGTTGCCAGAACTGAACTGTATGTTGCTGACCCTCCGGGGGAGGCTGGAGAGTTCTTGGTTCAAGCGAACAGTCTCCTTGATCTCTTCACGGTATACCGCGCCCCTTTCCTTCTTGCTGGGCATACTCAGGGTATTCTGGAGTTGGTTTTGGCGATACTCATGGTTTGCTAATTTTCCTCCACTCTTTGCCCAGATCAACTTTCGTGCAGCAGAGCCTGCGTCGAGAGTTAGCGCCGGTGTTTCTACCCACGTGAGAATGGCCAGTGCTTCGTTGAACTGAATGAGGCAGTCTAGGTAGACCTCCATCGGGGAGAGGTTTCCCTTCTTCTTTATCTGAGTAGCGGGTATGTCGGAAGGTGAGTACACGGCTTCCCGAACATATGCCCATGTAACTGGTTGTTGTCCCAATTGATCGTTTCTGTAAACGAATGCCGCAGTCTGTGGAATCTCCCTGAGCAGTTGTTGGAGACGTATTTCCATCTTTCTCTTGTTTTTGATTAGACCTTCCTCTCTCAGTTGGCCTTTTAGTTTGAGTGCGGAAATGATCCGTCCCCATCCTCCCAGGACCCTTGGGATTCCGGTTTTGTTGACATCATGTCTGGCTTGGAAGAGAATGGTTTCATCGTCTTCGTCGTCGCTTTTACAGAGAACTTGCTTTCCTCGGGGAGATAAGCGTTGGTATTCGCTCTGCTGTGCCATTCCATCTCCTAGGTCATCGGGGCCGTTGGCCGCCCTCCTTTGACACTTTAAGGGCTTGATCCCTGTGGGTCTTTTGAGTTTGGTTTTCGTCCCAGAGACGGTTCTCTTGAGCGGCTAGTTCCATGAGGGCTTTCCTTGCGAGAGCTAAACAGTCTCCGTATGTTTCTTTTGTTACTGATTAAATCGAAAATGATACAGAAATTCTTATTCGGTAGCATATAATACTGTATACAATATTATTATATTATTCATATCTATAGTATAAATCAAAGCAGCCGTGCCACTGTTCATTCGTGAACAGTTTCATTCGCCCACTTTACCGTTTTGCCCTCACTATTTTGTCCCTTTCCCATTTTGTCCTCGCTATTTTGTCCCTTTCAATGGGAAAAGTTTTTTTTGCTATTGAAGGGCATTTTCGACATTTCACATGGTGGCAAAAGTGCAAATAACAAGCCCAAAATGCTCTGTTATTGGTTGTTATTTATTTTTTTTTTTAAACCCATTTGGACACGTGTCGGTTGGAAGGGGAGGGGCATTTCGGACATTTCGTTGGCGCGTGTGAAACACGCGCCAACAAGGGCACGTTACCTCAATTTTTTTTTTTATTTCTTTGACACATGGCAACTACCGATTCGCTGGCTGGATTTTAAAAAAAAAATTATCCGATTTCTTTGACCTCAATTATTATATACTCCCTCCGTCCCAGCGAAAGAGCCATTTATTTCCTTTTTGGGCGTCCCATTTAAAAAGCCACTTTCCCAAAAAGGAAACCTTAAATCACTATTCTCTCCACTCATTCTCTCTCCTACTTTACTTTTACACTCACAACATTATCTTTCTTACATCACCTCCCACTCATTCTCTCTCCTATTTAATTTTTCATACTCACAACATTTAAACTTTTTCTCTTTCCTACATCACATTTCTTATTTTGCGTGTCGGACAAATTTACCGACTCTTTCGCTGGGACGGAGGGAGTATTAAATTAATTTTTTTTTTACACCAAAATTCATGATTTTTTTTTCTCTTTAAATAGAGACTTCTTTCATTTGATTTGGACAAAGAAAAAAAAATCCTCTTTTTTAAATACTTCCTCCGTCCCATTAATAACTTCACTTCTACTTTTAGACTAAATTTAAAAAAATTAAAAAATAAAATAAAAAACGTAGCCTTGAACACGGGCTTATAATATTTATAATGTTTATGTTAATTAAAAAAAATAGACCCATGTCCTCGAACACGGGCATATGTACTAATATGTGATATAGAGGGGACGGGTAGCATACACTACACTGTATATAGAAACAAAGTTTTTTTCTTCTTAAAGAAATAGGGCATACAATCACAATTTATGTATAGAAACAAAGTTTTTTTCTTCTTAAAGAAATAGGGCATACAATCACAATTTATGTCATTAGAGCCTGGAGTTTGAATATTATATATTCTCTCCGTCCCACCTTATTATAAACCATTTTTTCGGGCACAATAATTAAGAAATATTATTAAGATAATGAAAATGTGTGGTAGGAAATGAAGAGAGAGAATGAGTGGAGTTGATTGAATAAATTGTGTGATAGAAAATGAAGAGAGAGAATGAGTGGGTGGGGTAGGGTGAATATAAAATAATAAATTTATTTCCATTTTGGGCAGTTTGTATTCACGTGGGACGGATCAAAAAAGAAATAAGTTTGTATTCACGTGGGACGGAGGGAGTATATATATAATCCCTCCGTGTCGGGTGAATGGGGACTTATTTCCTTTTTGGGTCGTCTCACGTGATTGGAGACTGTCCAAAATGGAAAGAATGTTGTGAGTGTAATAGTAAAATAGGAGAGAGAATGAGTGGAGGGAATAGTAAATTATAATGGTGTTGTTGAAATTACTCGGATCCAGCTCGCGCGCGGGCCCCGACATCTTGCATTTGTCGCTTTCGAAAGTCGCCCGGATCCGATAGGTAGCGCGATCGCGCCCCGGCATCTGGCTTATTCCGTTTTGCGGTTGGAGGTGTCTCGCTGTGTTTTTGCTTGTAGAGTCGCCACGCCGTTTTTATTAAGCCCAAAACATTGAAAAAAGGGCATCAGTTTAAAAATAAACTGTTTTTGTTGTGTGATGAGATTTTGAGTTCGGAGGTCAGGTTACTCCTCAGGAAGAGAATATTAGAGCTCACCCGAGTCTCCTCGTAAAAATGAGTTTTTCGATACCCCTTATATTCTTTAACTGTTGTGTGTGTGTATGTGCTTTTTAAAAATGCATGTTGTATCGGATGTCTACATTGTACACTGCTTTATTGAAATGTATTGAAATAGTGTAGGAAGGAAGCCTTACCAATGTTGGTTCGTGTCTGTCTTCCGCAGGGGGAATAGTGTTTGAGGATGGAATAGTGTTCCGGGACGGACCGGGATTGCTTCGGGATGAGCCGATTGTCTGCGGACAGAGTTTCGGCGTTGAAATTACCCGGATCCGAGCAGGCTTCGCAGCCCCGGCATCTGGCGTCTTTCGCGTTGGAGCGACGTGTCTCGCCGTTTTTGTTTTTGTAGAGTCGCCACGCCGTTTTTATTAAGCCCAAAACATTGAAAAAGGGCATCAGTTTAAAGATAATTTTAAACTGTTTTTGTGTGATGAGATTTTTGAGTTCGGAGGTCGATGACTCAGGGAAGAGAATATTAGAATATTAGAGCTCACCCGAGTAGCCTCGTAAAACGAGTCTTTCGAGATACCCCTAATATCCTTTAAATGTTGTGTGTGTGTGTGTGTGCTTTTAAAAATGCATCTTTGTATCGGATGTCTACATTGTATGCTATGTATGAAAATGTATTGAAATAGTATAGGAAGGAAGTCTTACCAATGTTGGTTCGTGTCTGTCTTAATTTGGGGAATGGTGTTTGAGGTCGGAGTAGCGTTCGTACGGATCGGGATTGCTTCGGGAGGGACCGGTTGTACGCGGACAGAGTTTCGGCGTGAGTTGAGGTTGTAGGCTGCGTTCGGGCAGAGGTTCGGCGTGCGTGGGGATCGTCGGGATCACTCGGGCGAGAGGTTCGGCGTGCGTTGTGGTGGCGTGGAGTCACTCGGGCGAGTTTCGGCGTGATTTGGGATCGTCGGTTTGACTCGGAAAGAGCGGGACACCGTGGAAAGACCGACGAGGCCTCGGAGTACCACGAGGGGCCTCGAGTACCTCGAGAGTGCTTCGGGGCAGCGCCGGAGCGTCTCGGGAGCGCTCGGGAAGGCTTCGGAGCACCACGAGGAGCTCGGAAGGCCTCGGAAGGATCCGAAAGGGGCGGGAGTGCCTCGAGAGGACTTAGAGGGGATCGAAGGCTAAGGGAGGAAGAGAGAAGAGGGAGGTGTGTCAAAATGAGGAGGGGGAGCCCTCTGTTTATAGTAAAAATTTCGGAGCAAAGAGGTCCGTACGGACCTTCTTGGTTATCCGAATTTTGGATTTCCTCGATTTGAGGGAATGCCGCAATGATGGTGAATATTACGGAATGATGATGTCCCCCATGCAAGAAGGTCCGTACGGATCAACTCAAAGATGCAAAGAGGTCCGTACGGACCAACCATGCATTTGGGTAATCATTTCTTAGGGATTTGAGGGAATATTGTGGACTTTAAGGGGATTTAGTAATCATTGAAACAAAGAGGTCCGTACGGACCATAATTGCTTTTCGATTTCACGAAAATTCCCAGCTCCTTTTGTCCCTTTTTATCCCAGGAAGGCTCCTCCCTTGGTTTGGTTGGGGGTTTGAGAGGGGTTTGAGAGGGTTTTGAGAGGGTTTTGAGTGAGAGAGGTCTCCGAGACTACGTTGATGAGTCTGCGGTGTTTCCCGTGTGTTTGAAAGGGGTGATCCAGTTGGGGTACTTAAAGAAGCCCCTCGACGACGTCTCTTATGAAAGAAGTGGGGTCGCCGATAAGATAAGTGTCCTAATCTGGATCGCGTGCTGGGAGAGGAAGTGACCGTGAGGGTCAATGTGAGGACGTGGTGGTGTCCTTTTGTGTGACCGTTTAGGTCAATAGGCTGGACCCTGTGATAGGATTCCTACGTATCCCTGGCGGGAATCAAGCACAGTCGTAGTTCGGGTGTGGGGTGAGTGTTTTGTGAATGCGGGCGTGGTGGTGCCACGAAGTGTCGTGTGACCGCCGAGGTCAGTGGTAAGGACGTGGTGGTGTCTGGGTGACCGTATAGGTCGATGGGAGGACGTGGTGGTGTCCTAGGTGGCCAGAGTATAGGTCGATGGTTTGGACCCCGTGATAGGATTCCTACGTATCCACTGGCGGGAATCAAGCACAGTCGTAGTTCGAGGTCGTGAATTTGTGAGTGCATGTGGGCGTGGTGGTGCCCTGAAGTGTTGTGTGACCGCCGAGGTCAGTGGTAAGGACGTGGTGGTGTCCCGAGATGTGGTGACCGCCGAGGTCAATTGTGAGACATGGTGGCGTCCCGGGATGGAAATTTTACGATTTTCCTAATCGGGTGGTTTAAGGCCTTCGGGCGGGAGATAGTTGTGAGGACTTGAATCGTCTTCGGTGCGGTTGGTGCCACGCTGGAGGACTTTGAATCGTCATCCGGCGGCGGTTGGTGCCACTGGGAGGACTTTGAATCGTCATCGCGGCGGTTGATGTAATGCGCGAGGACCTTGAATCGTCTTCTAGCCGCGGTTTGATGTAATGCGCGAGGACTTTGAATCGTCTTCTAGCCGCGATTGATGTATGGAGGACTTTGAATCGTCTTAAGTTGCGGTTGGTGCCACGCCGGAGGACTTTGAATTGTCTTACGGCGGCGGTTGGTGCCACGCGGAGGACTTTGAATTGTCTTCAGGCGGCGGTTGGTGCCACGCGGAGGACTTTGAATCGTCTTCTGGGCGGTTGGTGTTATGCGCGAGGACTTTGAATCGTCTTCTAGCCGCTTGATTTGATGTAATGCGCGAGGACTTTGAATCGTCTTCTAGCCGCGATTGTGGAGGCGTGGCCGCCTTGTGCTTCGAGAGGCGTAGATGCCTTTGTGTTTTGCATGTTGAGTAGAAGGTTGGACTTACGATGACTGCCGGTGCTTGCGTTGCCGTTGAAGTGGGCAAGGATGACGGCGGTGATTGCTTCACCATTTGGCATTTTGGAGCGCTTCGTGCCTTGGGACTTGTACTCGGAGGTGTTGGCTCCTTCTTGTGCTTGTTTTGCCGTTGAGTGGGCAAGGATGATGATCGGTCTTTGGGGATATGCGGTCTTGTATGACTTCCACTTCGACTTGTTGGGGAGGAGCTCGGGCTTACTTTGATGGCGGTGCTTGCGTTGCCGTTGAAGTGGGCGAGATTCGAGCTTACATCGGCTGCCGGTGCTTGAATTGTTGGGGATGCGTGACCTTGTAGGGGCCCTTTTACATTGGGAAGATGACTTCGGACCTCTTTTGAGGGCCGGTGGTTGAAGATTGTCGTTGAGCGTTTGGAGGCGTCTTGCGCCTTGATATTCGTAAATCTTTGAGAGAGTGTTGGCTCCTTCTTGAATTGCCGTTGAGCGGGCGTTGGTTGAGTTGCCGTTGAGCGTTTGGAGCGTCTCGTGCCTTGGGATTCGTCTTTGGGAGGTGTTGGCTCCTTCTTGAATTGCCGTTGAGCGGGCGTTGGTTGAATTGCCGTTGAGCGTTTGGAGGCGTCTCGTGCCTTGGGATTCGTGCTGGGAGGTGTTGGCTCCTTCTTGAATTGCCGTTGAGCGGGCGGGGGTTGAATTGCCGTTGAAGTGGGCGAAGTTCGGGCTTACATCTGACTGCCGGGGATTGAATTGCCGTTGAAGTGGGCGAGGATCGGTCTTACGCTGACGGCCGGTGGTTGAATTGCCGTTGAAGTGGGCGAGGATCGGTCTTACGTTGACGGCCGGGGATTGAATTGCCGTTGAAGTGGGGCGAGGCCGGTCTTACGCCGACGGGGATTGAATTGCCGTTAAGTGGGCGAGGACCAGGTCTTACGTTTGATGGCCGGGGATTGAATTGCCGTTGAAGTGGGCGAGGACCGGTCTTACGCTGACGGCCGGTGGTTGAATTGCCGTTGAAGTGGGTGAGGATCGGTCTTACGTTTGATGGCCGGTGGTTGAATTGCCGTTGAAGTGGGCGAGACCGGTCTTACGCCGGCGGTGCTTGAATTGCCGTTGAAGTGGCGAGGACCGGTCTTACGTTGATGGCCGGTGGTCAATTGCAGGTGAAGTGGCGAGACCGGTCTTACGGCTGACGGCAGTGGTGGTTGAATTGAAGGGTTAGGGACCATTATGCACTTGGATTTCTTTGGAAAAGGCCTTAGGACGACCTGGGGCAAAGATTATAAGGGCGGAGGAAAGTAATTTGGCCACCCCTTGCAAAGAGGTCGTACGGACCAACACAGTTGCAAAAGAGGTCCGTACGGACCACTTTGGTTTTTACTGATTCAGGTTTTGACCGGGTTTAAATGACCGAGGCCCTTCCCATTCCTTCTTCTTCCGGGCGTAAACAGAGAGAGAGAAAAGGAGAAAATCCTCCATTGTTAACCAAAATCAAAGATTTTTTGCTTGAATTGCTTGCCATGGTGAAGGATCTCGAAGGAGTCGTCGTCAGCCTTGATCGAGGTGGTCGAGCAACGGATGGAGCTTCAAAGGAATTGGATTTCGTTCGTTCCATCTTCGAAGAACAGGATGTCTTGTATCCGAATCAGGAGGTGCACAATCGTCGCTCTACGAACGTCGGGGAGGTAAGAAATACATTCGTTTTGATTCCCTGCTCGAATTTTTGAATGCTAGAACTAGGTTTTAGTTTTCGCATTTTTGAATTTTTGTTATTATTTTATGCCCTTTTGTGAAATTCTTGATGAATTGTTGAAAATGGACATGTAAAAATTGTGGGTATGTGTATTTTGTGCAGAAATGTGTTGATTAGCTTTTATTTGTGAAAATAAAGTGCTTCTCTAATGAAATGCATGCTTTGGTGTTTTGTACCGTATGCTATTTATGTATGTACATTATGAGAAAAATTATCGTGTAGTGATAATTTTTGTGAAAAAATGTGACATGTGCCGTGTTTTGTGACGGGTTATATGTGAAAGTGTGTGCCGTGTAGGGACGGATTTTTATTTTTTTTGAAAAACGTGTTATGCATATGTGTCGTGCCGTGTGTGCCATGTTTTTGGGTGACGGACTTTGTGGGGAAAATATGGGCAATATGTGCCGTGTTTTTGTGACGGGTTATATGTGCCTTTGCCTTATTGGGACGGACTTTTTTTTTTTTTGAAAATGTGTCGTGTAGGGTTTAATCCCCCCCCCTTTTTTCTTTTGAGAAAATGTGTACAGTGTGTGCCGTGTTTTTGTGACGGACCGCATGGGAAAAATTATATGTATGATATATGTGAAAATTATGTGCAATATGTGCCGTGTTTTGTGACGGGTTATATGTGAAAAATATGTGCATTGTGTGCCGTGTTTTGTGACGGGTTACATGGAAAAATTATATGTATAATGTATGTGAAAATTATGTGCAATATGTGCCGTGTTTTGTGACGGGTTATATGTGCCTTTATATTAAATCTTGTGATTGACGTACCTTTCTTTGTGTTTACTGCGGGATGCGGGGCTTATGGCAGGAAGGCGAAGAGGATGAAGACTTCGGGGATCGCTCGAGGCATTGTTGAAACGCTATGGCGGCACGGATGTTCACTGATATTTCCGTGGACGGTAGGCCGAGTCCGGAGGGTGGTTTATGCTTCGGCACAGGTGTGTTCGTTGAGAACACAGGGGAGTTTCGACACGAGGAAGAACAAGAGCGTCTTCCTTGGCCTTTACGAGTGCGGTGGGATACCACCCACACCTTCCATCGAGCTGGGGAGAGGTGACGGTGACGCCGACCGACTTTCTTTGCGATTAGGAGCTTTCCTTGAGGAGGGCCGGTACGGTGGAGAGACATGATCACGATGTGGTGCGGCCAGAGCTGTTGGGCTTTGGGCCTCGTCCTCGCGAGGGCACGGGCATGATGTATAGTGACGTGGAGGCTGAAGATTACGGCCGGTGTTGGGGCCTACATCAGGGACCGGCAGCGGGTAACAGGTGGCTTGATTGGCGCGCTCCTTTTTGTGGTATGCGCGCAGAGACTTTGTTCTCGAACCACGCGACCGCGGCTCCATTTGCTCTGTTGGAGAGCTTGATTGACCTGGATAAGTGCAACGACATTGCTTGGGGCGAGCGAGGCTTGGTGAGCTCTATTTCTCCTTGGACCGGTTTAGCGAGGGTGTGGCGGATTCGTTGGCTTTGTTTTGACTTTGCTTTGGAGGTATGAGTTTATTCTTTGTTTTTGATTTAGCGCCTTGTCATTTCTCCATTGTCTTTTGCTGTGAGCCTTCTCTCGTTTTTGTCACGAGTGTGGTTTTATGAGGTTTTCCGGTGCTTCCCGTGGGATAGAGATCACGGGGGCATTCTTTGCGTACCACTGCTATCTTGCCGGGCCGGGCTCGTACGGCGAGGAAGAGGAGGACCAGCAGGAGGAAGCTCACCATCGCCTACGAGGATGTGCGGGAGCGTCACGGAGAGGATAGCCGGAGGGTTCGTCTTGTTCCGTGGGCTCGGTATGAGGGATGAGTTTGAGGGCTCCCGAGGTGACGGAGCGGCGGAAGATGCTTTGCGGGGCCCGACTTGTGATGTTATGTATGCAGGAGCGGGTCTTCGGCGGCATGGCCCCGGTGTGCTTCCCGTGGCTCCGAGGGACCCTCCCTTTGGGATGCTTGATTCCGGGACATGGACGTGCTCGATTTCGAGAGGTACCTTGGCGGTGTCGCGCGAGGAGTTCATTTATATGGAGAGAGGAGACGGGGCCTTCGTGAGGAGGAAGCCGAGGACGCCGCAGATGCGGCGCGGGAGAGAGAGGCGGCCGCAGCTCCCAGAGGGTTCAATCAATGCCGGGACCGGATTTCACGTACGTCGAGGGACGGATCGAGGAAGGAGTGTCTGCATCTGCCCGTTCGGAGCGAGCTCCTGCTTGCATACAGAGTGGGACCCCGATAGATCGGTGAGTGTCTTGACTCTTTTCCATCTTGGCATCTTTTACGTATTTTTCTCTTTTTGTTGTTGAGTATAACCGTATTCTTTGAGCGTTTCCTTAGGCTACTTGTTGGTGCGAGTCCGGGGAGAGCTTATGATATCTTGACTCGCCGTTACGTGGCGATGAGGTCGTTGCGAAGAAGATGGCTTGAAGATATCTTGCCGGTCTTCGCGACGCGTGCCGCGTACGAGCCTATGCCTTCGAGGCACTACGCCAGACGTTCCTCCGCCTAGAGCCGAGCGGAGCCGCGGCGGGAGGGACCTTTGAGGCGGCGCGGCATGGATGCGGGACATCTTCGGGAGGCTGCGGGGGCCTTCGAGGGCCGCCCTTTTATCGATTCATGCCTCCGCATGGCGCACTGGGAGGTGAGGGTTCCTCGAGAGCCTTCTTTCTTTGATCCTTTCGCGGATTTGATCCCTCGAGTACTTTTCGTGGGAGCCTCGGGCGGGTGCTCGGTATTACGGCCGACGAGGATGTGACGGGCGAGTTGTTGGGATGCCCGACTTTTCTTTGGAGGACCTCGGCGAGGATGATGATGCGAGGATTACGATTAGTATTCATTTGCTTTCCCTCTTTTCATATCCCTCTTTTTTTTTGTTTAGCAACGAGACATTTTATGGGTACTGTAATAAAACATATGTATTTGCGTGGCTTAACGGCATTTTATTTTAAGATGTAATGTCATTTTGTGATTCCAGGATTTGTCCTAGAAATTGTTGCTATTATTATTTTTTATTTTTGTGCATGCCACGTGGTGAGAGTGTGTTTGTGGGTTTCATGTAAGCACATGGTAGTTGGACGCCGCCTGCGATGCGACACTACAGATGATGAGAGTGGCGTCTCTTGGGATGTATTTGCCTTGTGCGTGATGGCGACGCTTTTTTACGGTCGGTTCCCTTGGCATTTGTGATGGCGCTTTGCTAGATGTGGTAGGGCCTTCTGAGTGGAGAGGATATTGTCCCGTTCAGTGTGGGAGACTCTTCGTGGTACGAGTCGGCCAGCGGCCGGGGATCATTTTTATGAGAGGGAAGCCCCGCTTTGCTCAGCCCTTGTGGCTGCGAGAGAGACTCTCGGGCCATGTCCGAGGCTCCGACGTCGTTTAGCCCGTGGTCATTTGCTCGGCGACCTCTTGCGTTGGATATGGATCGGTCGCCTGGGGAGAGATGGATGGCACGGCTGTGCAGACTCGGATCATCTGTTGGTGGGTTCCGCACTAGAGGATTCGAGACCAGGGAGGGTCTTGCGGAAGGGTCCTACGTTGTCGAGTTCAGGAGTTTGTTTTGGTCCTCCTTCTATATTCCGTCGCTTTGTTCCCGGCGGTTTGGGATGAAGCGAGAGCCTTTGTTGAAGGCTGGGATGACCTTGCTGACTTTGCCGGAGGTAGTTCCTCTTTGTATGGCGGCTTGAGGTGCCTTCTTGTATTACGAGGGTATGGAAGTATTGCTTTCCCTCTGTGGTACTCCCTTAGACGTCGGGAGCGTTGTGTTGACGACTCGATATCGGCACAGTATGAGCGGCGTGTTGGGCGAATCCCAAGTGGTCTTGGAGAGGCGTGTAGGCGAGTGCAGGACCCGGTTGCGGTTGCAGCGTAACGCTATTGCCTTAGGAGCTCCGAAGCTTCTGTCGACCCCTTTGGATGTGACGGGAGACACTTTGTTTGACTACGAGACTAGAGTTGGCCAGCGACGGGAGAGGTCCTCTTTACGGACTCGCGGGGAGGAGATCGGAGAAGCACGGGCGAATGAAGCCTGAGCTACGGATTGTTTGACTCTGGGGAGGACCCCGATCTCGGGCGAGAGACGCAGAGTTGGTTCACGTGAAGCGAAAAGAAGACTCGCGGGGACGAGGGGAAGAAAGGAAAAGAATGGCGAGGGACAAGCGCAGATGGCGCGGAATGACCTCCTAGTATCCATTCATTGCATTGCAAACACATTATTAGTTAAATGTATTAAGTTTGTCTTTTAGCATGTTGTGAACTTGAGAGTAGGCCGTGCTTGAACTCATCAAGAAATGTTGTAACCGTTAGTGATTTGTGATTTACTTTTAAAGCTTTGTCGAGACGCAAGATCTCTTGTTTGCCTTTAGTACATTGTGCACTTTGTCGGCGTCCGTCCTTGAACTTTTCTGTTGCATTTGCGGGCGAAAGCCTGCAGGCCCCGACGGCAATCCCTTTCTGCGAGGCTTTGTGCTTGGTCGAGAGGTTGAATGCTCCCTTGACAAGTCGTTCGACGGTCTTTTTCGCAGCTTCCTTGCCGCTTGTTGGCGTCGGGCTCTTGACCTGCCTTTTTGCGGCTTACGCGAGCTTCTTTTATTTTTTATTTTTGTGAGCCCTTGCTCGAGCTCTCTTTTTTTTTTTTTTTTTTTTTGTGATCGAGTTGAAGCGTGAGGGCGAAGACAAGCCCTGGCTTGAAGCAAACATGAGTCGCCGTTTGATCTTTGAGTGAACCTCGGATGTCCTTTGATGTTGCCGCCGTCGTTTGACTTGGTCAAGGTGACTGTTGGGGCGTGTTCTTGAAAAGTGCGTAGCTTGATGGAGGTCTTGATTGACATTCAAACTTTTGACTTTTTGTGTATTTTTAGACCGGACCAATTAAGGTTGCTTACGTTCCCCGGACTAGAGGGCTCAGTGCTGCGTAGTTCGACACTACATGGAGTGCCAAGAGATGCACGAGTTGTTCTTCTTCGGGCGAAGTATCTGCGAAGTTTGCTTCCGTTGACTGGATCTCATGAAGGGATTGCCGTCCAGGTCCGCGGCTTCATGGCGCCTCCGGAGAAGATCTTTTGAACCACGAAAGGGCCGATCCATGTGGGTTCCCATTTTCCCAGTGGGTTGGTTCGAGTGGGAGGCTTTTCTTTGAGTACAAGGTCGCCTTCCACGATGTCTCGGGATTTGACTTTCTTGTCGAAAGCTCTAGCCATCCTGCTTTGATAGGCTCGGACGTGTTCCATGGCCTTTAGTCGTCGCTCATCTAGCGCAGAGCCAATTCGTCATGTCGGCTTCCTGAGCCATTCGACTTCGTTGATGTCATTTTCCAGCGGCACTCGGAGTAGGGAATTTCTAGCTCGATGGGAAGGGCCGCTTCCATCCCGTACGTCAGGGCAAATGGGGTTTCTCCCGTGGCTGTTCGGCGATGTGCGGTAGCCCCAAAGTGCAAGGTGCGGTTTCTCGGGCCAATCTCGTCCTCGGGTGGTTATTTTTCGGATGATCCGTTCGAGGGTTTTGTTTGCTTTGCTTCCACGGCGCCGTTTGTTTGTGGCCGGTAGGGAGAAGATTTGTGACGTGTGATCTTGAATTCAGCCGGCAATGCTGCCGAATTCCCCTTCAAAGTGTGAGCCATTGTACGATATGACCTCATTTTGGGATGCCGTATCGGAGATGACGTTTCCTTTGAGGAAATGCGCGACCTTCTTGGAGGTGAGTACCTTGTAGGACTTGGCTTCGACCCATTTGGTGAAGTAGTCGATGGCTACTAAGATGAACTCGTGACCGTTCTGGCCGCCTGGCGGAGCGATTTTCCCGATGACGTCAATTCCCCAAGTAGCGAAGGGCCAAGGTGTAGTCATGCGGTAGAGATCGTGGGGCGGCGAGATGATTGAGGTTGGAGAACCGTTGGCACTTGTCGCGGCTTCGGACAAAGCTGGGATGCAATCTGCCTCCATGGAGATCCAGTAGTAGCCCATCCCGAGAATGATTTGCATCGGGGCTCGCGTTCATGTGGGGACCGCAAGCTCCCATTGTGGGACTTCGTTCATGAACTTGTCTTCTTCTTGGCAGCGCGACGCGTAGGAGTGGCCCGTGGTAGCGTTTCTTGTATAAGCATGTCCCTGAGGATGACGAAGTGAGAGGCAAGGCGTTTTAGGGCCATGATGCTCTTGGTTTTGACCCCTTACGTGTGTGGGTCTTCCTTGTTCGTGA
Organism: Adenophora triphylla var. japonica; assembly: GCA_022495995.1. Taxonomy (NCBI): domain Eukaryota; kingdom Viridiplantae; phylum Streptophyta; class Magnoliopsida; order Asterales; family Campanulaceae; genus Adenophora; species Adenophora triphylla. The sequence continues at coordinate 299,805 of JAFEMH010001525.1, read as the reverse complement.
AGGTGGTTTCCCGCTCTTGAGGTATTGGAAGATCTGGTTATACCATGGCTCATTGACGGGCTTAGGTTCTGGTTCGATCTCACAACAGTAGGCAGGAATTTCCTTTCGTCCGACTTTGAAGTGGTTTGATTGCTTTTCCTTCAGGGGATTTCCACAAGGGAAGCCAAGGTGGCTAAGGCATCTGCAAACCCGTTTCGGTCTCTTGGCAAGTAATGAAAGGTGACCTCTTCGAATTGTGTGATGAGGTCCTCCTACGCATGAGCATGGTATTTTGCAAGCCCGGCCTATGGTTTTCCACTTGTTGGAAACTTGGTTGATGATCAAGGCCGAGTCCCCATAAACTTCGAGTTTGGACATTCCTCTCGAGTGCGGCTTGTAGTCCTACGCAAGAGCCATATTCGGCGCATTGTTGGTTACCTCGAAATTGAGCTTTATAGCAGTGGGGTGTGCTCGTCCACAGGATCTACCAAGAGCATACCGATTGCCGTTTCCCTTTTTGTTGGTCGCTCAGTCGAAGAACGGTTGCCATCGATTTTCGCCTTCGATTGCGAAGATTCCCTGGAATGAAATTGTGGTTCGGGGCCTCGAGCCTCGTCGGTTGGGAAATCACCCGGTTGTTCAAACCATGGCCCGATCCCTTGATTGACTTTTGGTTTACGTACTTCGATGTCAAATTCCGCTAGGAAGAAAGACCATTTGGCGAGCCTCATTGACAGAGATGGTTTGTCGAAGAGGTACTTGACTTGGGTCCATTTTGGAAACCAAGTGTGCGTGTGCAACTGCATGTAGTGCCGTAGTTTCCTCGACAACCCATACCAGAGCTACAGGTTTCTCGAGGGCCGAGTAATTGAGTTATTTGCCTTGAAACTTTCGGCTCGACGAAGTAGATGGCGTTTCGACCCGTGACTCCCTCTTTTCTTGACAGAGCATGGCTCCAATCATGCTGCCTGGTAATAAGTCACGCTACGATTAGAGTATAGCAACAGTGGCTTTTCCTCGTGGGGAGGACGAGAGAATCGGAGGACTCACAAGGTATGCTTTTTATTTTTCAAAGGCATCTTGGCATTCAGAGTTCCATTCGATGTCGGCGTTCTTCTTCAATCGGTTTGAAGATTGGCTCGCGCGTATAGAGTCAATTGGTTGACGAGCGGGCGATATATTGCGTGGCGGCCCATGAAGCTTTTTCTCACCTCCCGAGTTTGCGGTAGTCTCATTTCGATGATAGCTTTGATCTTTTGAGGATCCACTCGATGCCTCTCTCGGTGACCATGTATCCCAAAACCTTGCCTCTGCTAACCCCAAATGTGCATTTGGCAAAAGTGGGTTAAGCCTCACGAGTGTTTCTGGAGGCGATTGAAGAATTTTCTCAGTGCGCGAGGTGTTGTCCATCGATCCCTTTGAGTGAACGATCATGTCATCGACGTACACTTCGATCTCTTTGTGGATCATATCGTGGAAGAGGGCGGTTCTTGCCCATTGGTAGGTAGCCCCGCATTCTTTAGTCCGAACGGCATTGCGTGTAGCGATAGGTTCCCAGGGGTTATGAAATTGTTTTTCTTGGTCTTCTTCGGCCATCTTGATCTGATTGTAGCCGGCAAAACCGTCCACGAAGGACTTGACTTCGAAATTGGCTGTAGTGTCTACCAACATGTCGATGTTGGGTAGTGGAAAAATCGTCCTTGGGGCTTGCTTTGTTGAGATCTCGGAAGTCCACGCAATGGCGTACTTTTCCATTGGCCTTGGTGACCGTGACGATATTGAGAGCCATGTGGGGTATTCAATCACCACGATGAAGCGAAGCGCGGAGCATTTTTCGATCTCCTCTTTGACTTGTAAAGACCACTGCGGCTTGATTCGGCGTAGCTTTTGCTTGATGGGCTTAGCCTCGGGATCGAGGGATCCGGTGCTCTACAATGTTAGGGTCTAATCCGGGCATGTCTCGGTAAGACCAAGCGAACACGTCCACGAACTCTTTGGCCGGTGCGATGTGCGTCTTGCTGCATCTTAGGTGAAGAAACTTCCGATTTGCGTCTCTTTTGGCTCTTGGCGGTTCCCAAATTCACTTTGGTTAAAACCTCCTCGGCGGCTTGGGCCCGGTTTTCTCTCGTTTGACAACATGCTTAAAGATGTGCTTAATGTATTGTTCGTTTAATGTGTACGCTTCTTTATCAAGTGAATCGTTATTAGCTTGTTTGTGTGTTAGTTAATTTATCGGTTGTTAAAGATGCAATGAGAGGATACTCGGAAAGATCGAAGCATTCATTAAGAGCATACGGGAATACATTATTGGCAATGAGTTCGTAATCTTCGGCGTGAGGCCATCGAGATGACTCGAGAGACTCAAATTTAAAGCTAATGGACTCGGGATGAGTTTTGACACTAGACTCTAGGACTCGAGGGGTCGGACCAAGTTGTTCGATCATGTCCTTTTTCTTTGGCGGTGGGTCCGGAGAAAGTGGCCCGGTTATTGAGTGGCAATGAGCTTGATAGGAGATGGGGCTTGAAAGGGCTTTATGTCATCGTTCCCGATCATTGCTATCACGAGTTATCGAAACAAAATCGATTAGATCCGGCATCTCGATTTCTTCTTTGAAGAAGCGAGTGGAAGCGGTGGCTCGTCCCAAGCATCGTCATGCGGAGTCTTTGCTTTTGTCTTGGGCATTACTAGCTCGAATGCGGACTCGTCCCGTTTGTTGAAGGCGGGAATGTTGACGAGAGAGTTTTCGAATTCTTCCGCCAAAGAGAGGTTTTTCCGAACCAAAATTCATTGTGAATAGTGGTGGTTGTGGATCCCGGCGGGGGCGGTGTGTCGAGAAATGCTCTTCGGACGGGATTTGGCTTGAGGCCTCGAATCTTGCCAGGTTACGCTGGAGCTTGTCCATGGTTGTCGGCCCGGCTTTGTTTGGCGCCGATCGGCTCTGTTCCACTTCGGATCTTCTTCCAAGTTGCGGCCTTCCTTGTGAAGTACTTGGTCATGTCGAAGCTGTATGGGACGAAGATCGGAGATTGCGTGCAAGCCTCTTTTGTTATACGTGGAGCGTTTTCGTGCAGCTCGCTTGTCCTCCGCAATGTGTTCGGGAGTAGGAGAGTATCCCAGGCCGTGCAAGGTATTACGTTCTTTGATATTGACGATGCATTGAGTGCCACGATGGCGTTTTCCCAAAGCCGAGCCCCGGGATGTAGTTCATGTGCTTCATCATTTTCATCGGGGAGGATCTTGTCCCAAATCAAAGGCGAGTCTATGTGGCACACTTGGGCCTTTGGGCTTTCGATGGTGAACCTGTTAGCATCATGCCATCATCGTCGGGTTTGATTTCTAAGACCGGGACGCCGTTTGTTTCGGTCCTTTCGTTGACTATGCTATCACCGTAGATGATGGTAAGATCCGTTCCTTGGACGAACTTTACGCACCGATGAAGAGTGGATGCCACCCCATTGATGCGGGTGTAGCAAGGGCGCCCCAAAATGGCGGTGAATGTGATCGGGATGTCAATGACTTGGAAATCCGTTGGGACCATTTGTTTTCCAAACCAAAGGTTCAAGGTGGCTATTCCCAAGGCTGGGCGGGATGTTGAGTCGTATGCCTTGATTGCACGAGTCGAGGGTTTTAGATCGATTGCTTTGATCCCTAGCAAATCCATCATTTTAGGCGGAAGGACGTTCATGGATGATCCCCATCTACCAACACCCGAGGAGACGGCGCTCGTCCGGTTGAAGCTGTTATGTAGAGAGGCTCGTTATGAGTCGGCCCCAAATTTTGGAAGGTCGAGCTCGTGAAGGTGATGATATTGCTGTAATTGACGTTGCCAATCATCCGAACTTTGCTTCATCGTGGTGTCACCTTGTGATGGGAACCATGGTGCAGGCCGAGCTTTCTTCCAACTTGAGCTTGTGCGGGTAAGATGAAGTGAGTAAGGACAGTGAGATGTTAGCTGAGTGCGCTTGAGTGTGTCAAGACGGGATCTTCAACCTTTGGGTCCAAGGTTTCGGCTTCTTTGGCGTAGGGTCCCTTTTCAGTTCGTGGCTCGGGTATGGCTGGCCTTTTGTCTGTCCGTGGAGGATTCGCTGGGATTTGGCCGGAACGTGTCGAACATTCACCTCCTGGACTTATGGTTTTGCTTGTCTCTCCTATTTACGTAGTGGGAGGAGCACGATTGGCGTAAGGCGGCTGCGCATTTCAATTCGTTCTTGTCATGGCTTTTCTTGAAGCATCAATAGTGGCTTTGAGATCTTCCCAAGACGGGGTTGGATTATCTGGACCTTCGGGCCTTCGGTGGCGATGCGGCTTCGTCCCGGTGATCATGGAGCAAACATTGCCGTGGCCTTGTGCGAGAACTAAGTTGGGGAGATTTCTTGGAGTAGATGACATAGTAGTCAAACTTTCACGAGGGTTCTCGAGGGTTCCGGCCGTGGGATCACAGTTCATACCTCTTTTCGGTTTTTGTTGAGAAGATAGCTTCTTCTTTCTTCGAGGACGGCCCTCATTCATTGCATCCTGGAATTCCATTTCCAGGACAAGCACTGTCGCGAGGCGTCCCACGAGATGTGTTCGTTGTTCGGCGGTGGTACCGGGACCTCGGGGAGGCTGGATGGGCGAGGCTTTCCTCTGGAAGGTCTTGTGGCCTTACGTCAGCGCATGGCTCGTACGAGGGTAACGGGTTGACTTACGGGAGACAATGAGAGATGTTAGAGGTTTGTAGGAGCTTGATCATGGCTTGGGAAGCCCCGGGTAGTTGGGTGGCTAATGTTCCGAAGTGGTGCATGGCACCTTCGATCCAGCTTGTTGCTCACCTTGACGTTTCTCAATAGCCGCGAGGACCTGCCAAACTTCTTCCAATGTTGGGAAATTTCTTGGGGGTAAGGTCTCGTTCTCATCGTTGTTATCCACCGACTTGGCCATGGGGATTTGACTGACCGTCCTGGTGAATTTGGGAAGGAGGTAGGACCTTCTTTGTTTGACACTAGGAGACGGGTTCCGGGTACTCGACCACTCTCTGTTAGGCTGGAGGGTGATGGGCAAGGTTTAGACATGGGAATGGCCTAACGGGATAAAGGGGAAAGCTCACGTGGCATGCGGTTTCCGTTTCTTTTATTTTTGATTTTTTTTTTTGTTGTTTTAATTTACTTAAAACATGTTTTCCTCGTAATCCTAGGTAGGTTGGAAAAGATTGCTCTTGTTTTTCGCAACTATGCTAGATCCTGGGTCGATGGAGACCATACGTGCGGCTATAAGCCCCTCGTTTTGCACCTGTATTTCGATATCCCGGGGTGGGACGGCCCCGGGCGAGGGTCCTATAGTGCAAGCGGTTTCCACCGGCCTAAAAGAAAAATCGAACCTAAGGACCCGAGCTGTCATGCTCGTTTTGATGCGTTAGCCATGTGAATAGTGAACAGAAGCCGGCCACCGAGTCAAGATCGGAGTCAAGAGTTCGGCATGACCTCTCTTTACCTTGCTTGCGCAAGGGATCTGTGACGTTAGGCGTTAGGTGGGTCATATCGTCATGGTGACGTATCAAAGGCGTGATGACATGGTGTCATGCGAGCATGGATGTATATCGGGACGGAACATCGTGCAGGTGTAGCTTCGAAAATCAAGATCGAGTCAAGATTTTAGCATGACCTTTCATCGCTTTGCTTGCGCATGAGGATCTTGAGTTCCGAGCCTTGACTCGAAAATGGCCGGCATGGTATATGTATCCAGTGTATGACACGGGCCAGGTAAAAACCAACCGAGTACGGGCAGTGTGACTCAAGACTCAAACGTGCGGGGTTGACGCTTGGCTAGGATGGGATGTTTGGAATGATCCGTGCGCGTCCAAGAGGCCTAGGAAGACCTAACGGATCGCAACTGAGACCACTCCGGGTTGAGGGTTGTAGTGTGCAGTGTATCCGGCAAGACGGTGCGCGTAGCGTGCGGTGTAACCGAGCGGCGGTGTGAGTAGGGTGCGGTGTAACCGAGGCAGCAGTGCGCGTAGTGTGCGGTCTCTAAAATTCTTTTTCTGAGTAAAACAGAAGTTTTTGAAGAATTTTAAATGTATGCACAGATGTATATTGATGCATTTTTTTTTTGGTATTTTTATTTATTTTTTTGTAAAATAAAAACGAAGCACGTGCACACACACACAACAGTTAAAGGAAGGGGTAAAATGAAAGTTTGACCCTCATCATCGTTTTAAAAATCTTTTGTTTTGTTTAAAATTTTTTTTAAAACAAAATATCCCCAGCGGAGTCGCCAACTAAAATTACCCGGATCCGAGCAGGCTTCGCAGCCCCGGCATCTGGCGTCTTTCGCGTTGGGGCGACGTGTCTCGCCGTTTTTTGTTTTTGTAGAGTCGCCACGCCGTTTTTATTAAGCCCAAAACATTGAAAAAGGGCATCAGTTTAAAGATAATTTTAAACTGTTTTTGTGTGATGAGATTTTGAGTTCGGAGGTCGAGATGACTCCCGGGAAGAGAATATTAGAATATTAGAGCTCACCCGAGTAGCCTCGTAAAACGAGTCTTTCGGATACCCCTAATATCCTTTAAATGTTGTGTGTGTGTGTGTGTGCTTTTAAAAATGCATGCTGTATCGGATGTCTACATTGTATGCTATGTATGAAAATGTATTGAAATAGTATAGGAAGGAAGTCTTACCAATGTTGGTTCGTGTCTGTCTTCCGCTGGGGAATGGTGTTTGAGGTCGGAGTAGCGTTCCGGTACGGATCGGGATTTATTCGGGAGGGACCGGTTGTCTGCGGACAGAGTTTCGGCGTGAGTTGAGGTTGTAGGCTGCGTTCGGGCAGAGGTTCGGCGTGCGTGGGGATCGTCGGGGTCACTCGGGCGAGAGGTTCGGCGTGCGTTGTGGTGGCGGAGTCACTCGGGCGGGGATTTCGGCGTGATTTGGGATCGTCGGTTTGACTCGGAAAGAGCGGGACACCGTGGAAAGACCGACGAGGCCTCGGAGTACCACGAGGGGCCTCGAGTACCTCGAGAGTGCCTCGGGGCAGCGCGGGAGCGTCTCGGGAGCGCTCGGGGAGGCTTCGGAGCACCACAAGGGAGCTCGGAAGGCCTCGGAAGGATCCGAAAGGGGCGGGAGTGCCTCGAGAGGACTTAGAGGAGCCGAGAAGGCTAAGGGAGGAAGAGAGAAGAGGGAGGTGTGTCAAAATGAGGAGGGGGAGCCCTCTATTTATAGTAAAAATTTCGGAGCAAAGAGGTCCGTACGGACCTTCTTGGTTATCCAGAATTTTGGATTTCCTCGATTTGAGGGAATCTGCAATGATGGTGAATATTCTGGAATGATGATGTCCCCCATGCAAGAAGGTTCGTACGGACCAACTCAGCATGCAAAGAGGTCCGTACGGACCAACCATGCATTTGGGTAATCATTTCTTCCGGGATTTGAGGGAATATTGTGGACTTTAAGGGGATTTAGTAATCATTGAAACAAAGAGGTCCGTACGGACCTTAATTGCTTTTCTGATTTCCTGAAAATTCCCAAAAGGTCCTTTTGTCCCTTTTTATCCCAGAAAGGCTCCTCCCTTGATTTGGTTGGGGGTTTGAGAGGGCTTTGAGAGGGTTTTGAGAGGGTTTTGAGTGAGAGAGGTCTCCGAGACTACGTTGATGAGTCTGCGGTGTTTCCCGTGTGTTTGAAAGGGGGTGATCCAGATTGGGGTACTTACAGGCGTGCGTTGGGATCGCAGGGATCGTTCGGGCAGAGTTTCGGCGTGCGTTGAGATTGCAGGGATCACTCGGGCAGAGGTTCGGCGTGCGTTGGGATCGCAAGGATTACTCGGGCATAGGTTCGGCATGGGCCGGAATCGCCGGTTTGACTCGGAAAGAGCCGGGACGCCTCGGGAAAGACCAGGCAAGGCCTCGGAGTACCACGAGGGGCCTCAGAGTACCTCGAGAGTGCCTCGGGGCAACGCGGGAGCGCTCGGAGAGGCTTCGAAGCACCACAAGGGAGCTTGAAAGGCCTCGGAAGGATCCGAAAGGGGCCGAGAGTGCCTCGAGAGGACTTAGAGGGGTGCCAGAAGGCTGGGGGGAGAGGAGAGAAGAGGGAGATGTGTGAAATGAGGGAGGGGGAGCCCTCTATTTATAGTAAAAATTTTCGTGCAAGAAGGTCCGTACGGACCTTCTAGGTAATCCAACTTTTTGGTTTTTCTTGATTTGAGGGAATATGTGGACTGTAAGAAGATTCAGCCATGATTATGTCTGGTAACAAGAAGGTCCGTACAGACCTCTTTGCATGCATAAAGGTCCGTACGGACCAACCATGATGCTGAGTAATTATTACTTTCGGAATTTGAGGGAATATCTTGGACTTTAAGGGGATTAAGTAATTATGGCAACAAAGAGGTTCGTACGGACCACGTTCGCTTTTCCAATTTCTGAAAAATTCCTAAAAAGTCCTTTTGTCCCTTTTTGTCCCAGAAAGGTCCCTCCCTTGGTTTGGTTGGGGGTTTTGAGGTTTTTGAGTGTCATGGGTCTTTGAGACTGCTTTTGTGTGAGTCTGCGGTGTTTCTCGTGTGTTCAGAAGAGGGTGATCCAGATTGGGATACTTACAGAAGCCCCTCGACAACTTCACTTAAGGAGGAAGTGGGGTCGTCGATAAGATAAGGGTCCTGATCTGGATCGCGTGCTGGGAGAGAAAGTGACCGTGTAGGTCGGTTTATGAGGACGTGGTGGCGTCCTGGGTGTGTGACCATTTAGGTCAGTTGGCCGGACCCTGTGATAGGATTCCTACGTATCCCTAGCGGGAATCAAGCCTGATCGTAGTTCGTGTGTGGGGTGAGTGTTGTTGTGTACGAGGACGTGAGATGTCCTCTGACTGAGACTTTGTGTGTGGATGTGATGGTATCCTGTGGGTGACCGTATAGATCGATGGTAAGGACGTGGTGGCATCCTGGGTGACCGTATAGGTCGGTGGTAAGGACGTGGAGGCGTCCTGGGTGACCGTATAGGTCGGTGATAAGGACGTGGAGGCGTCCTGGGTGACCGTGTAGGTCGATGGTATGGACGTGGAGGCATCCTGGGTGACCGTATAGGTCGATGGTAAGGACGTGGAGGCGTCCTGGGTGACCGTATAGGTCGATGGTAAGGACGTGGAGGCATTTTGGGTGACCGTTTAGGTCGATGGTTGGACCCTGTGATAGGATTCCCACGTATCCCTAGCGGGAATCAAGCCTGATCGTAGTTTAGAGGTCGTGAAATTGTGAGTGTATGCGGGCGTGGTGGTGCCCTGAGGTGATGTGACCGCTAAGGTCAACTGTGAGGACGTGGTGGTGTCCTAAGGTGACCGTATAAGTCGATGGTAAGGACGTTGAGGCATCCTGGATGACCGTATAGGTCGATGGTAAGGACGTGGAGGCGTCCTGTGTGTGCAATCTTACTAGAAGATGGGTAATCTTACGAGAAGATGGGTTAATCTTACGAGAAGATGGTTTGTGGTGTAGGAGGGCGTGTCCCGTCCTAAGATGATATTTTGGGACATTTATGCGGTCTTCCGGATCGAGTGGTTTAGAACCTTCCGAGCTGGAGATAGTGATGTGGGAGGTTTATACAATCTTCCAGATCGAGTGATTTAAAGCCTTCCGAGCTGGAGATAGTGATGTGGGAGGTTTATACGGTCTTCCGGACCGAGTGGTTTAAAGCCTTTCGGGCTGGAGATAGTGATGTGGGAGGTTTACACGGTCTTTCGGACCGAGTGGTTTAAAGCCTTTCGGGCTGGAGATATGTCATGTATGAGGACTTGATTCGTCTTCTGACTGCGGTTTGCGGAGGCGTGGCTGCCTTGTGCTTCGATTGTGAGAGGTGTAGATGCCTCACGTTTTGTCCGCTGGGGAAAAGGTTGGACTTACGATGACTGCCGGTGTTCATCTACTGGGGATATGTGGCCTTGTAGGGGCTTTTTCTGCTGAGAAGGTGACTTCGGGTTTACTTTGATGGCCGGTGGTTGATTCTCCGTTTGGCTTTTTGGAGGCGTTTTGTGCCTTGAGGTTTGTGCTTGGAGGTGCTGGCTCCTTTTGCGCTTGTTTTACCGTTTAGTGGGCGAGGTTCGGGCTTACGATGACGGCCGGTGGTTGAGTTGCCGTTTAGTGGGCAAAATCCGGGCTTATGATGACGGCCGGTGGTTGCATTGCCGTTTAGTGGGCGGAATCCGGGCTTACGATGACGGCCGGTGGTTGCGTTGCCGTTTAGTGGGCGAAATCCGGGCTTACGATGACGGCCGGTGTTTGAGTTGCCGTTTAGTGGGCGAAATCCGGGCTTACGATGACGGCTGGTGTTTGAGTTGCCGTTTAGTGGGCGAAATCCGGGCTTACGATGACGGCCGGTGTTTGAGTTGCCGTTTAGTGGGCGAAATCCGGGCTTACGATGACGGCCGATGTTGGTTTTGTTTGGTTAAGGACCAAACTGCATTGAATCTGCTGAAATAGGCCTTTGGACAGCCAGGGACAAAGATTATAAGGGCAAAGAAGTAATTTGGCCTCATGTTGCAAGAAGGTCCGTATGGATCTTCTCTCTCTGCAAAGAGGTCCGTACGGACCAATGTTGATTTTTACAGTTCCCAGGTTTTGACCATTAATGGAGGTTGTCACCTGATTGACAATTAATGGAGGTTGTCACCTGATTTGACTAAAGCTTACATCACTATCGAGGAGATAGAGGTAGCTAAAGTTTGGAGAATTTGAGCGTACTTCTCAATCTGTGATAGAGGTAGCTAGAGTTTGGAGAACTTGAGCGCACTTCTCAATCTGTGATAGAGGTAGCTTAAGTTTGGAGAACTTGAGCGCACTTCTCAATCTGTGATAGAGGTAGCTTAAGTTTGGAGAACTTGAGCGTACTTCTCAATCTGTGATAGAGGTAGCTAAAGTTTGGAGAACTTGAGCGTACTTCTCAATCTGTGATAGAGGTAGCTAAAGTTTGGAGAACTTGAGCGTACTTCACTATCTGTGATAGAGGTAGCTAAAGTTTGGAGAACTTGAGCGTACTTCTCAATCTGTGATAGAGGTAGCTAAAGTTTGGAGAACTTGAGCGTACTTCTCAATCTGTGATAGAGGTAGCTTAAGTTTGGAGAACTTGAGCGTACTTCTCAATCTGTGATAGAGGTAGCTTAAGTTTGGAGAACTTGAGCGTACTTCTCAATCTGTGATAGAGGTAGCTAAAGTTTGGAAAACTTGAGCGTACTTCTCAATCTGTGATAGAGGTAGCTAAAGTTTGGAGAACTTGAGCGTACTTCTCAATCTGTGATAGAGGTCGCTTAAGTTTGGAAAAACTTGAGCGTACTTCTCAATCCCTTTCGAATCAGAGATAGAGGTAGCTGAAGTTAGAAAAACTAAAGCGTACTTCACTATCTCTTTCGAACCAGAGATAGAGGTAGCTGAAGTTGAATCTTGACAACTCGGAGGCTGTCATCTTATTTGATTTAATTCTAACAGATATAACAGAGATTTTTGGGAGAAATTTATACGATTTGGGAAATTTATATGGTCTTCCGGACCGGGTAATTTATAGCCTTCCGGGATACGGATGATGATTTGGGAAAATCGTTATTCCATTTGGAGATAACGGGAAATTTCACGGATGAGACGTTATCCCATTTGGTGATAACGGAGATCGCGAGAGATAGCGAAATGTTATTCCTTCGTTTGAGAATAACGGAGATCGCGAGAGAGATCGAAATGTTATTCCTTCCTTCGGGAATAACGGAGATCGAAAGAGATAGCGAAATGATTTTCCTTCATTCGGGAATAACGGAGATCGCGAGAGATAGCGAAATGTTATTCCTTCATTCGGGAATAACGGAGATCACGAGAGATAGCGAAATGTTATTCCTTCATTCGGGAATAACGGAGATCGCGAGAGATAGCGAAATATTATTCCTTCATTTCGGGAATAACGGAGATCGAAAGAGATAGCGAAATGTTATTCCTTCATTCGGGAATAACGGAGATTGCGAGAGAGGTCGAAATGTTATTCCTTCATTCGGGAATAACGGAGATCGAAAGAGATAACGAAATGTTATTCCTTCATTCGGGGATAACGGAGATCGCGAGAGAGGTCGAAATGTTATTCCTTCATTCGGGAATAACGGAGATCGAAAGAGATAGCGAAATGTTATTCCTTCTTTCGGGGATAACGGAGATCGCGAGAGAGGTCGAAATGTTATTCCTTCATTCGGGAATAACGGAGATCGAAAGAGATAGCGAAATGTTATTCCTTCATTCGGGAATAACGGAGATCGCGAGAGGGGTCGAAATGTCATTCCTTCATTCGGGAATAACGGAGTTCGAGAAGAGATAGCGAAATGTTATTCCTTCATTCTGGAATAACGGAGATCGTGAGAGAGATCGAAATGTTATTCCTTCCTTCGGGAATAACGGAGATCGAAAAAGATAGGCGAAATGTTATTCCTTCATTCGGGAATAACGGAGATCGCGATAGAGGTCGAAATGTTATCCCTTCCTTTGGGAATAACGGAGATCGAAAAAGGTCGAAATGTTATTGCCTTCGGGCAATAACTGAGATTTTTAACAAGAAACGTTATCCCATTTGGCGATAACGGAAGGTTTTCTGGAGGAGACGTTATCCCATTTGGCGATAACGGAAGATTTCCCGGAGGAAACGTTATCCCATTTGGCGATAACGGAGGATTTTTAGGAGACAACGTTATATCCATTTGGATGTAACGGGAAAACTTGGGAGAAAGCGTAATTCCATTTGGAGATAACGAGAATATTTTGGGCAAAAGTATTTCCTATTTTGATTTGGTAATCAATTAAGGTTATTTTTCTTTGTGCATGTCACATGAGCTACGGGCTAACTCTTTTGCGAGAAGGTAATGTGAGAAGATTTTTATGAAACAATGTGTTTGGATGCATGTGTTTGGATGTATGTGTTTGGGAACTATTTAAGACAGGTTTCGAGCAGGTGGGGTCGTATCCCTTGGGTGCGGAATGAGCTGCTGCTGTTGCTGAGATTTGGCTAATGCTGCTAAAAGGTATCATGTGGACCGAAATTCCCTCTTGGGCTGAGATCGGGTTTAAACCTCGGGTCTTGATTAAAGTACCTTTCTCAAACTCTGGCGCTTGAAGCTGATACTGACAGACTTTTAGAACCAAAGACTAAAGCAGATGTCGAAGTGACCAAATCTCTCTTTTAGGGGTGGATGCGACTTATCGAAGCCCCGGTCTGAGGAAAATTTTTTGCAAAACCCCATGTCTTATTAAAGCAAGGAAAGATCCTTTCATTGGCAAAGCCCCGGTTGGATGAACTGAGTAGGCGAAGTTTTAGGTTACGAAGAAGTGACTTGGTGAAGCCCCAATCTGATGACCTAGCGAAAATCCCAATATGATTGGTACTGCAAAAGTGATCCTGAGGTTAATCTGACCAAGACTGAATCCATCTTGTGACATGGTGAGGAAACCGATGCGGACCCCAAAAATGACTAAAGAAGCCCCAGTCTAAAGAAATGGCTTAGCAAAGCCCCAACCTTGAAGAGTTTCAAGGCAGCCCTAATGCGAATTGTAGCAGAAGAGGGAAAAACCTATCCTTTCATACTCTCTTATTTTCTTTAGTCACTCAGTCAACCGCAAGAAGATGTGGAAGAAAAGAATTTATACATGCAGGGGCATATTTCTCGAAAGGTGGGAATAGATCCTGATTTCGTGTTATTTTGATGGCCTTATTCGATGTAGGCACAAAAACTCGCTTTGGGTTTGACTCTTTTGAGAGAGTATAAGCGTAGAAAGGTTTGTAAAAGTGTATGGAAGCCCCTGCTGACAGAAAATTAGTGTTTAGCACTATCTTTCCTAAGATGTAGAAGGAGAAGACTTGTCAAGACATCTGAAAACTTGTTTTATTTACAATGATCACAAGATTGCTTAAAACCCTTTATTAATGTTCGGATCCACTAATCTCGATATGAACAAACATTTTGCTTAATCATGAGGAGAAAGTCAACCAGTGTCGAGGATCAAGGTTGGCAATGTGTGAAAGAAAGGCCTGTGTATAGAGAGGTCTTTGATGAGACTAGGTTTTCTGGGATATGGATGTGATTATAGGAGAGGTCACTGATGAGACCGGATTTTCTGGAATTTGGATATGCTTATGACCGGACCATTTCTGGTTGCCTACGTTCCCCTCATTGTGAGGAGCTCAGGTCGCCGTAGTTCGGCTTTGGCTGAACTGTGTTTGACTTTGGGAAATGGGATTTGTGGTTCCTTTAGTGAAAAGGCTCGGATGAAAAGATTGGATGATGAGGCATGAGCCTCGGGATGATTCCTTGACCAAGTCATCTTTTGACGGTTGCTTCTGATTTTCGTCTTTCAATTGGGGGAGAAGGGATTTGCATGTGCCTAAAGGCTTATGATATGCTTCTGCTTTTGCTTCGATCGCCCCATTGTTATCGACAACATCTATTCTTCGAGCTTTGATTTTGCCTGTTCGTCAAGCTTTTGATTGGCGGTGCTGGGTCTTTGGCCTCATTTTTTTTTATGTGCAACCCTGTCTTTTGCCTAGACCGCCCTTTTTTGGGATTTTCAGTCTAGCTGGGCATTACTCTTTTTGCACTAAGATTTTCTCTTTTTTTTTTTTTTATCTGCAACCCTGTTTTTTGCCTAGACCGTCCTTTTCAGGGCTTTTAGCCTAGCTGGGTATTACTCTTTTTGCACTATATTTTTTTATGCGCAACCCTTTTTTTGCCTAGACCGTCCTTTTCCAAGGTTTTTTTTTAGCCTAAAGGTATTACTCTTTTTGCACGCTTGCTGTTTTTTTTTTGTTTTTTTTTTTTTTTTTTTTGAAGCACCTGAGGGCAAAGGCAAACTCCTAGGATGTTGACATGGGGTCAATATTTCGAAGCTGAGTGGCCTTTTGTTGTTCCTTAATGTGGCCGCCGTCGTTGACTTGGTCAAGGTGACGATGAGGACCTGATTTGGGAGGCCTATAGCTTGATGAAGACTTTTATGAGGTAAGAAAAGTGTATGGCTTGATGGAGGCCTTTTGTGAGGTAAGGAAAGTGTATGGGAAGACATTAGTTGACTTTCTCACACTGATTAATCAGAACTTTAATTATTTCGAGAGATTATTTGTTGAGCAATGCAAGTGATCATATAAAATAAAACCATTTCATTAAATGTAATGTAGGTGTGCAAATAATGTCTTAAGTCTAGCAAGAAAAGAAGAAGACTCTTTTATAGAAGAATTAAGATTAATTACAATGTCCGAGGGGGACTTGATTGAAAAAGAAAAGTACTAGAACCTACAAAGGTTGACTGAGAGACTATATTCTTTTAATCTTGCTTAAAGATAGGTAGACCCTAGTCTAGCTACTCTTCGTTGGTTGGACTGCCAGGGAGATTGAGCTTTCCATTTTTCTGCTAGCTTCTGAATCCCCTATCGCAGACTGAGGTAGTGATCCGTTACGTGCCCATGATACTGGTGGAAGTGGAGGGATTTGAGGCCACGGGGCAGCTGGAGCAAGGACAAGGTGTCCAAAGAAACGGGCCGGAAAAGTCACGGGGACGAACTTTGTTGACTGAGCATATTGATGGAAGGAAGTGAACCTGGGAGGACTTTGAGGGGTACTGGGATCTGTTTGGGAGGATCCAAAGCTGGGTCTTATACGAGGAGGCGAGGTGTTGGAGCCACGATGGCACAGGATGTTGGAAAAAAGGCGAAAAAGGGGTAGTCCTTGGTAAGGGATCATATGTGGATGGAGGAGGATATTGGCTGTAGGATGGAGGAACTGAAATCACTGTTTCTGAAGTCTCATCTTCGACCATGACCAGAGAACCGTTCGCCTCAACTGTTAGCTGAACTCCATGATGGCGGAGAGTACTGACGAGCATGGCCAGCTGCTCTTCGTGAACCTTATGGGCATTTTCCAAAGCTTGGGCTAACTCTTCCTTCCTAATCATCGGATTTCCTGTACCCTCACTGTTTTCTGTCAAATCTGCCATTCTGACTCTCCGAGCTGACAAAACTGACGATTCTGGCGAGCTATCTGAGTATTCTACACTGACAAGCCGCTGACCCGGTATTCTCACCCACTTCTTTCTCGCTGCGGGAAAAGGATAGGCAAGGTTTAGACTTGAGGTTAGTGAGGTTTAGATTCGGAGGTAAGTGTTTAGGCTGAAGGCTCAAGTAACATTCACTTATTTTGCTTAACTTTTGCTCAAAACACATTTTCTCCTAAGCCTAATTAATCGGGAAAGATTGGACCTTGAAGGTAGAGATCGAAAGTCGGAAATCGGACCAAGGAGGTCACGATTAGGGATTTGACCGCAAAAGGTCGAGATAGGAAATCGGAGATCGGACCGAGGAGGTCACGATTAGGGATTTGACCGCGAAAGGTCGAGATAGGAAATCGGAGATCGGACCGAGGAGGTCACGATGAGGGATTTGACCGCGAAAGGTCGAGATGGAAAATCGGAGATCGGACTGAGGAGGTCGCGATTAGGGATTTGACCGCGAAAGGTCGAGATGAAAAATCGGAGATCGGATCGAGGAGGCCGCGATTAGGGATTTGACCGCGAAAGGTCGAGATGGAAAATCGGAGATCGGACCGAGGAGGCCGCGATTAGGGATTTGACCGCGAAAGGTCGAGATAGAAAATCGGAGATCGGACCGAGGAGGTCACGATTAGGGATTTGACCGCGAAAGGTCGAGATAGGAAATCGGAGATCGAACCGAGGAGGTCACGATGAGGGATTTGACCGCGAAAGGTCGAGATGAAAAATCGGAGATCGGACCGAGGAGGCCGCGATGGTCGAAATGGAAAATAGGAGGTTGGACCGAGGAGGTCACGATTTGGGATTCCAGAGATCGGACCATGCAATTATGATTCTGTTAATTGTTCAAGTTTACTTAAAACAATGTCTTTCATTTATTTCTATTTAGTTGGAAAAGGGGGTTTGCCCTTATTTTTCGCAACTACTCTGGATCCTGGATCAGTGGGCTCCGTCACTACGTCTATAAGCCCCTCGTATTTCACCTGTATTTCGACCTCCCAGGGTGGACAGCCCCGGGCGAGGGTCCTATAGGGCATGCGGATCCCACCGACCGAGAGAGAAGAACGCTCCTAACGGGTCTAGCGGGTTTTAGGAACTTTTAACGCACGAGCGATGCGGATTATAGTCAAGGCAATACCGGGAAAGTCTCGTCTTTCAGCCTTAACAGAATTTCGGCAGAGTTTCGATTGAGCGAATGACGTTTTGACTTTTCGGTAATGTCCGAGAAGATAATAGGCATGGGTCGGGCGGTAAAAGCCGGATGATTTCTGATGTCACATTGAACCCATTTGCATATGTAGTGTGTGAGTCAAAATCGAAGTCAATGCCGGGTCAAGATCTTGCCAATTTTTCCTTGTCGGAATTTTGGCAGAGCTTCGCTTGAGCGAAAGATCTTTGGATTTTTGGCAAGGACTCGGTCTCGACTCTTATGCATTTCGTGCGGGTCAAGGTCAAAGTCAATTCCGGAGTCAAGGTTTTACCAATTTTTCCTTGTCGGAATTTTGGCAGAGTTCTGCTTGCGCGAAGAACCTTGACTTCCGTTATGAACTAAGGCTTGACCTTTACGGGGATATGCAACTGGGCTATATGACACGGACTAGACCAAAAACCAACCAAAAGTCACGGTTTTTTGAAACGTGTGACACAGGCCCGTACATTGGTCGACACCGGCCGCCATGGAGAGTTTGGGGTGATTCCGTGCGCGCCGGGAGCATCGTAAGGTCATCGCCATGGCTGCAGCGAAAAACCACCCTGGGTTTAAAGGGACGTGCGTGCAAAGTGTACAGGATATATAAGGTGCACGTAGTGTGCGGTCTCCTAAAAAATGTTCCTTTTTGAGTTAAAACAGAAATTTTCAGAAATGTGTTTTAAAAGAAATGATTTTTTCGGGACGGAAAAAATGCAACAGATAAGGCACGTAAATTTTTTGGGAGCCCCGGTCAGTCTTGGAACTGAATAGCCCCAAGCTGCCAAGGCTAGCAGATTAACCTCAATTTGTCCTGGTGGGATTGCCAATGAGGCCGTCCGGTCAGAATCCAAGGAGGATTAAGCCGTACGGCTGCATGGATCAATTTTCCAGGTTCCACTCCTTTGCAATTTCAGGTTGCTTCCCGAACATTTTAGGCACCTTTCAGCTTTTAGCAGGCTTCCTGTTCAGTTTATGCACAATTCCCAAGATGCAATGCAATGCAATGAAAGAAAGCAAGCACGATAATTGGAATTCGTGATGGGAGTCTAACCCGCTCAAAGGAAAAAAGCTTTCTTTTTATTATTTTTTTTTTGAAAAGGGATACCGGTACGTGGGATTGTTAAACCACCGTTTATCCCAAGCCCCGGGTTAGAAAGCGATACAAGAAGGTTAGTGGTTTCCACCTATATATCGGGTATCGTTATTTTAAAAATAAAAGCTTTTCTCCTTTTGGATATTCCCCAGCGGAGTCGCCAAACTGTGAATGTGTGCCCAAATTCTATTTTTTTGTTTTTTTAGTTTAGATTCACGCGAGTTTGAAAACATCCGGTTTAATTTGAAAAACGGAGCCGCCATGCCATTTTGATCTCCTCAAAACTTTGAAAAAAAGGTTTTTAGGATTCGGAGGTTAAGTTACCCCTTGGAAAGAACGGATCGTCGTTCACCCAAGGTGCCTTGCCGTAGAAAGTCTCCCTAGATTCCATTTTTCGTGCTTGCTTGTATGATTTCTTGTGTGCATGTGTTGAAAAGAGAGGGGGGGAATGTTCCAAGTTGTCTTCCAGACGTACAAACCATTTAGTTGGTTGTCGCTCGGGATTCCTTGGATTTTTATGTGTTCGGGACTTTGATCCCGTCCTCATCTTGGACTTGTGATCATCGCTATTTGATCTTGGGTCTTTGCGTGATCGAGAGAAGGACTCTCTTTTATAGTCCAAAATGAGGTTCTTTAGAAAGGAGTGACCTTAGCCCATCAATCCTACACATTGAGACGATTGAGCTTATATTGGAGCTATCATGCTCGTCTCAAGTGATAATCGGAGATATAGGTTCAAGGTCTATCCCTTTCTAAAGAGATTGTGGCACCTTTAATGGAAGAAACGATGTAAAGATAGGATCTTTACACCGGTCCGTTCCGAAGATTGCATCAAGTACCAATTGGGGACTAGGGGAATGCATGTTAAAAATGACATTTTTAGTGAAAAGATGACATTTTTGGGTGCAAAGAATGCTATTTATTTTGCAAAGGATGCTTTTTATGTAAAGAAAAGATTTTTAATGCAAAGAATGCATTTTTATGTGAAAAAGATAGTATTTTATATGCAAAGGATGCATAAAGACTACATTTTGAAAGTAAAGAATACTACTTTAAGGTAAAGACATGATTTTTAGTGCAAAGGATGCATTTTTTTATGTAGAAAATGGGTTTTAGGTACAAAGGATGCACCTTTAATGTAAAGACATGATTTTTATATGCAAAGGATGCATTTTTATTGTAAAAAAGAGATTTTTAGGTGCAAATGATGCACCTTTAATGCAAAGATCACATTTTTATGAGCAAAGAATGCAATGGTAATGCAAATGATGCAAAGGGAGAGGGAAAATGATTTAAAGATATGATCTTTATCAACAAATATGCCAAGCCCCAAACAATATATAGCAATATATGAATGTAAGGAGCAAGTATATCACATAAAGCAAGTATAATGCAAGATAAAGGGGGTGAGAGGTTACCAATGGTGGTGACCTCTTCTTCTTTGGAGTTTGCCTAGTGGATGGACCAACTCTTGGAGGCTTCAAGGAGGAAGGAGGTGGCTTCTTGGCACTCTTAGCTTCCTGATTTTCGTAGGGATATTTTGGGAGAGTTTGTATGCTGAATATTGTTTTTTTTAAAATGGGTAGAGGAGGCCTCTATTTATAGGCAGTCTGGATAGAGCTAATGAGGCCGTGCGGCTAGGAGTTCCCTCCTAATGCAGCCGTGCGGCATTATCCCTTGTGACTCAGCATGTTTCTAGAATCATGCAAGGTGGCACTTCTAGAAGGGTGTTCATATTAAGAAAAACGTACTTTTTTAATTTAAAGCAGTCCCTTCATTCCTCGGAAGGTTCAGAACAGTTCCGGAATTGCTCCCGAACTTTAGGAAAGTCCGGGGAATTGCCGAGAAACTTAACCGGAAGGCATGAGCCAGATTTGGGTACTTACAATGACGGAAAGATCAAGAAGAGGTCGTCGTCAACGGAGCCAAGATGCGATCGAGCAAAGGGCGGAGCTTCAAAGGAATTGCACTTCCTTCGCGCCTTCGTCGAGAAACCCGGATGTGTTGTATCCGAATCCGGAGGTGCACACTAGGCGAGCTAGGAACGTCGGGGAGGTAAGAAATCAATTTCGTCTTGATTCCTTGCTTGAATTGTTGAATGCTAGAACTAGGCTTTAGTTTTTCGCATATTTGGGGCTTTTGTTGTTTACCATGTTTTTTGTGAAATTCGTGATGAATTGTTGAAATTGAGCATGTAAAAATTGTGGGTATGTGATTTTTGTGCAAAAATGTGTAGATTAGCTCTTATTTGTAAAAATAAAATGCCTTTCTTTGAAATGCATGCTTTGGTGTTTTGTACCTTAGCTATTTCTATTGTATGTACATAGTGAAAAAATTGCCATGTAGGGACAAATTTTGTGAAAAATGTGACATGTGCCGTGTTTTGTGACGGATTTTTGTCTGAAAGTATGTGCCATGTAGGGATGAACTTTTCTAAAAATGTGTAATGTAGTGTGTGCCGTGTTTTTGATGACGGACTTTGTGGGGAGTTTATGTGCAATATGTGCCGTGTTTTGTGACGGGTCTTTTGAAAATGTGTCTAGTAGGGCTTAATTCCTCTGTTGAGAAAATTTGTACAGTGTGTACCGTATTTTGTGACGGACTGCATGGGGAAAATTATGTGCAATGCATGCCGTGTTTTGTGACGGGTTACACGTGAAAATTGTGTGCAATGTGTGCCGTGTTTTGTGACGGACTTCTTTTTTTTTTATGCTTTGAGTTTTTTTTTGTATTTTGCATTAAGTGCTTTGTGGCCAGCCGACGCCTTTCTTTGTGTTTACCTGCAGGATGAGGGGCTTTTGTCTGGGAAAGCCAAAAAGATGAAGTCTCGAGGGTCGCTCGAGGCTGTAGTGGAGTTGTGGCAGCAGTTGCCGGACATCTCTAGGGAGGGCAGGCCGAGCCCTAAGAGGCTGGTTTATGGTTCCGGCTTGGGCGCGTTCGTGGAGAACTTGGCCAGAATTTCTGATACGAGAAAGAACAAGAGCATCTTCCTAGGATTGTCCGAGTATTGGTGGGATACCACCCACACCTTCCATTTGAGCTGGGGCGAGGTGACGGTGACTCCCACCGATTTTGTTGTTATCACCGGGCTTTCCTTCAAAGGAGGGCCAGTGCGGTGGAGGGACAGGATATCCAGAGTAAGTCTTGGGCCGAGCTTTGTTGGGCTTTGCGCCTCTTCCTCGCAGGGGCACAGGCATCTTTGTCTGATGATGTAGAGATGCGGATTTCGGCTGATAATGGGGACTATCGCCGTGGTACCGGTCTGCAGTGACGGCGGAGCCGGTGCACGCTCCTTCGTGTGGTTTGCCCTCTCCGAGACTACGTTTCTCGAATCACGCGGCTAACGGCTCCTTTTGCTCTGCTGGAGAGTTTGAATGATTTGGAGAGGGTCGGCGAGATAGCTTGGGGCGAGGCGGGCCTGGCCGAGCTTTATTTCTCTTTGGACCGGTTTAGCCGAGGCGTGGCTAATTCTTTGAAATTTGCTTTGATTTTGGTTTAGAGGTATGAGTTTATTCTTTGTTTTTGATTTAGCAATTTGTCATTTCTCCGTTTTCTTTGCACCGAGCCTTTTACGCTTTTGTCACAGGTGTGGTTCTATGAGATCTTCCGGTGCTTCCCGTGGGATCGAGATGCTGAGGCCATAGCGGCCTATCCTGCTATGTTGGGCTGGGCCTGTCCGGCGAGGAGGAGGAGGACGAGTAGGGGGAAGCTCACCATCGCCTACGGGGAGGTGCAGGAGTACCTGGGGAGAGATAGCCCGGCGGAGTTTGCTCTGTACCCCTGGGCTCGGTATGGGGATGACGAGTTTGAGGGTGGTCCTGTGGTGACGGCGCAGAGGAAGATGCTGCGGGGCCTGACCTGCGATGTCATGTATTTGGGAGAGAGGGTCTTCTGGCAGCATGGCCCGGGTATGCTCCCCGTGGCTCCGAGGGACCCGCCTTTTGGGATGATGGATTCCCGTGATATGGATGTGTTGGAGTTTGAGAGATATCTGGGCGGCGTGAGTGCCGATGAGTTTGTTTTGTATGGAGAGGAGTATGGGGCCTTCGTGAGGAGGAAGCTGAGGACGCCACAGGTGTTGGCGAGGGAGAGGCAGGATGGCCCACCAGGTCCCCCAGAGGTTCCTGTGCCTGGGCCGGATTTCACACATGTTCGTGGGGATTTGTCGAGGCGGAGGGTGTCGGTACCCGTCCCCGAGCAGGCTCCTGCTGCCTATCGGGTTGACCCTGATATGCCGGTGAGTGTGCTTACTCTTTTCTATCTTGGCATCTTTTCTGTATTTTTCTCTTTTGTGTGCCTGTATCTCTTTAGCTGAGCGTTTCTTTGGCTGTTTGTTTGTGCAGGTCTCGGGGAGAGCCTTTGACACGCTGACCCGCCGTTATGTGGCGATGCGATCTTTTGCGAAGAAGATGGCGGGGAAGCTGTCTTGCCGGTCTTCGCAGCGTGTGCCGGCGTACGAGCCGATGCCTTCGAGACATTCTGTGGACGTTCCTCCGCCGAGGACTGAGCCGGGGCAGCAGTTGGAGGGACCCTCTAGGGGGTGGCATAGCATGGATGCCGGGACGTCTTCGGGAGTCCAAAGGCAGCCGGTCTTTCACCAGTTCTGGCCTTCGCAGGAGGCACCGGGAGAGAGTTCGTCAGAGCCTGCCTTCTTCGATCCTTTTGCCGGGTTTGACCCTTCAGAGTATTTTGAGTACCCACCCCAGGAGGGGGTTCAGTATTCTGATGACGAGGGTGTGGCTGGCGAGTTTGCCGGGGTGCCTGACTTCTCGCTTGGTGATGATGATGATGAAGAGTCGGATTAGGGCTCATTTACTTTCCCTCTTTCCATATCTCCTCTTTTTTTTGTTTAGCAACAGACATTATGTGTACCCGTAATAAAACATTCGCATTTGCATCGCAAAGTATTTTATTTTAAGATGTAATGCCGTATTTTATGATTTCCGGGAATTGTCCTAGGAATTGTTGCTAGTTTATTACTTGTGCATGCCACGTGAGCTGGGAGTGCGTTTGTGGGTAGTGTATGCTTGTCGGGAATGGCTTTGGCCAGAATTTGGACAGTTTGGAGCAAGGTCCTGCTGAGAACAGTGGTTGTTGTACTGTTTGCTGGGAAAGTGGGACCATGGTGCAACAAGGTCCGTACGGACCAACTTGGGATGCAAAGAAGTCCGTACGGATCTTCTTTGCTTTTGGGAAGGGATAAATGCTTTCCGGATGTCTGGACTTTCCCCACTTCCCATTTACATCCATTTTCGAGCTTTCTTCCCCATTTTCTCTAGGAACCTCCATTTTTGCCATGGATTCTTCGTATGTTCCAAGAATTTTGCCGAGGCTTTCGAAGGAGCGGTAAGCATACTTCCTTGAGCGGATGAAAATGTGGATGCGATACCGTATGAGGCATCAGAGGCGGGCTTTCGAGGTAAAGTTTCGACTTTGCTCGGTTTGGTCCCTTAAGGTGTTGGTTTCTAATTGGGAATTATTGCGGGCTGCCGCGAAGTTCTGGGATGTTAGGAGGCATGTGTATTGCTTCTCCTACAATGAAATGGTGCCCACCTTTGAGGATTTTCGGGCTTTGATTGGAAGACCAGAGGTGGAGGCCATCTCGCTTCCTTTGACTGGCGGTGCTGCCGTGAGCGTGAAGCTTGCATTCTTTCTTCAGAATTCGTTGGGAGAAGTGCAGGGCATGATCCTTGATTCGGGTCATATTGACATTTCTGCGGTGCCGGAGCGGTTTATGATTGATGATGAGAGTGATGTCTCTTGGGATGCATTTGTCTTGTACGTGATAGCGACGCTTTTCATGGTCAGCTCCCTTGGGGTTTACGATGGCGCTTTGCTAGATGTGGTTGGGCAGCTTTGAGAGAGGCTGGAGAGGATATTGTCCCGTTAGGTCTTTGGGGAGACTCTTCATGGTATTGACCGTCTGGCGACTGGGGATCGATTTATGAGAGGGGGAAGCCCCGCTTTGCTCACCTTGTGGCTGCGAGAGAGACTTCAGGCCATGCCCGAGGCTCCGACGTTGTTTAGCCCGTGGTCATTTGCTCGGCGATCTCTTGTGTTGGATATGGATCAGTTCGCCTGGGATAGATGGATGGCACGGCTTGGTACGCATCAGATCCGTTGGTGGGTTCCGCACTGGGGGATTGAGACTAGGAGGGCCTTTCAGGAAGGGTCCTATGTGGTCAGAGTTCCAGGTTTGTCTTGGTCCTCCTTCTATATTCCGTCGCTTGTTTTCCGGCAGTTCGGGATGAAGCAGGAGCCTTTGTTGGGCTGGAATGACCTTGCTACTGCGGAGGTAGCTCCTCTTTGTATGACAACTCCAGGTGCTCTTTTGTATTTTCTGAGGGTATGGAAGTATTCCGCTTTCCCTCCTGCGGTGCTCCTTAGACGTCGGGAGAGTGTCATATTGATGACCCAGTACCTGGCTTGGTATGAGCAGCGTGTTGGGCAGTCCCAAGTGGCTTTGGGGAGCAGGCGTGAAGCGATTCTGGGGCCTGATTGCCTTAGTAGCTATTGCCTTAGGAGTGCTGAAGCTTGGTCTGACCCTCAGGATGTCACGAGAGACACTTTGTTTGACTACGAGACTAGAGTTGATCGACTGACGGGGAGAGGTCCCCTTTTTCAGACTCGCAGGGAGGAGATCCGAGCCGAAGCACGGGCGAATGAAGCCCTGAGAGCTGCTGGATTGTTTGACTCTACGGGGAGGACCCCTAATCTCGAAATGAGAGACGCAGAGCTGGCTCGCATGGAGCGAAAGAAGACTCGCCGGGGACGAGGGAAGAAAGGAAAGAATGACGAGGGGACAAGCGCAGATGGCGCGGAATGACCTCCTAGGTATCCATTCATTGCATTGTAAACACATTATTTGTTAAATGTATTAAGCTGTCTTTTAGCATGTTGTGAACTTGAGAGTAGACCGTGCTTGAACTCATCAAGAAATGTTGTAACCGTTAGTGATTAGTGATTTACTTTTAAAGCTTTGTCGAGACGCAAGATCTCTTGTTTGCCTTTTGTTTCTTTTGTGAGCCTTGATGGCGTCCGTCTTTGGACTTTTCTGTTGCATTTGCGGATTGAAGCAGCCTGGGCCTTGACGGCAATCCCTTTTGCTTGGGCTTGGTGTTTGGCTGAGAGGTTGGATGATCCCCTGATAAGTCATTTTGACGGTCTTTTCCGTAGCTTCCTTGCCTCTTGCTCGTTGGCGTCGGGCTCTTGACCTCTTTTGTAGCTTCTGCTTGAGCTTATTATTTTTTTTGAGAGCCTTTTGCTCGAGCTCTTTTTTTTTTAGAGTCTTTTGCTCGAGCTCTTTTTTTTTGAAGCGCGTGAGGGCGAAGACAAGCCCCTAGCTTGGAAGTTGACATGGGTCAGTCGTTTGATGCTGAGTGACCTTCGGATGTCCTTTGATGTTGCCGCCGTCGTTTGACTTGCTCAAGGTGATGGTGGGGGCATGCTCTTGGAAAGTGTGTAGCTTGATGGAGGTCTTGGTTGACATTCAAACTTTTGACTTTTTTGTGTGTTTTTAGACCAGACCAATTAAGGTTGCCTACGTTCCCCCGGACTAGAGGGCTCAGGTATGCGTAGTTCGACACTACATGGAGTGCCAAGAGATGCACGGTTTGTTCTTCTTTAGGCGAAGTATCTGCGAAGTTTGCTTCCGTTGTTTGGATTCATGAAGGGATTGCCGTCTAGTCTGTCGGCTTTCATGGCACCTCCGGAGAAGATCTTTTGAACCACGAAAGGGCCGATCCATGTTGGTTCCCATTTTCCCAGTGGGTTGGTTCGAGAGGGAGGCTTTTCTTTGAGCACTAGATTGCCTTCCCTGATGTCTCGGGACTTGACTTTCTTGTCGAAAGCTCTAGCCATCCTGCTTTGGTAGGCTCAGACGTGTTCCATGGCCTTTAGTCGTCGTTCGTCTAGCAGAGCCAATTCGTCGTGTCGGCTTCGGAGCCATTCGACTTCGTTGATTTCATTTTCCAAAGAAGACTCGGAGTGAGGAATTTCCAATTCATATGGGAAGAACTTGCTTCCATCCCGTATGTCGGGCGAATGGGGTTTCTCCCGTGGGCGTTCGGCGATATTCGGTAGCCCCAAAGTGCAAGGTGCAGCTTCTCGGGCCAATCTCGTCCTCGGGTGGTCATTTTTTGGATGATCCGTTCGAGGGTTTTGTTTGCTGCTTCTACGGCGCCGTTCGTTTGTGGCCGGTAGGGAGAAGACTTGTGGCGTGTGATTTTGAATTCGGCCAGCAGTCTATCGCATTCTCCCTCAAAGTGGGAGCCGTTGTCTGATATGACTTCGTTCGGGATGCCGTATCGGCAGATGATGTTTTTCTTGAGGAAATGCGCGACTTTCTTGGAGGTGAGCACCTTGTAGGACTTGGCTTCGACCCATTTGGTGAAGTAGTCGATGGCTACCAAGACGAATTCGTGGCCGTTGCTACCTGGCAAAGCGATCTTCCCGATGACGTCGATTCCCCACGTGGCGAAGGGCCAGGGCGTAGTCATGCAGTAGAGATCGTGAGGAGGTAGATGATTGAGGTTGGAGAACCGTTGACACTTGTCGCAGCTTGGGACAAAGTGGATGCAATCTGCCTCCATGGAGATCCAGTAGTAGCCCATTCGAAGAATGATTTGCATCAGGGCTCTGGCGTTCATGTGGGGACCGCAAGCCCCATTGTGGACTTCGTTCATGAGCTCGCTTGCTTCTCCCTGGCTGATGCAGCGTAGGAGTGGTCCTTGGTAGCGTTTTTTGTATAGCATGTCCCCAAGGATGACAAAGTGAGAGGCGAGGCGTTTTAGGGCCATGATGCTCTTGGCTTTGGCTCCTTCCCTGCGTTGACCTTATTCGTTCATGAAGGCGGTTTCCCCGTTTTTGAGGTATCTGGACTGTGCTGGTGAGGAGGCTTCTGACTTGTGTCTCTTTGGCTCTTCAGCAGTTTCCCAAATCGCTGTGATTAAAACCTTCTCGGCATCTTGGGCCCGGTTTTTCTCTCGTTTGACAACATGCTTAAATGTTTGCTTGATGCATTTATTCAATTAATGTGCTTGCTTCTTTGTTTAGATGAATTGTGATTAACAGTTGCATGTTAGTTAATTCATCATTTGTTAAAGATGCAATGAGAGGATTTTTTAGAAAGGTCGGACCTTTTATTGAAAGCGTAAAGACTGTACATTGTTGATTATGGACTCACGATCTTACGACGTAGAGCCATCAGATGACTCGAAGGACATGAATTCACAGACAACACGACTCGAAGCTAGACTATAGGCGACGAGGGATTGGACCAGGCTTCATTACTCTTGGCAGGCTGTAGCTCTAGAGGGAGTGGCGATGGCTTTGGTGGCCAATCTTCAGTTGGCAAGGATCCCGGAGGATAGCTTGCATGTGGTTCGATTTCAAACCAGATCGCGGAGGTTTTTGGTTGCTCCTCTGATGATGTCCCTCCATTAGTGTCGTTACCAGTCCTTGGGGGTCCTTGATGATAGAAGTCGTTGAGAGCTACTTCCAGGAGTGCGAAGCATTCGCTGATTCGGAGTTGATTCTTGCTGATGTTGATCATTTTCATAGAATCTGCCTCTTTATCTGGGATCTTTGCTTGGACGACATTTACAATGTCCGACTCGAGGGGGCATGCTATCTCTCCTTCCCTGATTAGGCCTTGGAGGAGGTTGCGCCACTGTTCATCTAGGTCAGACACCGAAATGTTGAATTGGACTATGGTGTGATGGCTGTCCCCGTGAGATCCGAGAGTGTCGGCCAGAGGGTTATCTGGTACCAGTGGGTCAGTGATGAGCCAGTTTGCAAGAGGGTTTTCGGCGAAGTAGGGGTCTACTCCTCGGTCAATCTCCATCTGGGCGTCCATCTCTTGATCCTCTCTTAAGCATTCTTCGCAGTCGCATAGTCGGAGTTGTCGTCTTGACCCATGATCTCTTCAATTTCTAGCTCGTCGCGGCTTAGAGCGTGGATGTAGGGATCCTCTTCGTAGCGGGACAGGACTGGAGACTCATCTGCAGAAGAGTATTCGGTCATGTCGGGACCTTCTTCTGGGTCGTAGCTTGCTGGCCAAGCGCTTGCCATTATGCTGCTTCCGCGGATTACCTCGAGCATTCCCTTGGCGTTGATAAATTTAACGCATTGGTGAAGAGTAGACGATACTGCCTTCATCTGATGTATCCAAGGTCTTCCCAGCAGGGCAGAGAAGGTTGGTTTGATTTCCACGACTTGGAACTCTACCGACTCCCGTTGTGCATCGAATTGGATCCTCAGATTGATGACTACTACGATTGGTCGTGGAGTGGAGTCGTAGGCTCGGATTATCCAGGGCGAAGGCCTTATCGGGGAGCGGTCGATACGGAGTCGTTTCAATGTGCTCAGGGCGATGATGTTGACTGCGGAGCCGTTATCGATCAAAACGTTCGGGAGGAAGAACATCTCTATTTTTATGAGGATGAGGAGGGCCTCATTGTGTCTGTTTTCACATATCGGCAAGTCATCGTCTGTGAAGGCTAAACCGCTTCCCGTGCTGCCATTTGATTTAGTCTCCTCTGGGGAGCGTTCGATCCATCCATTGGTGTGCCTTGGTCGGGGCAAAGATCGTAGGGAGACAGTTGCCCTTGGGCGTTCTTGTCTGGATTCCCGGTCACGAGACCGTTTGACTCTGGTTTCACGTTCCCAGTCATAGCGGGAAGCATGCTGACGGTTTCAGAAATTGCAGGGGGCCTGTTCTCGCTTGGAGTTTCGTCGAAGGCTATCGCGTTCACTCTGTCGTTTCGGGGGAATGGATTTTCGATGGTATTGGGGCCACGAGGGCGTTCCAACTTCCTTCTTCGATTAGCCCCTGGACCACTTGCTTTAGCACAAAGCAATTGTCGGTGGTGTGGCCGGGGTAGTTGTGGAAGGCGCAGTGCTTGCTCATATCCATGTTGGGTTTGGGAGTCTTTGGTTGGAAATTCTTGAGAGGCTTAAGGAGATTTCTCTTTACCAATGCTTCAAATACTTGGCCCAGAGGCATTTCGAGGTTGTCAAAATACTGGAACTGTAGGAAGCGAAGGGGATTGTTATTCCTTGGGGCTGCTTGATCGCGGTTTACTTGAGCTCCGTTCTGAATGTAGTTTACCATTCCAGCCGCTTCTTTTCCTTTGTTCGGGACAGGTGCTGAAGTTGACAGGTTTGTCCGATAGCGGTAAGATGAAGCAGGGGTTGCTGTTGTCTTCTGAAGACTCAGGGTCTTCTCGAACTTGGTTCCGGCGTTGACCATGGCACGGAGATCTGGATAGAAGTGATGGCTGATCAAGGTCCTCAGAGATGATTTGAGACAGGAATGGAAGATGTCCATTTGCTCTTTTTTGGAAAGCGGATCCATTATCTCACTAAGCTTCCAATTCCATCTTTTGTAGAACTCGCCTACTGGTTCGTCATCCATTTGTTCAGTGGCTTGCAGATCGTGGCGGTTTGTCTCCCACTCAAGGTTGGCGCGGTACTTCTCCAGGAAGATCTCGGCGATTTGGTCCCCATGTGGAGCGGTTTTACGCCTTTACGTTGAGGAACCACCTTAGTCTTTGTGGATTTGAGAGAATGCTTGAAAGTGATCCGCCATACGTTGAGGGGTTGCCCCTTTGGCTCTCATTCCCAGACATAAGTGTCGATGTGGGTTTTTGGGCATTACTGTCCCGTCAAACTTTTCCGTTTAGGCATCACGAATTTTGGAGGAAGCGGGACCACTTTGCTTGGATCGGTAGGTAGGAGGGAGTCCTTAGAGAGCTGGCTAGCTTGCCTTGCATGTCCTTCATTTGCTCGATCAGCCAAGCCATGTGGGGATCGACACGTTGAGCGGAGTTGCCATTTTCGGGGATGGAAGCCGAAGATGGAGGTGGATTGGGCGATGGGATCGCCATTCGGGAGTCTTGGGGAGGTAGTTGAGTATATACCAACCCATACCACAGGTGTTGAAGTTAAGGGCGTGATTGCCGGGTGCTGCTTAAGGGTTGTGTTTGGGAGCTGGGGAAATGTTTCATTAGCCCCAGTGGCGGACTAGCGGGTGGCGAGCTTGAGATGTCGGGATATCCGCTTGGAATGCTGTCCCAGGCTAAGCATGGGGATTTTTGGTTATGGGCTGCGAGGCTCGTATAGCACAGCGAGAGATTGAATCACAGGGGATACCGAGATGCGTGGGATCCAGCGGAAGCCAGCGAGTGTAAGTGGCTGGTTGGATGCACTGAGCTTGGGTGTGTGCGAGCCGGAAACTAAACGTGGCCGAGGCGGGCATGTCGGGGCCAGCTTGACCGACGCTGAGTGGAGCTTTGAGCGAGAGCCGCTTTGCGTTCTTGGGATCTCGTAGCTTGGCGGAGGCGGGACCTGTTGATAGCTTTGAGAAACCGGGGGAGCGGTATTTCTTCGTCTTCTATGAGAACGAAGGTTCCATCGGAGTTGGGAAGCTGCGACGGTTCCTTGAAGACGCAGGGTGTCTACGATCCAGGCTTGCTTCTCTTCTTGGCGCTTCTTGATATTTTCGAAGGCTTGCAGCACCTCCTCCATTGTCTAAAGGTTCCTTAGTGGCGGGGTTCCGTTTCCCTCACTGTTATCTGTTGATCCCGTCATGGGGGAGTAGCGGACGGTGTGGGCCAGATTGGCCCCGGAAGGGCGGTCGGCCCTTGTGACCTCGATGCGAAAAGGCGGCTCCCGGGTATTCTCAACCACTCTCGGTTCGCTGGAGGGGGTGACGGGCAAGGTTTAGACACGGGAAGGCCGTTCAGGGTAAAAGGGGGAAAGCTCACGTAACATGCGGTTTCCGCTTCTTTTATTTTTTTTTGTTGTTTTAATTTACTTAAAACGTGTTTTCTCAGAGTCCTAGGTAGGTTGGAAAAGATCGCTCTTCTTTTTCACAACTATGCTAGATCCTGGGTCAGTGGAGACCATCTGTGCGGCTATAAGCCCCTCGTTTTGCACCCGTATTTCGACATCCCAGGGTGGACTGACGAGGGTCCTATAGGGCAAGTGGTTTCCACCGGCCTAAAAGAAAAATCGAACCTAAGGACCGAGCCTGTCATGTTCGTTTTAATGCGTTAGCCATGTGAATAGTGAGCCGAGCCGGCACCTAAGTCAAGATCGGGTCAAGAGTTCGGCATGACCTCCCTTTACCTTGCTTGCGCAAGGGATCTGTGACATTAGGCGTTGGGCCGGGTCATATCGTCATGGCCGCGTATTAAAGGCTTGATGACATGGTGTCAAGTGGGCATGGATGTATATCCGGGACGGAACATCGTTTGGGTGTAGCTTCAGAAATCAAGATCAGGTCAAGATTTTAGCATGACCTTTCATCGCTTTGCTTGCGCAAGGGATCTTGAGTTCCGAGCTTCGACTCAGAAAATGGCCGGCATGGTATATGTATCCAGCCTTGTATGACACGGACTGGGTAAAAACCAACCGAGTCTGGACAGAGTGTGACTCAAGACTCAAACGTGCAGGGTTGATGCTTGGCTAGGATGGGATGTTTGGGATGATCCCGTGCGCGTTCGAGAGGCGTAGGAAGGCCAAACGAACTGCAACTAAGACCACCCCGGGTTAAGGGTTGTAGTGTGCAGTGTATCTGAGGCAGCAGTGAGCGTAGCGTGCGATGTACCGAGGCAACAGTGCGAGTAGCGTGCGTTCTCTAAAATTCTTTTTCTGAGTAAAACAGAAGTTTTTTGAAGAATCACAGATATATATTGATGCATTTTTTTGTATTTTTATTTTTTTGTAAAATAAAAAAGTAAAGCACATGCACACACACACAACTGTTAAAGAAATGGGTAAAATGAAAGTTTGACTCTCATCATCGTTTTTAAAAATCTTTTGTTTTGTTTAAAAGTTTTTAAAACAAAATGATCCCCAGCGGAGTCGCCAACTGAAATTACCCGGATCCGACTCGCGCGCGGGCCCCGGCATCTCGCATTTGTCGCTTTGGAAGTCGCCCGGATCCGATAGGCAGCGCGATCACGGCCCGGCATCTGGCTTATTATGTTTTGCGGTTGGAAGTG
Organism: Adenophora triphylla var. japonica; assembly: GCA_022495995.1. Taxonomy (NCBI): domain Eukaryota; kingdom Viridiplantae; phylum Streptophyta; class Magnoliopsida; order Asterales; family Campanulaceae; genus Adenophora; species Adenophora triphylla. The sequence continues at coordinate 267,526 of JAFEMH010001525.1, read as the reverse complement.
TCTCCCTGTGTTTTTGCTTGTAGAGTCGCCATGCCGTTTTTATTAAGTCCAAAACATTGAAAAATGGCATCAGTTTAAAAATAAACTGTTTTTGTTGTGTGATGAGATTTTGAGTTCGGAGGTCAGGTTACTCCTCGGGAAGAGAATATTAGAATATTAGAGCTCACCCGAGTCGCCTCGTAAAAACGAGTCTTTCGGTACCCCTTATATTCTTTAACTGTTGTGTGTGTGTGTGTATGTGCTTTTTAAAAATGCAAGCTGTATCGAATATCTACATTGTACACTGCTTTATTGAAATGTATTGAAATAGTGTAGGAAGGAAGCCTTACCAATGTTGATTCGTGTCTGTCTTTCGCAGGGGGAATAGTGTTTGAGGATAGAATAGTGTTTCGGGACGGACCGGGATTGCTTCGGGATGAGCCGGTTGTCTGCGGACAGAGTTTCGGCGTGCGTTTGGATCGCAGGGATCGTTCGGGCAGAGTTTCGGCGTGCGTTGAGATTGCAGGGATCACTCGGGCAGAGGTTCGGCGTGCGTTGGGATCGCAGGGATTACTCGGGCAGAGGTTCGGCGTGGGCCGGAATCGCCGGTTTAACTCGGAAAGAGCCGGGATGCCTCGGGAAAGACCAGGCAAGGCCGCGGAGTACCACGAGGGGCCTCAAAGTACCTCGAGAGTGCCTCGGGGCAGCGCGGGAGCGTCGCGGGAGCGCTCGAAGAGGCTTCGGAGCACGACAAGGGAGCTCGGAAGGCCTTGGAAGGATTCGAAAGGGGCCGGGAGTACCTCGAGAGGACTTAGAGGGGTGCCAGAAGGCTGGGGGGAGAGGAGAGAAGAGGGAGATGTGTGAAATGAGGGAGGGGGAGACCTCTATTTATAGTAAAAAATTTCGTGCAAGAAGGTCCGTACGGACCTTCTAGGTAATCCAATTTTTTGATTTTCCTCGATTTGAGGAAATATGTGGACTTTAAGAAGATTCAGCCATGATTATGTCTGGTAACAAGAAGGTTCGTACGGACCTCCTTGCATGCATAAAGGTCCGTACGGACCAACCATGATGCTGAGTAATTGTTACTTTCGGGATTTGAGAAAATATCTTGGACTTTAAGAGGATTCAGTAATTATGGCAACAAAGAGGTCCGTACGGACCATGTTTGCTTTTCCAATTTCTAAAAAATTCCTAAAAAGTCCTTTTGTCCCTTTTTGTCCCAGAAAGATTCCTCCCTTGGTTTGGTTGGGGGTTTTGAGGTTTTTCAGTGTCACGGGTCTTCGAGACTGCGTTTGTGTGAGTCTGCGGTGTTTCCCGTGTGTTCGCAAGAGGGTGATCCAGATTGGGGTACTTACAGTTGTGAGTATTAATATAATGTAGGAGAGAGAATGAGTGGAAGGAATAGTGAAGGTTCTTTCCTTTTTCTTAGTTATTGTGCCCAATTTTTTGGTGTCCATTCACCCGACACGGAGGGAGTATATATACTCCCTCCGTCCCGCTACAAATCGCACACTTTCCTTTTTGGGCGTCCCATTACAAATCGCACACTCCCAAAAAGGAAACTTTATATTAATAAAATATTCACCCTACTCCACTCATTCTCTCTCCTACATTATTTTAATACTCACAACACCATTATAATTTACTATTCCCTCCACTCATTCTCTCTCCTATTTTACTTTTACACTCACAACATTTTATTAAAATATCATATTTCTTAATTCCCGCGCAAACAGTGTTAGTGCGAATATTAGCGGGACGGAGGGAGTATATATATATATATATATATATATATATATATATATATATATATATATATATATATAGGAGTATATATATACTCCCTCCGACCCACTTCACTTGGCACTAATTTCTATTTTGGGTCGTCCCACTTCACTTGGCACTGTCCAAAATGGAAAAGAATATTCACTATTTCCTCCACTCATTCTCTCTCCTACTTCACTTTTACACTCACAACATTCTCTCTCCTAACTATTCCTCTCACTCATTCTCTCTCCTATTTAATTCTTCATACTCACAACATTTAACTTTTTCTATTTCTTACATCACTTTTCCTTAATTCCTACACCCAAAACGTTGGTGCCAAGTGAACCGGGACGGAGGGAGTATATATATTCCCTCCGTCTCACACTAGTGTGAATTTATTTCCTTTTTGATTCGTCTCAGATTAGTATGAACTGTCCAAAATGGCAAAGAATCTTTACTATTCCACCCACTCATTCTCTCTCCTACTTTACTTTTACACTCACAACATTCTCTCTCCTAACTATTCCTCCCACTCATTATCTCTCCTATTTAATTTTTCATACTCACAAATACCTCCTCCATCTATTTCTCTCTCCTACTTTTTCTTAAATCTCGTGCCCAAAAAAATGGTCCACATTGATGTGAGACGGAGGGAGTATATATTAGTAGTTAATTTCTACCTATCTATGTATAAAAATAATATTATACTCTCTCTATCTCATTACAAAATGCATAAAATGGGTTTTGCACAGAAAATAAGGAAAGTGTATAGTGAAGTAAGTGTTGTGAGTATGAAAAGTGATGTAGGAGAGAGAAAGTGGGGGTAGAGAATAGTAAGTGGATAGATGATGAGAATATGATAATTGGGTATCATTAATAAACAAATATTAAAAAAAATTCTTTTTGAAATTGTGTCTTTTGTAATGGGACACACGAGACTTTTGTGCCTTTTATAATGAGACGAAGAAGTATATAAAAACAGTAGAGTTTATAAAAGGAAATTTTGCATAGAAAACACACTTACCAAAAATAGCAATACGTTCAAAATTGTAATTTAGTAAAAGTATAAAAAGTAAATCACAACAACCCGAAAAAGCTGAATGAAAAATTATAATTAAAACTTTAATTGATGTACATGGTTTAATCTAATCGGATTTGGCAGGTTGCTGATTTTACCATACAAAATACACATTCCACTAAACAAATTTGAATTTCAAAACCTCCTTTTTTTTTTTTTTTTTTTTTTTTTTTTAATAATACTAAAGACACGAAAGATTGTCACAAAATTTGGATCACAAAATGATTTGTCTTACGTTTGTTAGTGTTTTTAATTAGAGAGCGACAAATCCACAATCGATGTAATCACTAAAATATCAACATCTCATTTGTATCCATCTTTTTTAAACTTATTTTGTGTTCCTAACATTGCCCCTCTTTTTATGGTTAAAAAAATCTCCTTTTTTTTCTTTGCTTCTTACGCCTCTTTTTCCTTCTCCTTCTCCCTCTTCATCTTATATACTCCCTCCGTCCCATAACAAGCGACGCAGTTACTGTTCTGCACGGAAATTAAGAAAAAAATGAAAAGAATGATGTGTTGTGAGTGTAGATAGTTGAGTAAGAGAGAGAATGAGTGGAGAGAATAGTAAATTATAATGGTGTTGTGAGTATTATAATAATGTAGGAGAGAGAATGAGTGGAGAAAATAGTAAAGATTCTTTTCCATTTTAGGAAGTGTGACTTATCAGTGGGACGCCCAAAATGGCAAAGTGTGTCGCTTGTTATGGGACGGAGGGAGTATATATAGATGTCTTCATATGCACATGGGAATTTGGCCTGCTGGCTTGAGCTCATGGCTTCTAACCTGGAGGTCATGGGTTCGATCCCCCCAGAAGTTAGAGGGAAGGCTTTCTCTCCCTAGAATTTATGTCATAGGCGCTTCTGTGCGTGCATGTGTGTATGAGTAGTGGAAAAAAAATAGATGTCTTCATATGTGTGCTCGTGTGTGTTTTGGTGTAAGAGCAGCTGCAGTCATGACATATTCTCACGGCACCGTCTTACGTAGTATGAATGAAGTCCACATTCATAACAAGTTTCAGTGGCGAGAATGACTTTTTTTTTTTTGCTGGACTACACCATCTCGAGCCGCTGACAAGTGGGCCAACCCACGGGCAAAACAACTCCAAGTCACAGGAAAATGAAAATAATTTCGTTGGCTTATTTGAGAAAAAAATAAAAATGCTTCAACAGTTCAAAAAAATTGCAACAGTAATTATTTTTTCTAGTCTATAAATTGAGTCTAAATTTCATATACTCCCTACAATTTTTCAAACATTTTATTTTGCTCAATATTTGTCATTTTATTCATTTTAACTTTGTCCAAAAAAATTCATTTTATAATTATGGATCCTAATTATCCTAATTATTTTGAAAATAGTTAATATTTCCAACAAAATTCAAATGTCAATAGAAACCCAAATGCCTCTAGATCCAAATTTGTTAAACCATCCTCAACTATCTCAATTATTAGGATTTTATCCAACCAATCAAATTTTAAATCCTGTTAATGCTCCAAATTTTTTTCAATCCCAAATTAATTCACATTTATTTTCTTCCCCAAATATGTACCATACTCAAAATGCTCAATTTTCTTCTCCAAATCTTGAATATCCATCATCTCAACAATATAATAGGTCTCCCAGAACACCTGTTGGTGATGTAGGTAGTTCAAGAATTTTATTTCAAGATATTGAAGATGATGATGAAGAGTGTGCCATTACTCCTTCTAATCAACCCAGTAAATAAAATAGTAAGCATGATAAGATCGCATGTAACATAGCTGAAGATAAATTCGTATGTTCGTCTTACCTTGAGGCAGGTGGAGATGCTGCGATATGAACTGATCAAAAGATGAGTGACCTTTGAGCAAATATAATGCTAAAGTTTGATGCAGCTCAAAGAGAAAACTCAAGCACCATAAATGTTAGAAATAAGGATTCAGCATTTTCTCGAGGACAAACGTGCAACCTGCAAGAATCATCGGGATATAATAAAAGAATTTGAAGAAGACCGTCCTCAAAATCAAGCATCAAGTAGCACTGAAAATGAGAGGTTTACTTACTCCAATGTTCGAAGATATAATTTATCTTCATATATGAGTAACATGAGTCGAGTTCGAGATACAAATATCCATATGTCACTGAAGGAAGACTTGATTGAGAATATATGAAAAAAATTTCATGAGAAAGTGAATTATTAAAATGTTTTGCTCCATATCAGAGGGTATCCCATGTAATTTTTAATATTTTCTATGCTTTATTACGCATTTTAATGTATTTTGTTTTCGTATGTAATTTTCATGTTATAATTTATTAGATATAAACTTCTCCAAATAATATAAATAAAACTAATACAGCAACAACAAAGCCTTAGTTCCAAAATAATTTGAGGTCGACTAATAAAATTTATAATTAATCATTTATATAGTACAATAATTAATAATTATATATGGTAGTAATAAATGTAATATAAATGAGTAAAAAAAAATATGGTGGGTTATAGTAAAAAGTAGGAGAGAGAAACTGATAACTTTTGTCATAAATTACGATAAAATTGTTTGGACTTGTGATTATTGATGATTGATGACGTTGAGCTGGAGGGGAGAGGGATGACATGACTTAAATTTTAAAAATTATGACTACGGATACTCTAAAAAATAAGATGAAGAGGGAGAAGGAAAAAGAGGCGTAAGAAGCAGTGAAAAAAGGAGATTTTTTGTACTATAAAAGAAAACTTTGCATCAAAACACACTTACTAAAAATAGCAATATAGGAGTATACTCCCTCCGTCCCACGTGAATAGACACCAAAAATCTTGGCACAATAACTAAGGAAAATGAATATAATAATAAAAATGTGTGGTAGGAAATGAAGAGAGAGAATGAGTGGAGTTGGTTGAATAAATTGTGTGGTAGGAAATGAAGAGAGAGAATGAGTGGGTGGGGTAGGATGAATATAAAATAATAAATTTTTTTCCATTTTTGGCAGTGTCTATTCACGTGGGACGTCCCAAAAAGGAAATAAGTGTCTATTCACGTGGGACGGAGGGAGTATAAAACTATAATTAGTAAATAAAATATAAAAAATAAATCTCCTATATTCTTCTTCTTTTTTTTTTTAATCAAAATACCTCCTCTCTCTTTTAACCCTCTTTTCCTTCTCACACTTTACCTTATTTTCCACAGCAAAGCACACACCGAAACATTTATCTATATATATAAAACATAAAAGTATAATGTAAATGGAAATTTTGCGACAAGTATGCACTAACAAAAATATCAATATGTACAAAATTATAATTAGCGAAATAAAGTATAAAAAAATCAAAACAAATGATAAGGTTGTATTATCAATATGTACAATATGATCATTTCTCACACTTTACCATATTTTTGTACTCTAAATAAAGTACAAAAATATCAATATGTACAAATGATGTTGCCAGGAATTTCCTCAAGCAGCAACACGACCGTTGTAGTCCAATCGTGATAGCTCCGGCTCCTTCTTCTCGCCTGCACACAAGCAAACGTGACTGGACCGGGGGCGGCTCCGACGTAAGCCCCTCCGGCGTGAGAATAAGAGTCTGTTCTGAGCAAGGAAAATTGGAAAATGAGGAAGGGTGTTTCGTGGATGTATGTGAACGTACCTTGATAATGAAGACAGTCCCTCATATATATACCCCTTCCCTCATGCCATGCACATGATATCCCCACGTTCCATGCCTCATTCTCCATTGGTCAATCATGAGAATAAACTCAAAGCATGTGATCACTTTTCCCAATGTCTAACCGTCCAATGGGTCCCATTCCCTAGATATTTATATGCCGCCTCTTATGAGTCACACCCACTGGGATCCATCTCTCGCTGGATACGGTCAACTGAGGGTCGTGTCGTCTCACCTTAATATCTCGCCTCTCATCTCACATTATTGTCTCGCCGGCTTGCCTCATTATCTCGCCGTTCATCAACTAATATCTTGTATATATTATCTTGGGCTTTCCCTTTTTAATGAGTTTGGCGGGATATCTTAGACATACTTTCCCGCGAACCACACTTGGGCTACTTTATCAATATCTTCTTCTTGGGCCTATACCCGCTTTGGGCCTACTTGACCATTTCCCGCTTATAGACTTGGCTCAGGCCCAACCATTATTTTTGGGCAGCATCAGAAGCCCCTAAGTTTGAGGCGAGATTCATTTATGGTCTCGCCAAAAACTTGATGTTCACTGTCTCGCTATTTCGCGACATACAATTCCTTCTCCAAGAAGCTAAATCGTTGGTGACCCCTGTCCATACACGTGTCACCTTCCTGATGCGCCCTCAAAATTCAATGTGCCGTCATTTGGGAATCGTGCCAAATCATGAGGGGGAAATTTAAAATTTTTACCTCAACCGTCACATCAATCAATTCATATCTTACTTCTCATATAAATACCCTCTTTCAACCTCACTTATACTTTTTATTCTTTGTTTACCTGAGAAAAACCCTTCATCGTTATTCCGGCAACCTGCACCTTCACATCCGACGAACTTATCTCACTTTTCCACCATTCTTTTCTAGATTTGACCATAAAATTGTTTCCCAAATCCCATTCCGTTCACTATTTGCTATTTGGCGTTGATTTTGGAGCCCCTTTCCCTTGGTTTCCCAGAAATCCGTTCACATTTTCCGGCGATTCTTCATCTTCTCCGGCCGTTCTTCATTTTCTCAGGTAACTTCTCTTTAAAACCTTTCATATTCTTTGAACCCTCACTTTTAGATTTTCCCTTTTCTCCCAACTGTTTGAGTCTTGTTATTCCCTTTTATCCCTTCAATTTTTTCCCAAATTACCCTTCATGGCGAGATATAAGAACTGTGCTAGGCGGGTTAGGTATGGTAGATGTCAAATTTCAGGCGGCTTATATAGACGCCTGCGAACTACTTGGGCAAGATTGCCTGAGACTGACAAAGTTAGGTTACTTGTTGAAAATTGGGTAGATCCCTCAGTAATTGACTCTCTTGAGATCCAAGGCCGCTTCTTTCTTCCCCCTTCAGCCCCTATGTCCCATATTTTTACTTCCCATAAAGAATTAGTCTGATTTATCAAAGATAAGTATAATCCCAATTTAAGCGACTCATCTGAATCCCACTGTGTCGCTGACCCTTTTTCGAAACGTAGGATGCATTATAAATCTGTCCTCTCTTCTTCTTCTTCCAGTGATAATAGCGAGATGGCTGATGAAGTGAGCTCTTCTCCCGCCGTGACATCCAGCAATCCCCCTCCCACAGGGGTTTAAAATCTAAACATAAATGAAGGTAACCTTTTTACCAATCCTGCTCATGCTGAGGCGAGATCTTCTCTCACTCCGGACACAAGTTCCCTCATTCCTAACCCCATTACTACTTGGCATACTCTTTATAACATAGACCATTCCATCTACCATATTTCTGATTATCAAGGAGGTACCTCTCTAGCCAACTTAAGAGAAATGCGGGACGACATAGTGGTTTTCCCTTCCCAACTTAAACCGGGCCTTAGGATTCCCCTAGATCCCTTTCTTTGTGAAGTCTTATATAAAGCTCAGGCCATGATTACAGAGATTCTTCCCAACGCCATTAGGATCATTACCAGTTTCATTGCTATCTGTCGCGCCTTACGGAAGGAACCCACTGTCACATCTCTAGTCACTCTGTTCAAAGGATACAAACAAACTACTAAACTTGATGACGAGACTGAGGAAACCCGCCTTTCCCTTCAATACCAAAGAGGCCCCAAAGTCCTTACTCCTTTGCCAGCCAAAGTTCACGAATGGTTGAGCGATCCACTCTTCATTGTTTCCCGCATAGGTTGGTCTCATCCCGCAGATCTTCTTCCCATCAAACCTCAGATTGAAACCCGCGATGCTTCCGTTGTAGGAGATACCGCCCTTTGTGCCGCCATCCATGCCCTTGTTACCCTTCCCGCGGATTCTCCTGATGGTACGCCCCAACCTCTCATCTCCTGGAGGGGCATTTTGCGAGATAGAGCCCTTCTTGATCAAGTTGGGATTGCGGACAACTTACCCCTCATCCCGCCCCGGGTTCCAATAAGTCACGTTTACTTTGATGAATGGGAGCGACATACGGACAACAAATACTCTCATGAGTGCCAGTCATGCAAGGGTACTCGTAATTGTCCCGCAATGAATACTGTTCTTTGTATGTCTCTTCTTTAACCTTATTCTTTTTTCAATTTGATTTATACTTGAATAACTCTAACTTTTAACTTCCTTTTTCTTTGTTTCCAGATCATAGAGCTAAGTCAATGAAGAGTCGCCAAATCGCCAACCTGGACACTGACAAGAGAAGGAAAAGACTTGCCAGTGCCCGCGATGCTGCTCTCGGCCTCCTTCCCGCCAATTTTCCTCTGCCTCTATCCCGTGATGGCAAAGACACAGATGAAATTGCCTTGGAGAAAGCCCAAGGTTCATCCAAGGCTAAAGCCAAGCCTACTAATCCTGACACTCGAGCAAAGCGACAAAAAAGAATCGCTGCGGTTTCACCCAGTGTCGCTCCTCCTGCTCCAGAAATTATCCCGCCGAACCCTGCTACTACTCAAGTCTTGCCATCTACTGAAAACAACCTCCCGCCAATTTCCGTCCCTCCAACTACTGACGCTCTTGTTGAAGAAAATATTGAAATTCCTCCTTCTGGCTCTCTCCAAACCGACTCTCCCGCCCCTGCGGAGGATGCTATTGATCCCATTCAGAATGATGATCCTCCTTCTTCTCACGAGGTTGAAATTTGTGATTTAACCAATACTTCTAACTCGCCTCCAACTCCTCGCGACCCACATATTCCCGCTAGCTTCCCCGCTCCCAGTTGGCTCCAGGAAATTTTTGAGAAACCCACTGACTTCGAAGGGCTTTATGAACTGAGCAAGGAAGCCGCCAAAGTCCCTCGCCTAAAGGGATTGATTAATGAAACTCATTGTGTTGAGGAGTTCTTGATTGGCAGTTCAGCTTTGATTCGCGCCAGCGACCCAATCCAGGTTCAACGAGTAACGGATATGGACGTAGACCATGCCGCTTGACAAGCCGGGATTCACTTTTCAATGGTATGTCGCTCTTCCATTTCTTAACCAATTGCTATTTTGTTCATTTTGACCTTTGACTTAACTTTTTCATTTAGTTTGGAGCTTCTATCATGGGCATAAGCGAGAAGAACCATCACCTCAACAAAGATGTGAAACAGTTAGAAGTCGCCAATCAAATCTTGAGAAAGGACAAGGAAACCCTTCGCGGCCGTGTCGGAAGGCGGGATGCTACCATTACCAACTTGGAGGGAGAGCGAGATACTCTTAAAGCTGACTTAGCTGCTTCTCAAACCCAATTCAACAATGCTAAAGCTGATCTCAATAAGGCTAACACTGAGCTGAATACTGCCAAGGATGAAGTCGCCAAGCTGACGAGCGAGAATGAGACTTTGAAAAAGACTCATGACGCTGATGCTCAATTCTTTCAAGGCGAAATAGCTAAGCTACGGGAAGAGATGACAGGGAAAGTTGCTGAGATCACCTCTCTCAACGCTGATGTGGCTAAGCTTAAAGAAGACCTTATTGATATTGGTAATCAAACCTCTCTCCAAGTTATGCGCGCTGCCGCTGCTGATGCCTCTGAAATCCCTGCCATTACAATTGAGCGACTTGCCAAATGGGGATCAGAGCCAATTTTCAGCGAGGTTTGCCGCCGTGGTCATCCCTTGGTTCCTTTTTCCTCAGATGAACTTAAAGATTTGGCTGAAGAAGATGCATTATTGGGTAAGGCTCCTTGGAATCCCGCTCCTATTCAAGTTCCCAATGTTATGGCTTTATGGGGTGATCAACTGGAACAAAAGCACAAACTCTTGGATGATGCAAAGGCTCTCGCTCTTGCGGCCTCCAGCTCTGCTAAACCCGCACCATCAAATGAACCCAATGCTTAACTTAATTCTGTGTTCGGTACTTAGTTTCTTTTGGATAACTTTTGTAACTCGCCTTGGTGGCTAAACAATTTGCTTTCTTTTCTTTGGGCCTGTGTGCCTTTAAAACAATGTATATTCGCGGCCTTTGAGCTTGCCCTTTTATCTCTATGCTTTGCTTCATTATCATATCTCGCTTTTGCTACTTTTGTTTTGATAGTTCATCAAAAATCAATATTTTGCATGACAGGTCCCCCATACTTATACTCCCATCGAAAAAGTGAAGTCGTCTTTAGGCGACTTTACTTACAGTGCATACACCGCGGCTTAAATTGTCGCTGATCTTTGTTTTTCTTTTTACTCCTTCTTTGCTTTTTCATGATTCTTACTTAGAATAATTTCCTTCTTTTGTGCCTTCAAATCTTTCCTTGAACCACATCTTTACATGCCATTCAGGCGAGATGGATATCTTTTCCCTTTAGCGACATCTTTTCATGCCATTCAGACGAGATGTGCCTTCTTTCTCGTTTATAGTCGATATAGACTTTCTCGTTTATAGTCGGTATAGACTTTCTCGTTTATAGTCGGTATAGACTTTCTCGTTTATAGTCGGTATAGACTTTCTCGTTTATAGTTGTAAGTACCCAAATCTGGCTCATGCCTTCCGGTTAAATTTCCCGGCAATTTCGGTAAGTTTCCCGGTAATTTCCCGGACCTTCCTAGTGTTCCGGAAATATTCCGGAACTGTTCCAAATTGAATAAAAGGCTGAAAGGGAGCCTTCCCAATTAAGAAACACGTTTTTCTTAATTGGGAGGAAGCTTCTAGATATTGCCACCTTGCATGGTTCTAGAAACGCTGAGTCACAAGGGATAATGCCGCACGGCTGCATTAGCTCGCGGTCCCTAGCCGCACGGCTTCATTGGCGATTTCCAGACTGCCTATAAATAGAGCCCTCCTCTACCCATTTTAATCATCCACAAAAGGCATCAATCACTCATATTACGAAGAAATCCCCCCAAGGAGCTGCTGGAAGTCCAAGAAGGTGAAGAAGAAGGCCAAGAAGCTACCTCCCTCCTCCTTGAAGATCCCAAGATCAAGCCCTCCTCCTAGCTCCGTCCAAAGAAGAAGAAGGAAGCCATTGGTAACCTCGCACGCCCTAACCTTGCATCTTAAATTGCTTTATGTGATCATACTTGCTCATTGCATTCATATATTGCTTCTATCTTGCTTGGGATTTGGCATTCATAGTTAAAGATCATATCTTTATCCCCCTTTCCCCCTTTGCATGCATTAGGCATCCTTTGCTATTAAAGATGTAATCTTTGAATCAAAGGTGCATCCTTTGCACCTAAAACCCCTATTTTCCAATAAAAATGTCATCTTTATGCTTCATTTGCATATAAAAATCAAATCTTTTCAATCAAAATGCATCCTTTGCATTCAAAATCCCTTTTCTAAGCATCATTTGCTTTAAAGATCATGTTTTTACCATAAACTAGCATCCTATGCTTTTTTCAAAATGCAATCTTTATGCATCCTTTGCATATTGAATTCCAATTTCTTCATAAAAATGCATCATTTGCATAAAAATCATGTCTTTATGCATCCTTTGCAATAAAGATCATTTCTTTAAACCAAATGCATCCTTTGCAGCCCAAAATGTCATCTTTTCATTAAAAATGTCATTTTTACATGCATTCCCCCATTCCCCCATTAGTAACCTCGGAACGGACCGGTGTAAAAGATCCTATCTTTACATCGTTCCTTCCATAAAGGTTTCATAATCTCTTTAGAAAGGGACACCTTTGAACCCTATATCTCCGATTATCACTTAAGATGAGTATGAAGCATCTATATGAGCTCGACCATCTTAAAGTGTAGGATTGATGGGCTAAGAACCCTCCTTTTCTAAGGAACCTCATCTTTGACTATAAAGAGAGTCATTCTCTCGATCGTGCAAGTCCCAAGGTCCAAAAATGCGATGATCACAAGTCCAAGATGAGGACGGGATCATAATCCCGAATACATAAAATCCAAGAAATCCCGAGCGACAATCAATAAATGGTTTGTACGTCCGGAAGACGACTTGGGACATTCCTCCCTTATTTTCAAACACATGCACACAAGAAAGCACGCAAGCAAGCACGATTAATGGGATCTTGGGAGACTTGCTTCGGCAAGGCACATTGGGTGAACGACGATCCGTTCTTCCCAAGGGGTAACTTAACCTCCGAACCCATAAAACCTTTTTTTCAAAGTTTTGAGGTAATCAAAATGGCGTGGCGACTCCGTTTTTCAAATTAAACCGGATGTCTTCAAACTCGCGTGAATCCAACAAACACAAAAATTTGGGCACACATTCACAGTTTGGCGACTCCTCTGGGGACATCCCAAAGGAGAAAAGCTTTTATTTTCAAAACAAAAAATCGATACTCGGTATATAGGTGGAAACCACTTGCCCTTCCTGTACACTCCCTGATGTGGGAGTTGGGATAACCGGTGGTTTAACAATCCCACGTACCAGTATCCCTTTTCGAAAAAAAAAAAAATTTGAAAAATAAAAGAAAGCTTTTCCCTTTGAGCGGGTTAGACTCCCGTCGCCGATTTTATTAATCGTGCTTGCTTTCTTTACCTTGCATTGCATCATTTGCATCTTGGAATCTGTGCATACTTTGAACGGGAAACAACCCGAAAAATAGCAAAAGGAGTGGAACCTGGAAAATTGATCCATGCAGTCGTACGGCTCAATCCTCCTTGATTCTCGACCGGGCGACCTCGGTGGCAATTCCACCAGGAAAAATCATGGTTAATCTGGCAGCCCTAGCACTTGGGGCTACTCACTCCATGACCGATCGGCTCCTTAAAATTTACGTGCTTACGTGTTGCATTTTCCCCGTCCCGAAAATCATTCCTTTAAAACACATTATTGAAAATCTCTGTTTTAACTCAAAAAGGAACATTTTTAGGAGACCGCACACTACGCGCACTCCCGATATATCCTCGTACACTTTGCACGCACGTCCTTCAAACCCGAGGGTGGTTCCAGCTAGCCACGGACAGCTTTACGATGCTCCCGGCGCGCACGGAATCATCCCAACCTCCCCATGGCAAAGTGTCGACCAATGCACACCCGTGTCACACGTTTCAAAACCGTGACTTTTGGTTGGTTTTTGGTCTAGTCCGTGTCATATAGCCCAGCTTGCATACCCTCGTAAAGGTCAAGCCTTAGTTCATAACGGAGGAGGAACTCGCCAAAATTCCGACAAGGAAAAATTGGCGAGATCTCGACTCCGACATCGACTATTGACCTTGACCCGCACGGAACGCGTAAGAGTCAAGACCGAGTCTTTGCCAACAAATCAAAAGATCTTTCGCTCAAGCGAAGCTCGCTAAAATTCCGACAAGGAAAAATTGGCAAGATCTTGACCCGACATTGACTTCGATTCTAACTCACGCCCGGCGTATGCAACGAAGTTCAATGTGACACCGTGTCATCCGGCTTGCCGCCCGACCCATGCCTATTATCTTCTGGACATTACCGAAAGTCAAAACGTCATTCGCTCAAGCGAAATTCTCGCCAAAATTCTATCAAGGCGTAAAGACGAGACTTTCCCGTATTGCCTTGACTATAATCCGCATCGCTCGTGCGTTGAAAGTTCCTATGACCCGCTAGACCCGTTAGGAGTGTTCTTTACTCTCGGTCGGTGGGATCCGCGTGCCCTATAGGACCCTCGCCCGGGCCGTCCCACCCCGGGAGGTCGAAATACAGGTGGAATACGAGGGGCTTATAGACGTAGTGACGGAACCCACCGATCCAGATCTAGAGTAGTTACGACAAAGAAGGGCAAACCCCCTTTTCCAACCAAATAGACATCAATAAAAGACACTGTTTTAAGTAAACAGGAAGATTCTAATTTGCATATTGCCTGAGCCTTCAGCCTAAACACCTACCCCAAGTCTAGACCTTTCCTATCCCTTTCCCGCAGCGAGAAAGAAGTGGGTGAGAACACCGGGTCATCGACTTGTTAGTGCAGAATTCTCAGACAGTTCGCCAGAATCCTCAGTTTTGCCAGCTTTTCAGTATCAAAATGGCCAACATGGTAGTCAACAATGGTAATAACCAAGTAGTCGGAGAGGCCATCCCAGTTCAGCCCAAGCCTCACATATGGTATGATGTATGCGACTGTGAGGACTGTCTGGAGTATGAGTATCAAGAATGGATTAATGAAGACGCTCCTTCGAGAAAGAAGAAGAAGAGAAAGTCCACACAATGTGTTAAAGGAAAGGTATGAAGCCGGAGACAAGAGCGTCGGAACTCTAGGGAGCCTTCGGCAAGTTCGACATTATGTCGCCTACGCCAAACAGCCCGCCAAGGAACCCATCATTCAAAGCACACCAAATTCTCGATACCCCCATGTACAGTGATCCTCTTGAAGCGTAAAGTGCTGAATTTGGGGCCATCGTGAAGTTCAATGAGAAGCTAGCAGCATCTAGAAGCGTAATACGTAAAGCCTATTGAATACGTAGCGCTCAAGGAAGAATTAAGATCCTCTCAAGAAGACTTCATCAAGCATTATCCGTGCCAACCCTCCTGTTGGCTATACCGACAAGGTCGTGGTGTCCAAGATCAGCAAAGAGAAAATGAGTTATCGAAATGCATTGATAAGATGAGCCGACTCTTCACTAATGAGCCCAGCTTGTCACTGACGAGCTCGCCGAGAGATTGCATCAAGCTACTCTAGCTCCCCTCACTATCTTTCCACTCGCACCGGCCTCGTCAATGATTTCCGGCAAGTTTTTGATCAATTTGAAGTCTCCAACTTTCTCAAGAACGCCGACAAACCGCTACTCCCAGTGGCAACAAAGAAGAAGGAGTGAGATCCCTGGTCCCAACCCTTGTCAAGCCACCCTCGAGTCAATAAGTAGTGTAGGGTCCAGAGTCGCAGCGTCGTTCGCCGAGTCAGAATCTTTGAATTCCCCCTTCCGAGTCATCCGAAGGCCTCACGCCCGAGGACTATCAAAATGTAATCGATGTCATCTTTCCCCTTATTTTGAATGAAATGACAGATCTTTCGAGTATCCTCTTATTGCCAACTTAACAAATGATAAATTAACTCAAAACTTAACAACAGCTTAATAATGAATCATTTGAACAAGATGCAAACACACTAAATGAACAATACATTAAAGAAATCTTTAAGGTGTTTCGTAAAAGAGGAAAACCGGGCCCAAGCCGCCGAGGAGGTTTTGACAAGTGTGAACTCGGGTACCGTCGAGGAACCTAAAGAGACACAGATCGGAAACTTCTTCCGTGGGCTTGAACGGGACAGATTGATCGATCCGCTCGTGGGAATACGTCGACGTGTTTGCATGGTCATACAGTGGATATGCCGGGCTAGACAGCTTCGATAGTAGAGCACGTAATCCCTCTAGCACCGCATGCTAAGCCGCAAATGCGTAAACCGAGGAAGATCAAGCCGAATGGTCTCTACAGTCAAAGAAGAGATTGAGAAGCTATCAAGGGTAGGATTCATCGTAGTCATCGAATATCCGACATGGTTATCCAATATTGTGACCGTCACCAAGGCCAATGGGAAGGTGCGCCGTCGTGTGGATTTTCGAGATCTAAACAAGGCCACCCCCAAGGACGATTACCCTTTCGCCAAACATAGACATCCCGGTGGACTCAATCGCCAACTACGAAGTCAAATCCTTCGTTGATGGCTTTGCAGATACAACCAGATCAAGATGGCCGAGGAAGACCAAGAAAAGATGCCTTCACCACACCGCTGGGGAACTTATCGTTATACAAAGTGATGCCATTTGGGCTTAAGAACGCCGGGCTACTTACCAAAGGGCAGCGACCGCGCTTTTTCATGACATGATCCACAAGGAGATTGAGGTCTACGTGAGACGACATGATAATCCACTCCAAAGGCGAGGACGGGCAAGACTTTGTTGACCCGCGGAAGTTCTTTGAGAGGCCGAGACAACATTCCATGAGACTAAACCCTCGCTAAATGCACCTTCGGAGTGACAAGGGGAAAAGTGCTTCGGGTATATGGTCACTGAGCGAGGTATCAAAGTTGACCCCCAAAAGATCAAAGCCATTATGGATATGAGGCCACCTCGACCCGCACGTAAGTCAAGAGCTTTATGGGAAAACCGCAAAGACATTAGCCATTTCACAATCGCCTGACCACTATGTGCGAGCCCATCTTCAAGCTCATGAAGAAGAATGAAGACACGTAATGGACCGAAGAATGCCAGATGCTTTTGACCGCATCAAGGCATACTTGGTACATCCTCCGGTACTATGCCCCCACATAGACAAAACCTCTTCGCTCTATCTCACCGTCACCGATACGGTTGGGGCTATGCTTGCTCAGAGAAGAAAGATTCTCGGGTAGAGAATGCCATTTACTTTGTCACCCGGAAGCCACGGAAGTGAGCTCAATTACTCAAGATGTGAAAAGACTCCGCAGATCGGTCCGGGTAGTCGGCAAGTTGAAGCATTATATGCAAGCCCACCCTGTGAATTTGGTCTCAAAAATGGACCCCATTAAGTACATCTTTGATAAGCTTTCCCTCTCGATGTGTCTAGCAAAGTGGTCCTTCTTCTTAGCAGAGTACGACATCAACTATGTGACCGTAAAGGCCATCAAGGGTCAAGCGTTGTCGACCACCCGGCAAACTTCCCCAAGAATGAAGACAGAGGGCCCGAACCCCAATTCCTGCATGAAGGGATCTTTGCATTCGAGCTCGAAACCGATGGCAATTATTCATTGACGGAGCCGCTAACAAAAGAGGAAATGGCGTCTGGGATGCTACCGGTCGATCCGAAAGATGAGCATACACCCATAGCCCTCAAGTTGAACTTCCCGCCACGAACAATGTTGCCGAGTACGAAGCCTCGCATTGCCGGTTTCGGGAAGCCGCCTTAGAAAGGAATGTCAAGGAGCTAGAAGTTTACTGAGACTCGCCACGATCATCAACCAGTTTCCAACAAATGGAAGACCGTGGACCCTAATCCGCAGCGGTATCATGCCCATATGGAGGAGTTGATCGGACAGCTCGTAGAAGTGACCTTCCACTACTTGCCAAGGGAAAAGAACAGATTCGCAGATGCCCTAGCTACTCTAGCCTCATTGGTAGAGATCCCCGAGTGAAAAGCCATAAAACCCTTCAGAGTGGGTAGAAGAGAAGCCCCAGCCTTCTGTTGTGAAGTAGAACTGGGACCCGAGCCTATAAAGGAACCCTGGTACAATCAAATTTACCAGTTCCTCAAAGATGGAGAGTCAGCTTTCAGAGACAAAGAAGGTAGACCAAAAGAAGGAGTCAGAGTCAAGAGCTTATAAGCCCTGAAAAGGTTGGCCTCCCATTATGTCATTCTAGGAGGCCACCTGTACAAGAAGCGGTACCAAGGACCACTCCTCTTGTGCGTCACTCGAGAAAAGGCCAAAGAGTTGATGACTGAAGTCTACAATGGTCCCTGCGGTCCTCATATAAATGCCAGAGCCCTGATGCAAGTGATCCTCAGAATGGGTTACTACTGGATTTCCATGGAAACAGATCGTGTCCAAGACGTCCGAGCATGCGACAAGTGCCGCCAGCTTGCCAACCTCAACCATCTCCCGCCTCACGACTCGTACCGCATGACGACTTTTGGCCGTTTGCAACTTGGGGTATTGACGTGATAGGGAAAATAGCCCCATGCAGAAGCAATGGACATGAATTTGTGCTAGTAGCCATCGACTACTTCACCAAGTGGGTAGAGGCCAAGTCCTACAAGGTCCTCACTTCCAAGAAGGTTGCCCAATTCATCAAAGAAAACATAATGTGCGTATATGGGGTGCCCAACGAGATCATTTCCGATAATGGGTCGCACTTTGAAGGGGACTGCAATAGGTTGCCGTCGAATTCCGTAATCACTTCGCCACAAGTCGTCTCCGCATGCACCTCGACTAATGGAGCCGTGGAAGCCGCTAATAAGACGCTCGAACGGATCATCCGGAAAATGGCCACCCGTGGTCGTGATTGGCCCGAAAAGCCGCACTTGGCACTCGGGGCTGCGTAACGTCTCGTCGAACAGCCTACAGTGAGAAACTCCTTTTGCCTTAACCTACGGATGGAAGCAAAGTTGTTACCAGCTGAGTTGGAAATCCCGTCATTAAGGGTCCTCCCGGAAAATAGTGTCAATGAAGTAGAATGGTTGCGCAGCTCGGCATGACGAGGTAGCCCCGCTGATGAAAGAAGGCTAAAAGCCATGGAACACACCCGAGCCTACCAGAGGCGGATGGCCGAGCGTTTGATAAAAAGGTCAAGGCCAGAGACATCAAAGAGGGTGACTTAGTGTTGAAAGTGAAGCCCCTACCAGCAGACAACCCCGGGAAAATGGGAACCCGTTTGGATCCGCCCTTATGTGGTGCGTAAGATACTATCTGGGAGGAGCCATGAAGCTTGCACTGGACGGCAATCCCTTTGTCCACCTGGGGCCAACGGTGATAAGCTCAAAAGATACTATGTCTAAAAGGAAAATAAAAAAAAAGGTGCAAAAAGAGTAATACCCAGCTAGGCTGAAAACCCCAAAAAGGACGGTCTAGGCAAAAGACAGGTTGCACATAAAAAAAAAAAAAAAATCTTAGTGCAAAAGAGTAATGCCCAGCTAGGGCCGAAAACCCCAAAAGGGCGGTCTAGGCAAAAACAAATGGCCGCACATAAAAAAAAGGTTCACCGTAATGAACTACGAAGACCTCGAGCCCCTTAGTCTTTCTTGTAAAAGGGGAACGTAGGCAACCATATATGGTTCGGTCTAAACAATAAATAAAAATAAAGGGTATTTCAGTTTTCATAAAACGGGTCCCAATCAATAAGACATTTGAATTTCCATGAAATGTGTCTTGATTAATTTCTAAGATAATATTTCTTGTTCATTACAAGTTAAAAACTTCTTGATGAGTTCAAGCACGGTCTACTCTTGACTCTCGCTAACCTCGCTACAAAGATCTAAAATAAAAAAATGCCTAAATAAACTAATGTGTTTGCAAAATGGCAATAAGGGAATCCTAAGAAAAGATCTCGTCGGGCCGTCAATCGCCGAGTCTTCTTTGGTCTTCTTCCCTTTACCTCGACCTCGTCGAAGTTTTCTTTCTCTTCTTTTCTATAAGGCTCGGTATCCCTTATCCCGATCTCCGGTATCCTCACCGGAGCCTCTATCAAACCCGTGTCAATAAGTGCCCTCTCTACACGAGCACGAGTCCGCACTTCCTCCCTCTCGAGCCTCGGGCCAAAGGAGCGACTCCTGACAATCTCTTGTATCGAGCCTCCATATCCCCGATCAGTCACCCGACCGGTTATGGCGACTCGCCTTAGCCTCGCCTCCTCGTAGTCCTACTCGAGTCGCAGCGCCTCCCAATAAATCCCCGACGTCTTTCCCCCAAAATGACCCGAGTCGCTCCCATTTCCTCTCTCGTACTACCCAAGTAGACAAAGTGGTCAAGATGGTGCTCTTCCCGCTCCCGAAGATAGCCCCGGGTGGGAAAGCAAGATATGTCCAAGCTCCTCGAGAAGAATGAGAAGCCGGCCGGATCTCTCATGTCCAATGGCATCACCTCCATGGTCCTGGATGTCCTCCCAATCGCTCAATGGCTCCCGTAATGCCCCAAATTGCCTCGGATACCAAGGTGGAATGTAGAAGGACGACCAGCTTAACCCCGGAACCCTCACAAAGATAAGACTCCCGAAATATCCTCCCGGTCTCGCAACCTCCAATGAGGTATCCACCAACGAATGTCCGGTGGATAGCCTAGCCATCGTCGCCCTCCTGGCCTACCCCCGGTCCTGCTTGCCTGCGCACCTCTCCGAGAAATCACCCAAGGGCACCGAGTCCGCAAAGCCCCCGGCAAAGCCCCGAGCCTCTCCCCGCAGCCACAAAGTCGCACACTGACTCCTGCACCTCATGAAATGGTCTCCCCTAGCCATCCTATCAATGCCATGAAGTGTCTCTCCCAAAACCAACGGACAATGTCCTTCCCAGCCCCGCAGCCTTCGACCATGTCCAAGAGACCGCCATGACAGCATCCCCACTGACTCGCCGGTGAACAAAGCGTAAAATATGCAGAGAATGAAAGCATCCATAGCCACCGTGGTCGCAGCCATAGCCGGAGGCCCAAACCTCGCCCGGATATCGAAAGGTCAATCCCGTCCGGGCTATCATCATCCTCACCTTCTTCCGCAGAAATCGCGTAAAAGATGCAAGCTTTACCGCCACCGGCACGCTCTCCGATCGGGCCGGAATAGATATAGCCTCAATCTCGGGACCCCAATCAAGGCTCGGAAGTCTTCATGCGTTGGGACAATCTCGTTGTAAGAAAAGCAAGAAACATGTCTCCTGACGTCCCAAAACCTTGCCGTCGCCTCAAAAGGTCCCAATCGGGCGGGAGATCCTCAAATGCCATAAAGACTTGATCTTGAAGGAAGAATCAAGCAGCCCCTTGTGAGATTGGAAGTTGTGCTTCACCCAAGATTGAAGATCGGACGTAAAACGGTCTCGCTTCCCTTTGCAATCCGACGGGCTTCTCCATTGCAAGATGACCAAAGATGGTGTCTTTAAGTCCAAAATGTGCTCGGGAACAATTGGGACAAGTCTAGAGTGAAAATGAAATGAAATGGCCAAGCCTTACTTTTATTCGTAAAATAACCGGTTCAGACAACCGTGAGCCGCACGGCTTCATTTGCCCTCTGGACAAAACCGCACGGCTACATTAGCCATTTGCAGAAAAATTCTGCAAAGCAACCAAGTTGCTGCCCAAGGGAGTTTTTACCCCACTTTTTCAACCAAAACACGTACAAAAACATATCCGTAAGCCATTCAAGCATTTATATACCATTATAAATCATTTTGGCCCAAATTTAGCCACCCCCAATTCCAAGCAAAAAGCTGCCCCGAGGCTCAAGTAATATGCAAATTTAAAAAGCATAAATTAGGAAAGTAAATAAAGCATTAATACAATGTCTTCGCCCCATCGGCGCCCAAATAAAGCAAAAAATAAACAAAATGTGCATAAAAATGTGTTCATTGTCTGTTTTGTTCCTAAATCCACTCTAGAGACCTCCTAGGCCTCCGATTCTTCCTCTTCCTCATCACTGCTCAGCTCGTAGACGCTAGCCTCCCTCATCAAGTCCTCCTGGTCGCTCACATCAGACAGATGGACATTATCGTGCCCGTACTCAGCCAGCTGCTCCAGGATGTCAGCATTGGGTCCCCGCCCCCGAGGCATGGCACTGGAAGAGTACTCCAAGGCCGATGAGGTAGACGCTGTGCCCCCGACATGCCGTCTCTTGCGCCCGGGCTCCTGTGCATCCGCCGCCGCCTTTGAAGCGCAGGCCAGCTTCCTCAGAAGAGACCGGCACATGTCCTTCCAGCCTCTATTCTGCCTGACCAGCCTATCATAAGTGCGAGCTGGAACCTGAGAAAAAGAAGAGAAAAATCTCGAAAAAATCTAAAATCTCGTAATTGCAAAAGCAAAGAAAGCCGAAAAAGGGAAAGACCCTAAAAGTATACTTACAAAGGCTTTGTCGGGCGGCAGTGGTATACTTGGGGCTCCCTAGTGTCGGGACAGAATCCTCATCCTCCTCGGAACTCCACGGACCACGTAGGACGGATGCGCGGGAGGGATCGGCGGGTCGCAGGCTCATCCTCCCCATACCCTCGAGTGACCGCCGCCTTCACTAGCTTCGTGGCGTCCTCGTGCGCCGCTCCACAAACACGGCGTAGGGGGTATCCATGTCAGTACTCCTCGGCGGCCACGCCTCGCTCGGTACCTAGCAATCTCATCCTCTCGGCCAATCCCCGGGCTGCAAAGCATCCGTCTTGGAGGATCCTGAGGAGTAATGGCGTCCAATGGAGGGACATGGCCATGCTGCCTCGAGAAACGGTCCCCCAAATATATGACATCACATGTCAGCCCCGTCAGCCATCTCCGCTGCCTCGTCGCCTCAACGGCCTCTCCCAGCAAGATCTCCGGATACCTGCCCCAAGGGTAGAAGTCCACTCCATCGTGCCCATCCCTGTTGATGACCGGCCTCACCATCTTATAATCAAAAGTGATCCGGGTCTTTCCCGTGAACTTATCCCTCGCATCTCCCCTCCAGCGAACCATAGCAGGGAAGATGGTGATATCGCTCTGTTGGTTCCACGGAAAGAACCTGATCACCTCACAGAACCAGACCTGCATGTTCAAAACATCAAAAGGGTCATTTTTCTTGCATAAAAGTCTCAAGACAAGAAAAGAAAGAGGGACTACCTCGAGGGCAAATGAAAAGCAGTCCATGGAAGCAGCCTTGTTCCGACTGTACATGTCCAAAGAGAAGTAGAGCTCCGCCAATCCGGCCTCTCCCCAAGAGACCGTCCCTATCCCATCCACATTCTCCAGAGAGTCAAGGAGGCAAGTCATGGCCAGTGTCCCAGAATTAGCAAAAATGGTGACTGATAGCATCAACCACACGAATGCTCTAGCCAGCTGCTGGGAAGTCACATCGCTAACGGCAAAGTCCCGTATGCAGTTCTGGACTGCCACCTCGACATTCCGCGTCTCCATACCCAGTCCCTTGGGAATCAGCTCAAATCCAACTAAAGCTCGGAACTCCTCAGCTGTAATGTGGTCTCTCCAAGTCACGGGCCTCCCAGTGAACTGTAGACCAGTAATAGCCGTGAAATCAGCAGGAGTCACTGTCAGCTCTCCCCAGCTCAGATGGAAGCTATGGGTGCTATCCCACCAAAACTCAGATAGGGCCTGGACCAAGCCCTTGCTCTTCGAGGTGATGTGGATCCCCCTGCCGATAGCCTCGATGAATAAATCTAGGTCGGTAGCCCGCACCAGCTGCTTGGGATTTACCCCATTCTTCTCGAAATCTGGCATCCTCTGCCAAAGCCTGACCGCTATCTCAGATGGTCCTCTGGACTTGTTCTCCTGTAGACAAGCACAACAAAGAAGCGTGTCAGTCCTTCATCATTTTCAAAAGCATGCATATATTCAAAAAAGTGCACATATTTTCAAAAGAAAAGCATTCACAAAAGTTTTCTAGCATCATTTGCATCAAAAAAAGCGTCTTTCATCACTTGAAACACGTCATGTCAAGTCCCATTGCTTTCCTAAAGCACAAAATCACAATTTTCACAATTCTTTGCACATAAGCATTATTCTTTCAAAAATGGCATGCATGAATCCTTTTCATCTTCCAAAAATCCTGATAATCAAAATTTTGACCTAGTTCTAGCACATGCAAGAACTCCGTCTCACTTTAGACAATTATCATTCTTATTTTATTTTCGAGAAAAAAGTGGGTCATTCCCATTATTTTTGTCAAACAAATTGCACATTGCATATTCTTAGCCTCATAGGTTCATCGTCAATGTCTCAAAATCATTCAAAAAATCCTAGGAAAATCCTAGAAAATTCCTAAAATTCGGGTCAAGCCCTAAATCAATGAAAATTCAATCAAAATCGACGGAATCGAGCCGAATAAGAACGCTTACCCCAACCGGACGCGGGTTCGTCGATTTATGCTCTCTTCTCCCCGGGTAAAGCTCCGACGGAGGCGTAAGAAAGTCATACTTTCTCTCCGTCCGAACGAGCTCTTTCCTCCTCCTTCTCGCAGCCGCGGAGATGTTTCTTCTTGCTTGCCTCGGTATAGGATTGCCCTCCGGATCCATTCCAATCGATAGAAGCAAAGGGAATTGAAGAATTTTGAAGAAATTCTCTCCCTCTTCTCTCTCTTCCTCGGCAGCTCTTGGGCGGCAATAATGCCCAATGCCCGTTCAAATCTGTTTTAAATAATCTGGAAAAATCAAGCTTCTAGCCGTACGGCTTCTTTTTCTCCATCTCATGTCGGGCGGCCTCATTCGCTCTGAGCAGAAAATTACAATCCTGCCCCTGGACCTTCCACTTGGGCATGCAATTCCCGTTATCTTTTAACTAAGATAACATCTTTTTCAGAAGATATCCCTTATCTCCTAAGCAATTAAGCTTTCTTCCCAGTCGCCTCCGTTAATTCCGTTATAACGGGATAATGCTAGGTGACAACCTCCGAATTGTCAAAACTCTAAACTTAAGCTACCTATATTCCGAATAGTGACGTATGCTAAGTTCTTTAAACTTAAGCTACCTCTATCCCGAATAGTGACGTATGCTCGAGTTCCTCTTAACTTAAGCTACCTCTATCCCGGATAGTGACGTATGCTAAGTTCTCTAAACTTAAGCTACCTCTATCCCAGATAGTGACGTACGCTCAAGTTTCTCTCAACTTTAGCTACCTCTATCTCCTCGATAGTGACGTAAGCTCTAGTTTCCTCAGGTGACAGCCTCCATTAATTGTCAAAACCTTCAAGGATCCTAGACATCGTTCCTAACTATCTAGTGATGCTTGAACTACGATCAAGGCTTGATTCCTCCGGGATACGTAGGTAGCCTTTTATAAAAGGTCCAGCCATCCGACCACTTTGGTCACCCTGTTCCTTCGTCACTCATCAGCGATGAAGTAATCCCTCTTAGAGGTTCAGATATCTGACCACATTGGTCACTCCTAGCATATCCCCAGTAGGATCAATTGCTTGACCTCCTAGGTCATTTTCTTTTACTTCCCCAGCAAGAGACCAGTTTCTCTTCTCCATTCCTCAGCGGATCTATTCCGAACTACGGCCTGGCTTGATTCCTCCGGGATACGTAGGTAGCCTTCCAGAGGTTCAGCCACTCGACCACTTCGGTCTCTCAATCCGTCTCGGCATTCGCCAGATCGGATCCTTTTCTATCGACAACCCCACTCGCCTTGCAAGTGACGTTGCCGAGGGGCTTCTGTAAGTACCCAAATCTGGCTCATGCCTTCCGGTTAAATTTCCCGACAATTTCGGTAAGTTTCCCGGTAATTCCCCGGACCTTCCTAGTGTTCCGGAAATATTCCGGAACTGTTCCAAATTGAATAAAAGGCTGAAAGGGAGCCTTCCCAATTAAGAAACACGTTTTTCTTAATTGGGAGGAAGCTTCTAGATATTGCCACCTTGCATGGTTCTAGAAATGCTGAGTCACAAGGGATAATGCCGCACGGCTGCATTAGCTCGCGGTCCCTAGCCGCACGGCTTCATTGGCGATTTCCAGACTGCCTATAAATAGAGCCCTCCTCTACCCATTTTAATCATCCACAAAAGGCATCAATCACTCATATTACGAAGAAATCCCCCCAAGGAGCTGCTGAAAGTCCAAGAAGGTGAAGAAGAAGGCCAAGAAGCTACCTCCCTCCTCCTTGAAGATCCCAAGATCAAGCCCTCCTCCTAGCTCCGTCCAAAGAAGAAGAAGGAAGCCATTGGTAACCTCGCACGCCCTAACCTTGCATCTTAAATTGCTTTATGTGATCATACTTGCTCATTGCATTCATATATTGCTTCTATCTTGCTTGGGATTTGGCATTCATAGTTAAAGATCATATCTTTATCCCCCTTTCCCCCTTTGCATGCATTAGGCATCCTTTGCCATTAAATATGTAATCTTTGAATCAAAGGTGCATCCTTTGCACCTAAAACCCCTATTTTCCAATAAAAATGTCATCTTTATGCATCCTTTGCATATAAAAATCAAATCTTTTCAATCAAAATGCATCCTTTGCATTCAAAATCCCTTTTCCAAGCATCATTTGCTTTAAAGATCATGTCTTTACCATAAACTAGCATCCTATGCTTTTTTCAAAATGCAATCTTTATGCATCCTTTGCATATTGAATTCCAATTTCTTCATAAAAATGCATCATTTGCATAAAAATCATGTCTTTATGCATCCTTTGCAATAAAGATCATTTCTTTAAACCAAATGCATCCTTTGCAGCCCAAAAGTGTCATTTTTTCATTAAAAATGTCATTTTTACATGCATTCCCCCATTAGTAACCTCGGAACGGACCGGTGTAAAAGATCCTATCTTTACATCGTTCCTTCCATAAAGGTTTCATAATCTCTTTAGAAAGGGACACCTTTGAACCCTATATCTCCGATTATCACTTAAGATGAGTATGAAGCATCTATATGAGCTCGACCATCTTAAAGTGTAGGATTGATGGGCTAAGGACCCTCCTTTTCTAAGGAACCTCATCTTTGACTATAAAGAGAGTCATTCTCTCGATCACGCAAGTCTCAAGGTCCAAAAATGCGATGATCACAAGTCCAAGATGAGGACGGGATCATAATCCCGAATACATAAAATCCAAGAAATTCCGAGCGACAACCAATAAATGGTTTGTACGTCCGGAAGACGACTTGGGACATTCCCCCCTTATTTTCAAACACATGCACACAAGAAAGCACGCAAGCAAGCACGATTAATGGGATCTTGGGAGACTTGCTCCGGCAAGGCACCTTGGGTGAACGACGATCCGTTCTTCCCAAGGGGTAACTTAACCTCCGAACCCATAAAACCTTTTTTTCAAAGTTTTGAGGTAATCAAAATGGCGTGGCGACTCCGTTTTTCAAATTAAACCGGATGTCTTCAAACTCGCGTGAATCCAACAAACACAAAAATTTGGGCACACATTCACAATAGTCGATATAGACTTTCTCGTTTATAGTCGCATCCATATTCATGCCATTCAAGCGAGATGGGACTTTCATGTTTATAGTCCGTAGACTTTCTTTTTTATAGTCCGTAGACTTTCTATGCCATAAAGGCGAGATAGACTCTCTTTCCCTTACAATTTCATGCGGCTTGCAATTTGTTTTGATAATTCATCAAAAACCTTTTACCTTATTATCTTTGGCGAGATAACACCGTATACTTATACTCCCATCGAAAAAGTGAAGTTGTCTTTAGGCAACTTTACTCCAAGCGACTTACTTTTTCTGCTTTTAACGACTTGCCACATGAACATTATTATAGTACAAAGTATAATAACAGCAAAACAAATTTGAGTCATAAAATTTCATACTTTTACTTCGTTAAAACATTCAAAACATGTATAACTTCCATTTATGATACTTTCATTTCATTCAAAGTATTCAAAACATATATAACTTCCATTCATGATCAAAAACTTCATATATTCATCAGAATTACTATGAAAGAGAATCTAATAAGAATAATTTTAGATAGTCAAATTACCCTTATCTCTTCAATGATAATATCTTTTTAGGTGATCTACACTCCACGCGTTCGGGACATCTTTGCCGCCTTCTTCCTTCAAATGATATGTCCCTTCTCGCACAACCTTAGCAATCCGAAAGGGACCCTCCCATTTTGGATCTAGCTTTGCAAATCCCGCCGTTGCCCCCTTAATCTCGCAGCTCCTCAGCACCCAATCTCCTACACTGAATGATCTTTTGTTCACCCTTTTGTCGTGCTGTGCCTTCATCCTCTACTTATAATTGATCATCCTCAATCTCGCTCTAAGCCTCTTCTCATCACACAGATCTAACTCGCGACACCTTTTGTCGCCGTTCAATACTTCATCATAATAGGTCACTCTATGTGTAGGCAAACCCATCTCCGCAGGAGCCATGGCCTCAGAGCCATAAGTCAGTGCAAACGCTGTCTCGCCTGTTGATCCCTTGACCGTCGTCCTGACATACCACAAGGCCGTAGACAATTCTTCCAACCAAGCTCCTCCCCTTTTCTCTATATTCTTGCATAAAATTTCCAGGACCTGTTTGTTGGCGGCCTCCACTTGTCCATTACATTGCGGCCTATAAACCGCAGACTGCCAATGTTTGATATTCAAGTTTGAGCAAAAACCATGGAACTTCTTTCTAAATTGCGGCCCATAATCAGAAATGATGGCTCGCGGCATTCCGTGGCGACAAAGAATCTCCTCTGTTACAAACCTGATTATCTGATCCTCAGTAGTAGAAGTTAATGCTCTAGCCTCTGTCCACTTTGTGAAATAATCAACAGCTACTACAACCATTTGAGCTCCTCCTTTGGCTTTGGGGAAAGGCCCTATGAGATCAATCCCCCACATATCAAAGGGCCAAGTCGCTACAATAGGTGTCTGTTCTGTGGCGGGCTGTCTAGGGATATTGGCGTGTCGCTGACATTGATCACATCTCCTCACATACTCTTCCGCATCCTTCTTCAATGTTGGCCAATAATATCCATGAAACATGATTTTATTAGCCAAGGTTCTAGCTCCTGTATGACCTCCACAGACTCCCTCATGTACTTCAAATAAAACTTCATCAACTTTGCCTGGCTCCACACATCTCATTAAAGGTCGCGAGAAAGATTTGCGGTACAAAATTTCATCTTGCACGGTGAATCTTGGCGACATTTTCTTAACAATCTTCGCCTTGTCTTCATCTTGGGGCAACTCTTCCCTTTCCAAATAATCCTTCATCTCGCTGACCCAATCTTTCTCGCCCACTTCCACCTCCATAATCAGCGGCCTATCATATGCCGGCTCTTCCACAAACTCCACCACAATTTTCTTGGGCAACTCTTCTATTTTGTCGCAGGCGGCCTTGCTCAGCATGTCAGCCCGTTCATTTTTCTCTCTATCTATCTGCACCAATTCCCAATAACTGAAGCTTTGCAAAATCTGCCTTGCCATATCACAATACTTTGCCAGAGTTGAATTCACCACCCCATATCTGCCCTTCACCTGGTTAACAATTAATTGGGAATCAGAGTGGGCTATTACCTGCTTAACCCCTATATCTCGACACAACTCCAATCCCGCCACCAGTGCTTCATACTCCGCCTGATTATTTGACATGTTGAATTTGAACCTTAATGCTTTCTCATACTTGCAATCTTCCTCAGGTGAACTCGGCGATATTCCAGCTCCTCCTTTATCTTTGGCGGAAGACCCGTCGACATAAAGCTCCCAACATCCCGCTGGCCTTTCCCGCACTTCTTCAGCTTCAGGATCCTGCGACTTAGCTTTCCGCTTCTTAACCCCCTTTGTTTCGATCTCCTCTCTCTCATAAGTAAATGAGGTTTCAAGTATAAAATTCGCCAGTGCCTGCGCCTTAATGGCCTTTCTCGCTTCATACTGAATGTCAAATTCTGTTAATTCAATTGACCATTTGAGGAGCCTTCCCGCTGAATCTGGCTGTTGCAAAATCTTCCTCAAAGGAGCATTGGTCAATACGGTGACAGGGTGAGATAGAAAATAGGCCCTCAACTTTCGAGTCGCGATCACCAGGGCATAGGCCAATTTTTCCGCATTAAAATATCTCGCCTCCACTTCACTTAAAGCTTTTGATACATAGTACACCGGCTTTTGCATGCCGCCCTCCTCTTTGATCAAAACCGCCGCCACCGCGAGATCAGAAGTCGCAAGATAACATATAAGTGGTCGCCTTCTTTAGGACTACGTAGAATTGGCGGCTTTCCCAAATATTCCTTCATCTTCTGAAAAGCTTCCTCGCACTTTTCATCCCAAAAGAATTTTTGATCCCCCTTCAACACTTTGAAAAATGGCAAACACTTTTCAGCCGACCGCGACACGAATCGCCCCAACGCTATCACCCTTCCATTCAACCTTTGGATCTCCTGAATTGTTCTGGGCGACTTCATATCTATTAAAGCTTGAATTTTCTCCGGATTGGCTTCTATGCCGCGGCGGTTTACCAAAAATCCCAAAAACTTTCCCGCTGTCACCCCAAAAGTACACTTACTTGGGTTCAGCTTCATTGAATTCTTCCTCAAATTCTCAAAGGTTTCAGCAAGATCCACCAAATGATCCTCCCCCTTGGTCTTGATCACCATATCATCAATATAAGCTTCAACGTTCCTCCTGATCTGCGACTTAAACACCTTATTGACCATCCTCTGATACGTCGCCCCGACATTCTTTAAGCCAAAAGGCATCATCTTATAACAAAAGTTGCCAATGGGGGTTCTAAATGCTGTTTGACCTTATCTTCTTCAAGCATCTTGATTTGATGGTATCCCAAATAAGCATCGATGAAACTAAAAACCTTATGCCCAGCAATGGAGTCCACCAACCTGTCAATTTTTGGCAAAGGATAACAATCCTTAGGGCAAGCTGTATTCAAGTCTGTAAAATCTATACACATCCTCCATTTTTTATTTGCCTTCAACACCATAACTGGACAAGCTAGCCAAACTGGATAAGTAATTTCTTCTATGATTCCCGCCTTTAATAGCTTCTCAACCTCTCCAATCACCGCCTTCTCATTTTCCGGTGAAAGATACCTCACCTTCTGTTTGAAAGGCTCTACATTTGGATCAGCATTTAAACAGTGAAGGGTGACATTCTCATCTATGCCTCGCATGTCTTCAGGCTTCCAGGCAAACACATCAATACTATCCCGCAAAAATTCGATCAATTTATCCCGCTCTTCCTTATCCAACTGCTTCCCAATTTTGATTTTTTGCTCGGGATAATCATCATTAACCATTACCTCTTCCAAATCTTCCGCAGCCTGAATGTCTGGCTCGTCTCGCATTTGCAGAGTATCTACCTCAATCTCTGTCGCCTTTCTCTTATTAACACATCTCTTATCACCTTTGTCGCTACTCTCCCCCTTATCTCTCCCGACAAGCGACACACCTTCAGGTGTTTCTACCACAATTTCTTCATCACATTCCTCACTATCAGAATCCACTATTTCCTCAATAAGGGGCTCCTTCATTTTAACAAATTCCGCGGATCTTGACCATGCCATTTCGGCTTGCATTATAACCATCACCATCAAGTTCCCTTCTGATCTTTCCTCCATCATTTCTACTTCTGTATCCCGCTCATCACTTCTTTCTCGCAGCACTTCCTCTTCCGTCTTTTCATTAATAACAATGATCGCCGACTTATTTCTCATGATTTCTGTCTCTTCCCAATCATCACACCCTCCTAAGTCGATGATCATGTTGATTCTCGCATCTCGCACCATTAAAGCGGTGAAAAGTGAACTTGTGCTCGCCCTTGCCGCCGTTTGTATCTCAATCTTCTTCTGGATCACCTCCTTAACTTCACTCTTCAAGCAAGCAATTCCCTTTGGAGTTGGAAATTTGACTCGCTGATGCGGGATGGAAACAACCATTTCAAATGTCTGCATAAACGGGATACCCACAATGGCATTGTAAGGCGACACCAAATCGATCACCATGAACTCTACAGTGCGGGTTCTCACCATCTCGCCTTCTCCTATCTCTATTGTCAATGAAATTGTCCCCTTAACCCGCACTGTATGATTTGTAAACCCTTCCAAAAATCCCTTGTAGGGCACCAAATTAGCTTCAATATACCTCATCTTCCTGAAAGCTTCATAATAAAGAATGTTGCGACTTGCTCCTGAGTCTACCAACACTCTGTGCAAGATACTATTCCCTGGAGCAATGAAAATCACAACTGGCTGACACCCATGGCTTGGAGTTAAAGCCAATTCTCGCCTTGAAAAGCTAATTATCCTCTCTTCACTTGGAGGGTAAGCGGGAATATGGCAAGTATGCGACAGAGACATGATCTGATTACTCAAACAAGTGATACTCGCCGGCTCATGAATCACCAATATCTCATTTCTATCTCCATTTCCTTCGCGAGCTTCTACATTCTGCTCCGACACTACATACTCCTGCAACTTACCCCTATCAATTTTAGACTGAATCACCTTCTTCAAGTTATAACAATTATCTTTATCATGCCCCCTATCTCGATGATAGTTACAGTACTGATTCATGTCTCTTCTTCCTCTGTCTGTCATCTCGAATTCCGCTGGGAGCTCAACAGCTCGCAAAATTTCACTCGGCCTGGCATTCAGTCTAGCAAATCTGATTATCCTCCTTGGGCCGCGACCTCCAACACGGCCTCCACCTCTGCCGCCACTTTGATTACCTCTTCCTCCACATTGAGCCGCATTTTCATCTTTAACATACTCAATTCTGTCCTTAACACTTTTCCTCGAAGTGTTAGATGTTCCTTTTTCAATGTCTTCTCCACCACAGTAAGCCTTAACCCGCTCATATAGCTCGCCCAAAGTCGTTGGCAACCTCATCCTCAACTCCCTTTTAAAAGATTCTGATGTCAAGCCAGATATATACATCACTATCACGTACTTGGGTTCTATCTCAGAAATTTGGTTAGCAATCAACAAAAATCTGTTGGTATATGTTACCAGACCCTCTCCCGCTTTCTGTTTAATCCCAATTAACTCCTGTAATACCACCGGCTGAGTTCCAACAGCTCCAAATCTCGCGAAGAATTTCCTCTTGAAATCTTGATATCCCAGAATAGAATTGGCGGGTTGCTGCATGAACCAATCTAAAGCTTGAAGCTCCAAGGTACTGGCAAAAGTTTTGCACAGCAAGGCATCATCCTTGGTTACTATCGCCATCGTAACTTCAAATCCCGCCACATGGGTCCTGGCTGTGGTAACTCCCACATATTTAGTCAATATGGGCAAACGAAACTCCGGAGTGGGCTCAGCCTCTTGAATGTATTTGGCAAATGGAGCAACAAAAGAATCTTTTTCGCTATCAACTACACCACCCTTTTCCAACTCCGCCAACCTTCTCGCCATCTCGGCCATCTGTTTCTTTAATCCATCTTCTTCTCCAAAGCGGCTTACTCCCGCGCACTTTCCCTTTTCTAGCTGCTTAGATTTCTCGCCTCCTTTAGAAACCTTCAATTCTTGCTCTCCATATCCTTCTTCATTTGAAGCAGTATCATTCTCATCATCTTCACAATAAAAGGACGACATCTGTGATGTATGCGGCCAATGATACACTTTAATTTTTTGCCCATTATCCATATACTCTCCAGCTTTCCTCTTCTGCTGCCCAGCCATTCTCGCCTCGATCTCCTTATGTTTTTCAGGTTCTGCCTCCTTTTGTCGCTCACCATCATCCACCACAATTATTTCCTTATTCGCTCCCTTATTTCCTTCCTCTGCTGCCTTCAACAAGCCCTGCGGGATAGGGGTAGGCTTCTTCTTCAAAGTCATTAGTCGCTTGTTATTTTCCAACAACTGTAAAATCAAGTTGTTGTGAATCCTCAAACCTTCCTCCTCTGCATCCACTTCATCCTCCTACGGCGGCGACATTACATTTCTTTCTTCCCATCACCTATAGCCCGCTCTCTCTCTTCAGGAATAACTTGCTGCGAGGAAGAAGTATCCTTTGTTCCAACAGTTCCCATAGCCCCCATTCCTGTGATAGGCGGGATAAGGCTCCTTCCCGCCATTGTCTTCTGGCTGACTATGCCTTTTTCTGGAGTCGTCATTTCTTATCACCCACGTAATCAAAGTGATGAACCCAAACTTTGAAGATCTGCAAATCTTATGAAGATTTGAAGATCTCTAAACCCAGAAACTTGAAGATGCTCTTCCTCCTATTGCACTTTATTAAGCACAATCCCAATCCAACTTCACTAATTTCAACCAATCACCAATTCACAAACACGAAAACTTGACCAAATCAAATGAATTCGCACCAAATCAAAACCCAGAAACACCAAATTTCTCAAACCAACAAATTCAAATAAGCGTTTCAATCAACCTTCACGAACTCCAGAAAATCCAACTTAATACAAACCCACACTTCTAAATCAAAAATTTGGCACCCGACCAACCAAACAATACCAATCTCTTAATTTCAACTTACGAAGAAATTATGAACACCAATCACCCAGAAAATCAACAACCACCTCAAATTAGAAACAAGCTCACAAACTACAATCACCACCAAAATTAAATCACCCTACACACACCAACCCTCCAGATCTACAAAATCGCACCCAAACTTACCAATCTACCGCCGGCAAACTTCAACTGATGAAGAGAATCAGTCCCGGCAACGGAACCAATTGATGTTGCCAGGAATTTCTTCAAGCAGCAACACGACCGTTGTAGTCCCATCGTGATAGCTCCGGCTCCTTCTTCTCGCCTGCACACAAGCAAACGTGACTGGATCGGGGGCGGCTCCGGCGTAAGCCCCTCCGACGTGAGAATAATAGTCTGTTCTGAGCAAGGAAAATTGGAAAATGAGGAAGGGTGTTTCGTGGGTGTATGTGAACGTACCTTGATAATGAAGACAATTCCTCATATATATACCCCTTCCCTCGTGCCATGCACATGATACCCTCACGTTTCATGCCTCATTCCACGTGTCATTACTCCATTGGTCAATCATGAGAATAAACTCAAAGCATGTGATCACTTTTTCCAATGTCTAACCATCCAATGGGTCCTATTTCCTAGATATTTACATGCCGCCTCTTATGAGTCACACCCACTGGGATCCATCTCTCACTGGATACGGTCAACTGAGGGTCGTGTCGTCTCACCTTAATATCTCGCCTCTCATCTCACATTATTGTCTCGCCGGCTTGCCTCATTATCTCGCCATTCATCAACTAATATCTTGTATATATTATCTTGGGCTTTTCCTTTTTAATGAGTTTGGCGGGATATCTTAGACATACTTTCCCGCGAACCACACTTGGGCTACCTTTATCAATATCTTCTTCTTGGGCCTATACCCGCTTTGGGCCTACTTGACCATTTCCCGCTTATAGACTTGGCTCAGGCCCAACCATTATTTTTGGACAGCATCAAAAATAAAAAAAAATGATAAGGTTGTATTAAATTTATAATTTAAACTAACTTGGTTTTACCTAATCCGATTTGGCAGGTTGCTGATTTAATCGGACATAATGCACATTCAACTTTGGTTTTTAAGACCTATTATTATTATTTTTTTTGTTTCAAAAAAACCTCCTCTAGTCCTTCTCCTCGTCACCTTATTTTTCACACACGAAAACATCTATCTATATACAGAGAAAAGTATATTATAAAAGGAAATTTTGCATCAAAACGCAATTACCAATATTTACAAAATTGTAATTTACCGAAATAATGTAAAAATAAATAAGTTACAACAAACTGAAAAGGCTGAGTGGAAATTTTAATTTAAACATTATTTATCGTACACAACTTAATCTAATCTGATTTGGTAGGTTGACCGTAGTATTAGGAATGTAATATTAGAATATTATATATTGTTATATATTATATAATGCATATTCCACTACACAAATTTGATTTTCAAAACCTCCCCTCTTTTTTTATTTTCATTTCTTCTTAAACCTTTTTTTTTCCTTTCCAGTTCACCGTATTTTCTACGCTAATACACACATGGGTACATCTTGTTGGAACATTAAACGATCCAATGATCATGAACCGACTCATAACTAGATTAAGAAGAGAAGAAGAAGAAGAAGACGAAGACGGAAGCGTATACCTTGAGATTCCATTATGGTTCTTGTTCTTGTTCTTGATGAAGATATGAAGATAGTCTTTGATTTAGGAAGAGTAGATCTTCTAAATGATGAGTGCCTTTTTAATCTCTTTGTTCTTCAAGTACTTAGGAAGAATTTTGACTGAATGAGAATGTAAAATAACTAGTGATTCATAGGCTTGATGGATAGGCCTTTATATAGGAATCCAAGGGGCACTTCATTTAGGGACTACACCTATTGATATATAAGATATTACCATTATGTCCATCATTTAATGGTATACTTATATTATGGAATTCTACATATTATTTAGAGTTCTATACTTTATACCATATATTATAATATTGATCATTATATTATTAAGTATTTATATGTTATATTATTCCATGTTCTTACAATCTCCCACTTGGATTATTATAACATATACCTTCACTTAATAAATTCCTTCAATCATATTTATAACACAAATGACAACCCTTATGTGCACTTTGTTGTCATTCGAAAACAATTCCGTCCATTAGTCATATAAGTATAAGGACTAAAGGGGCATTCGTTGTAATTGATTCGCAACTAAACCCACATTAATCACATATATATATATCCAACTAAATGACATAGATAAAGTATAGATATGTAGCATGGAAAATTAATGAATATATATATGAAGAATGCATATATATATTCTCCAACTAGTCCTACTTTAACAAAATGAGATCAATTTAAATGAAACAACACAAGGAAATAGAAACATTTAAAACTCCCACTGATTTAGGCATTATCAAAAGTCATTACACCCATATGAGCAACATGCTCGTGAAATACTAAAGGAGATAACGCCTTAGTAAATGGATCCGCTAACATGGAGTTTGTACCAATAAGTTCTATTTCTATTTGTTCATTTTGTACTCTTTCTCTCACAACAAGAAGCTTAATATCTATATGCTTAGATTTAGATGAACTCTTGTTGTTGTTGGAGTACAATACCGCGGCCCGATTGTCACAATATAACTTAAGCGGTCTTTCAACACCTTTGACAATCCATGATCCTTCAATGAATTTACGCAGCCATATAGCGTGATTGGAGGCCTCGTAGCAAGCAACAAATTCGGCTTCCATAGTGGAAGTAGTAACTAATGTTTGCTTGGCACTTCTCCAAGAAATTGCTCCACCGGCCAAAGTGAAGACATAACCTGATGTCGATTTGCGACTATCTTGGCATCCAGCAAAGTTGGAATCGGAAAAACCAATGATCTCAAGATGATCCGACTTTGTATATGTAAGCATGTAGTTCTTCGTGTTTTGTAAGTATCTCATCACTCTTTTGGCTGCAACCCAATGTTCTCTTCCCGGATTAGATTGATATCGCCCAAGCATGCCAACAATAAAGGCAAGATGCGGCGAGTACGGACTTGTGCATACATTAGGCTTCCCTCTTGCCGATGCGTAAGGGATATTTTCCATATACTTGGATTCAAGATTATTTTTAGGACATTGATTTAAACTGAACTTATCTCCCTTAGAGACCGGGGTGTCATGTGGTTTACAATTTTCCATGCTAAACCTTTGTAATACCTTCTCTATATAGCTCTTTTGTGATAATCCTAACATACCTCGTGAGCGATCACAATGTATTTGGATTCCTAATACAAAAGAAGCTTCTCCAAGATCTTTCATCTCAAATTTGTTTGAGAGAAATTTCTTGGTTTCCTTAAGAAGGTCCTTATCATTACTAGCAAGTAAAATGTCATCCACATATAAGACCAAAATTATAAATCTACTCCCATTGAACTTATGGTACACACAATCTTCACCAAGATTCATTTCAAAACCGAATGAAAGAATAACTTGGTTAAATTTTAAGTACCATTGACGAGATGCTTGCTTAAGCCCATAAATGGATTTCTTGAGTTTACAAACTAGTTGACTAGTTTGATCCGAATCGATCACCATTTACGGTTTCTTCATATAGATAGTTTCCTCAATGTCACCATTGAGAAAAGCTGTCTTTACATCCATTTGATGAAGCTCGAGGTCAAAATGTGCCATTAAAGCCATAATGATTCTAAAGGCATTTTTAGAGGATACCGGTGAAAATGTTTCTTTGTAATCAATGCCCTTTTTTGAGTAAATCCTTTAGCGACAAGACGCGCCTTATGTCTTTCCACATTACCTTTTGAATCCCTTTTGGTCTTAAAGATCCATTTACATCCGATGGGTTTCACATTCTTAGGTAATAGGACAAGATCCCAAACGTCATTATCATTCATGGATTTTAACTGTTCATTTATGGCATCAATCCACTTATGAGAATTTGGACCACTAATGGCTTCATGGAAGGTGATTGGCTCATCTCCCACTAAACCTAACGGTTCCTCATTCTCGGCAAGATACACATCATAATAATCCGGTATAGCACTCCTTCTTGCTCTATTAGATCTTCTTAATGGCACCGGTTCTTCTTGATTTTGAGGGTGTTGAATTTCCTCATCAACATTTTCATGTTGTTCATTAATAGGAGAATTAACGTCATTTTGAATTATATGTTCTTGTGGAATTTCAGGCACAACTGCTTGATTTTCGATAGGAACTATAGGAAGAGGTATAGAAACGAATTCTTCTTCCATTTCTTCAAATTCAAAATTACTATTCAAATTTTCCCCTCTAAATTCAACATCCTCAAAGAACCTAGCATTTTCCGTCTCGAAAAAGGTTCTCGTCTTTGGGTCATAGAATTTATATCCCCTAGATCTTTGAGAATACCCTACAAAATAACTACTAACTGTCTTAGCGTCCAACTTTCCTTCGTTAGGTCTATAAGGCCTAGCTTCGGCTGGACAACCCCAAACATGAAGATGATTAAGGGATGGTTTCTTACCGGTCCATAATTCATAAGGGGTTTTGTTAGTAGCTTTTGAAGGAGCTCTATTAAGAAGGTAGGTTGCGGTTTTCAAAGCATCGCCCCATAATGAGTGAGGTAAAGAAGTACAAGAAACCATACTTCTTACCATATCCTTAAGGATTCTATTACGTCTCTCGGCTACACCATTCATGCTAGGTGTCCCTGGCATGGTGTAGTGAGGGACAATCCCACACTCTTCCAAATAGCGAGCAAAAGGACCCGGATGTTGTTCTCCCGAACCGTCATTCCGACCGTAGTATTCACCACCACGATCGGATCTAACGTTCTTAATAGTCTTTTCAAGTTGATTTTCAACTTCGACTTTAAAAGACTTGAAAACGTCCAATGATTGAGACTTTTCATGAAGTAAATAAATGTATCCATAACGAGAGAAGTCATCTATGAACGTAATGAAATATGTTTGTCCGTTCCATGAAGGGGTAGGGAACGGTCCACATATGTCCGTATGAATTAGTTCTAAGACTTTTGTAGCTCTCAAGGATTCATTTTTGTTTGTACTATTTGTAAATTTACCTTAAGGCATTCAATACAAAAGTTATTTTCCGGAGTATCAAGCTTATGTAATATTCCCTCGGACACAAGCTTGTCAATTCTCCTTTTGGAGATATGACCCAAACGCCTATGCCACAAGGTATAAGAGTTTTTACTTGAAAACTTTCGTTTTATGCCTCGAGAGTTAGTTTCATTATTATGGGACTCATTCAATGAATTATTGTGTCAAGTAAATATAGATTATCAATACAAGACAAAGAACTAGTACCAAAAAGCTTTGAATCAAAATATAAATTGCATTTATTATTACCGAAGATGCAAGAATAACCTTCTCGATCTAATGTAGTGACGGAAATTAAATTCCGTCTAAATGATGGAATAATAAATACATTGTTCAAAACTAAGAAGTATCCAGTACTTAAGGATAATCTATAAGTCCCTATGCCTTCCACCTCTACCGGCTTTCCAGCTCCCATGTAGATGAATCTTTCACCTTCATTAGGCGTTCGGTAGTTCAGGCAACCCTGCATACATGAACTTATGTGAGTAGTCAGACCTGGAGTCTAACCACCATGTATACGAAGGAATTGAAACTAAATTAGCTTCAGTACAAACAAAGCTAAATGACATACCTTTCTTAATTCGCCATTGGCGATACTTAGGGCAGTCGGGCTTCATGTGAGTGGGGTCCTTACAAAAGAAGCACTTTTTCACCTTTTGATCATTTGATGATCCTTTAGGCTTCTTTGATGCAACCGCAATCTCCTTACCTTTTCTCTTAATCCCACGAGAAGAGGTAGATGCATAATGTGCACTTTCGGGTTTGGTGTGTTTCAACCTATCTTCTTCCTCCGTGACATGTGAAATTAATTCATTTATATTCCACTTGTCCTTTTGACAATTATAGGTCGTTTCAAAATGACCAAATTGTGAAGGAAGAGAAATTAAAGCCAAATGCACAAGCAAGTCTTCCGACAAGTCCAACTTGAGTGCTTTTAATTTCGATGATAGATGAAACATTTCCATTATGTATTCCCTTAGGTTTCCGGTGCCCTTA
Source organism: Adenophora triphylla var. japonica (assembly GCA_022495995.1). NCBI lineage: Eukaryota > Viridiplantae > Streptophyta > Magnoliopsida > Asterales > Campanulaceae > Adenophora > Adenophora triphylla. The sequence continues at coordinate 227,103 of JAFEMH010001525.1, read as the reverse complement.
TACCTCATGAAAACAAGCTTCCTCAAGGTAGCACTTGTTTCCGATTTATCGCTTTTTGCAAAGCGTTGTTCTAGGGCATCTAGGAAACCTTTTGCACCATCATCCTCGGAGACACTTTGTTAGAAATGTCTCAGGGACTGCATTCTTAATTATGCTTAGGGCGACGCGATTAGAACGCTTCCACCTCTACGAACTCAAGCGGTCTTCCGCGGTGCTTTTATCGGTTAGAGGGCGGGAGCTTGTTCTCTTAATGCGAGGTCAAGGTCCAAACTTGACCTAAGACCATAATAATCTTGTTTTTCCAAGTTTTAAAGTTTGTCCCAGTTAGCAAAGGAATTGAGTTTAAGGCAGTAGTAACAGAAGAAGCACTGATCAAATCTGAATGAAGAGAACAAAAGAATGAAACAAAACATGTATAAGAATCTACATAATGATTAATTATATCAAATGAATTCCATCAAAATAAAAGATAATCAATATGACATCAAGACTAATCTTTGGATTGCGAATTGACTCACAATTTGATTTATCTTAGGGTAAACAAGTAGCTTAAACAACACACTTTAAATACTTGCCTTCCTTTGGGCTGGATCAAGTATAAAAAGTGTCCTAAAGTTTAAGGTACTTGTTCCCCGGTAATAAAGAATATAAACAATTCACTTTAAACACCCGCCTTCCTTTGGAATGGTTCACAGTATTTAAAATGACTAAAAGTTTAGTTCAATTATTACCCCATGAATATAAATATTTAGTCAACAACAAGGTCTCCTTTGGGAAACAAGTATGTTATCACATATCAATATTTACATTCATCTTTTAACAAGTTTGAATTTAATCAACAAGGTCTCCTTTGGGAAACAAGCATGTTAACTTTGTTCAAAAAATGTTAAGAATATAATTAATCGGAAACATAAGGCCTTAAGGTAATTAATGAAATTTATTAATAAAAGATAGGAGTGCTTTTGTTCTACTCGTCCATTCTTAAAGTTTTGACAACTTTAAGAACCGCCAATCAGCGTGACTGGTGTCCGGATACCATATTTTATCAATAAATTATCAAAGTTCAGGGCACAAATTAATGTGAATTTTACTCAAAAAATGAATGAAAATTGATCAAAATAGCAAAAGATTGAAAATTTTGAAAATCTGACCAAAATTAAGTGGTGCTCGGCCGAGTCAAGAAAAGTGCTCGGCCGAGCAACACACTCCAGAAAACACCCCTTTCTGATCACTCATGCTCGGCCGAGTCCTTAGGGTGCTCGGCCGAGCACCATGACCGTTGGATGGCGCCTTTTCAAAAAAATTTCAAACGATGTGCTGGTACAAATGGTGTGCTCGGCCGAGTCAAGGGAGGTGCTCGGCCGAGCATACCCTGAATATCAGATTTTCCAGATTTTTAGAGCCATAACTACAAATACCCTTTAGACTATCAATTCTTAACTTAATGGTGAATGATTATTCAACCAAAGCAAGTAGATCCTTATACTCACATCACATTATAAAATGTGTGGCTATACATTTGAACAAACTCACATCGCATCAAAAGATGGTGGCTATGTCCAAAATAGGATAATCTTACATTAAGAATGAAAGTCTTTTTGATAATTAAGATTTAACACCATACTCTAGAATCTGAATTAGAGTATGATAATGATTCAAGAACACATGATGAACATGGAATCTTTTCAAGAAATAAAAGCATAAGGCTTTACAAGAAATTTCAAACTCAATCTAGTATATGAGCAGGCTCTGATACCAATTGTTGGAACATTAAACGATCCAATGACCATGAACCGACTCATAACTAGATTAAGAAGAGAAGAAGAAGAAGAAGAAGAAGACGAAGACGGAAGCGTATACCTTGAGATTCCATTATGGTTCTTGTTCTTGTTCTTGATGAAGATATGAAGATAGTCTTTGATTTAGGAAGAGTAGATCTTCTAAATGATGAGTGCCTTTTTAATCTCTTTGTTCTTCAAGTACTTAGGAAGAATTTTGACTGAATGAGAATGTAAAATAACTAGTGATTCATAGGCTTGATGGATAGGCCTTTATATAGGAATCAGGGCACTTCATTTAGGGACTACACCTATTGATATATAAGATATTACCATTATGCCCATCATTTAATGGTATACTTATATTATGGAATTCTACATATTATTTAGAGTTCTATACTTTATACCATATATTATAATATTGATCATTATATTATTAAGTATTTATATGTTATATTATTCCATGTTCTTACACATCTATCTATATATAAAAACAAAATAGTATACATTAAAAGGAAATTTGCGAACTTAGTAATATATAGAAATTGTAAATTGGCGGAATAAAGTATAAAACTGATAAAGGTGATTGAAAATCATGCAAGTAATCATTGTAAATGTACGTCTTTGAACAATACCGGCAACTCCATCCATCTTAGTTGTAATTATAAGTACGATCTTACAAAGAACAAATATAAATACTAAAACGTGCCTTATAATGGGGTCCCTACGAGGAAAAAACAAGACTATATAAACTCTCGGATGTTAATAAACCGTGGCTTGTGGTTAGGTTAAATGGCCTTCAAAACAACAGCTGCATGCTCTATGTTTAAGGTAAAACTGCCACTAATCTAGTCGGTTAGAAGTATATCCAACCTACTTTACTTAAACTTCAATTTTAACCACTTTCATATTTTTTTAGCAGTTGTTCTTTAGATACGCACTTTTAACCATCATACTTGAGTGTGTATCTAAAAAAAACAATGGCTAGAATAGCTAAAAAAGATTGAAGTTGTTAAAGCAAAGTTTAAGCCAAGCATGATGGTTTTAAATTGGTGATAGGTCTATAATTTATAGGTATTGAGTTTGTATTCTGTCCCTGTTCTGTTCCCACCACAGCTTTGCATGACCCTCTCCAAATTTTTCACGGCTGTGTAAAAAAAAGGCACGATAGCATTAACATTTTGATATTTCAAAATCCCTTTCCTTCATAAATCACGTTTAAAGTGTGCTTTTATTACCTGAATCTGACACGCCGCAGCTCCCTCGTGCCATCTGCTAACTGTCTGATGGTAATATAAACACCAGGTTCATCTTCCTCTATCCACTCTGACTCAACATCACTGGCATTACTAATCGATACTGAAGCCTCATCTCTTGAGGAGGTAGTTGTTCTTGATGCATCCATTGATGATGCCTCGCCTTTTGCTCCACCATTGCCATAAGTACTTGACCCAGGATTGTAATGCTGGTTGCCGCTTCCTGGAGGGTTATAGTAGCTTCTAGGGTTCCAGTCTTTGTTGAGTGATGGAGTCATCATTGGGCTTTCCCTTGCAGATCCCAGCCTTGAATAGGACGAATCTCTCTGCAAACATGTGTTAAATTTACTTCAGTGGTCATTGAGAGTCATTGTAAATTGTTACAAAGACAAATAGTGATAGCTCTAAAGTGGGAGTTTATTAAATACTTGTTCATCATAACGCAATTCTATGCACGTTAACTAATAACAGTAAACATCGGTTGCAGCTTTTCGACAAGGTTCAGTTCAGTGCAAAAGTCATGATACATGTACCAACTGTGTGGCTCGCTCGGATCAATTTCATGCTGTCTACTTTGCAAAGGCAAGTCAATTAAAGGTTAGCACCAGCAAGAACTGCACAAGTCACTACTGCTAGCATAGCTATGACTAAACTCAAAGTAAGTCCAAGGAATGAATGACATAAAATCAACGGGGAAGTTGTAATTGCAGCAATAATAAAACCTAGTATAAACAAAATCTAACCAACTTGCCAGCTTGTCACTGCCGTCTTACTGAACTTCTCTTTTAATTTTCTTATTCTGAAGTGGAACTCATCACTAGTACATATTGACCATAGATTGTGCCTAAATTTCTTAAGTCACATAGATCTGGAATATCCAAAATCATATTTGTTACATGGCCAGAAAAGCTCCCTCAGTTGTAATCTTGAAATACTACAAAGCATTCACTTTACGTTCTGGCTCTGACTCTTTGTTCTGGCTCTGACTCTTTCTCCATGATTGAACTCTTTGTTTGCTGGATGCTACATATGAGACCCATCCAAATACAGTACAAGTGTCAATATAGGTATAATGTCCTCAGCTTAATACTTAGACTACTCATAAGAAGACGAATCTATCGGCCTTCTATTTCTAGTAATCACCTACTCGCCAACTCTCTGGATTTTCAGGAATGGATTCCATAATCATTTCAAATAGTTGAGAAGGGGGTTTAGAAAGCAGTTTGAAAGTACAGTAAGTCTAGGATGAAACCTATTATATGGGACACCCTGAGATGAAGCCTTAAACTGAGAGTGGGCTGCTAATCGTTAATGAGCGAAAATTCCTTATGTAGCTATAATTGGAAGTGAAAATGTGAAGAAACAGGGTGGAAACTAATATTTAGCCAAACCTCAGGCCTCAGGGGTGGGCACTGAGTTAACCCTTTATTTTCATACATAATTGGCAGCATTAACCGTTTCCAGAAAGACCAGTGGAAATATAAAACACAACGATATTTAATGGATAAAGTGTACATAAGGAATGCAAATTACCCCATCCTCAGTTCGTGAAGGTGTGTTAAGAGCTTGTTGATTGAATCTCTGAACATTGTAAAGCTCCATTATCCGGTCATAATTCTCACCCCACCATCTCTGCGCTTCCCATTTATTGAACATCTCTCGGCTTCAAAAAATTCAAGCATTCAGGAATGATCAACAAAATAATTTTGGAATTAAATATAAATATATATTTGTATATAAAAAAGGCAAATGGGATAAATTAATGCATACTTGAAGCGGATCCGTTTGAGATCATTTCCCCCATTAGGTAGAGAAACAAAAGTAATTTGAACACCAGGCTCCACCTGTGCCATCCATTCTTTTGGCTCATCCTCGTCCTCCAAGACCACTTCACCCGACTGTGCAGAGACAGATTCTAATCCTCCAGGTATATGGTCTCCCCTCATTGGCCCGGTAAATCTCGAGTCGTATCCCTTTGTAGGGTGATGAATCTTGCCGGCAAAGTCCCATGCGGGTGTTGAGCTGGAGCTTCCAGTTTGCAGGTAAGGGTATGGCACCCCTTCCGAAATGGTATCAAAGTCAGGGTATGGTCGGTATCCTTTCTTGTAGCCGGTCGGGGGCTTGCCTTTATAAGTTCCAGAAACTTTCAATGCCAAATCTTTAATCTGCACACATATATGAAACAGTGGCGGAGCCAGAAATTTTGTTAAACAGGAGCAAAATTTATTTTGAGTTTGAAATATTTTAATGTGCTGACTAAATTTAGTATAGAGGGGCGCAAAATTTCAAATTAGTGTTATTTTGTCTTGGTACAAACGGGGGCAAATAATATAATGTTGATGGTTAAAAAAAATATTTCCAATTTTTTTAGTACAAAAATGTTACATTTCAAAAAACAAAGAGGGGCTGATATGAATGGAATGGACATAGGATCATAATGGTTCATTAATTAGTTCCTCCTCAGAATATTTGAGGGTATAAATACTCATATGTAGAGTTATTTCAACAAGATCGTTTTGGAAATCACGGAAGTTAGTGTTAAAGGCAAGGCATGAACACCAAACAGATTTTGCTTATAATCTTCTTTTCAAGCATTGGCTTGATATTTTTATGCATGCGGTAGAGAGTTTATTTCAAAAAAAAAAAAAAAATTGAGGTACAAATTGCATGATTGGTGAAATATTTTTTTAGAAAAATAAGTTTTCAAGAGTCATGACACTAATGCTTTGGACCGAGGGATGAAAAATACTCCCTCCGTCCCCAAATGAATGTCTAAAAGATGTCCGAATTTACTTTTGATCGATAGAAATTTGAAATTTATTGAAACACGTTTCTGGAACGGAGGGAGTAATTATTATTGATCTTAGAAGTTTTTGTCTAAAAGGTCTCAAAATATTTTGATATAGAACTTTCTCAGAGTTTTCACAATCAAATCACTCACTTCCAATCCTTACTTTAACAAATTTGCTTAAAAATTACAAGATTAATCTCACTGAACTATTTTTTTCAAAATAGTCTCACTGAACTTTTACATTTTTCAAAATGTACTCACTCCGTTAACAAATTCGCTTAAAATTTAACAAAATTTTGGCACATGACTTCACATGACTAGTTTTGTTAAGTACGACCTAGGGTAAATGTTTTTTTGGGGGAAATTAATATGTAATATTCCTTATAAACTATGTGCTAATGACATTTTACATTAAAAAATTTGTACTATTCATTATACATGTAAACAATGTTAACAAAATGGTTGAAAACTTAACGAACATCATTCACGTTAAGTCACATGACTAAATTTCTTTAGGCTTTTAGCAAATATATTAATGGAGTGAGCACAATTTTGAAAATTGTGAAAGTTCTAACATTTTGAAAAAAATCTAAAGTTTAGTGACGAAAATATGGTTTTTGCCTTCTTCCAAAATCAACACACCAATCAAATTTTGCCGCTCTCCCCGTTGGAACTCTCATTATTATTTGAATACTCAGGAGGATAATTGTAAGAGTAGCGTGGTCGACATTAGACAATAATGCAATAGTGGGACACTTAAAAAGGAGATTTAGTAATTATCTCTTTCCAAACATTCGTGTCTTGTCATTGTTAACCACTTGTGCTTGCATAATATGTTTGTGAGTGGAATATAGTTTAACTCCAATCTATTAATTAATACCCCTGCTTTCATTTTCTTCCAAAGATTTTGACCAAAACAAAAGCATCTTCACAAATTCTCCCCTTCCCGCCTAGGCGCAATATAAATGCGTTTTCTTAAACGACCCATTCAAAAAGTCTCGTTTGAAAATAATTACTTCGTATGTAGCTCTTTTCTCAAATCTTAATAAGATGCATGCTATATCAAAGTCCAAGTATCCATCTCAAAATCAATTAGCTTGTGAGTGTCTGACATTAGAAATTTTGGGTTATCTTTGGATTTGAATGTCTAAGCACATGTAAACATGTTATAATAAAGCTAAAAATACCATATTTTGAATTCCTAAATCACAGGGTAGAAATGTACTAACTAATCTTAACCTTTAAGAAAGCAAAAAACATTCTGTATTAGGCAAGGTAGCAAATTTGCTACCTTGCCTAATATCACATCAAAATATGATGCCTATTTTTTTTTCATTATTTGAGTTGCTAGTACCTCCACATGTTTATCAAAATTTATATTTAATACCCATTGTTAGAGTTGCCCTAAAGGGTATAATATTTTTAGTGCATTTTTCTTTATACAAACAAGGGCAAGTTTTATTGTAATGCACTAATAAACAGTTTTTATCAGAAGAGGGCAGTTGTCCTATTTCCTCTTTGCTTTAATTAGATAGTTGTAATAAGATAACTTTGTACATTTGCAAGGTTCAAACACTTAATTGTTCAAACTTTATTGATGAGCACATTTACTAAAACTATGAATTTTCTAAAACCTAACACTTACAAGTAGTATTTTGAAATAAGGTGGGTGAAAACATTTACTAGTATAAACAAATTAAAGAAATGGTAAAAATAAAGAAGCAATAGAAAATCAGAACTAAATATATCCAACCAAACAAGTCTTTTTTAGTATGAATGTGGAACCAAACATGTCCTTATTATTATGAATGCATGCAAAAACTAACACTAAAAAAGAGGCAAGCAAAAATAAGTTAGTGTGGGTTCCCTACTAGCATAGGTTAATAGGAAAGGGGTTAAATGCGAGTATTTATTTGTTAAACAAACAAGGAAAAAGAAGTCAGCCTACTAGTAATAGTAGGCAGAAAAGAAAAGGCGGAGAGGGTAGCAGTAGGATTAGAACCTGCGCCGTCAGGCTTTTGACGGATTCTTTTGTATTGGGCGCTCCTATTTCTTCTCCACCGCCGTCCTCTGTTTGTTGCTTCGAACACGTAATACACGTCAACATCTTTTTCCTTGCCTTTTCTTTACTCTAACGATTCCTCTGCACCTACAAAACCAATAACACAAAGGAAATCTCAGGATTAGCATTTTCTTAACGGATAAGTGAGCTTGTGGAAGCACAAAATTTTGGTATATGGTACAGGCCTTTATAATTCAATTGTAATAAAGCCAAATTTTTATACTAGTAGATAAGTTACGTTTTATAGTAGTAATATTTTTAACATCTTTTATCATACACACTCCGTCCCACAATAGTAAGATTTCTAATTTGAATTTGAACGAGAATTAAAAAAAAAAAATTATGAGTATAAAAAGTAAAACAGCAGAAAGAAAGTTGATAAAGAATAATAAGTGAATTGTTATTTTAATTGTAGCAAGTGAGTTTCATTATTTATTTTAAATAATAAAGCAACTAAACACTTTATTATTCTGAAGCAGATAAAAAAAGAAAATAAGAACCATAATCTTAATCTTAGGTGGAGGGAGTGTAAATTATGTACATTTTATACTTTGTATTAACATAAAAGCGACTTCTTTGCTAAATGAACTGAGGAAATGAGTTGCTTAGTACGGAGGAGGAAGAATATTCTTAGTTTGGCTGGAGAGAAATAAAATAAATAGAAAAAGAGCAAACAAAAAATCTTTCACCCCCCTTCATTTTCTTGGACTAAGAAAAAGGTTAAAAAAAAAAAAAAGAAGAAGAAGAAGAGGAACAAGCTTCACTTCGGGATCCGAACTAAAAATAGGAGTATGCTTTATTTTAATAAATGAAGCGGGTAAAGTTCAGTGGTGGTCTCATATGTGCCTGCTTTAATGTACAAAGAGAGACCACAGTCCAAAAACCTAATACACAAAAGAAATGGACCAAAGATTTTCTAGACAGAGCAGAGACGAAGTTTCTAACGGATTTAAAAATCAAAATTATAATACTTTCAATTTAATCATTTAAAAAACACCTTTATCAGTTTTATCCTTCCTTCCTTGTGTCAATTGGAACATGATTCAGAACAATCATCAAATATTTGTTACAAAGCTATTACTAATGGATAAGAAAACGGGCAGATTAACGGTAAAATTCTAAAAAATTATCATAATGTCCGATAATTTTCTCCATATCTTGTATTATTCAATTTGTATCAGTTCTATATATTACCGCATTATATATAAGTGTATAATACTGCATATCCGAATATAATACTGTATGGATGAACGGTGAGAGATGGGGACGGCGGTGGTGTGGCAGTTTTAATGATGTTATATCATATTTTAAATTACTGGATAATTGACATGCAATATTATACATTAATGCATAAATTCTTTAGAGTATGATGGTGATGTTGAAGACTTAAAAGAGAGAAGAGAGAAGAGAGAGAATGCTTATAATTAATGAATGTCCGATGAGAGAAATGATCAATCGCTTTAGAAATGAATGTGAAGTTGTTGATAAATGGACAAACAGACAAAATGCAGACCCAATTTTGTTCACCATTATTATTCGAAAACGACTCACCTTATAAACACCAGACTTCTTCTTCTCTCTTTCTCTCTCCTCCTCCTCTGCCTCTCTCTCTCTCTCTCTCCAAAATTCAAATTACTCGATGTCGATATCAATAGAAACCTTTCAATCTCCAGAATCTGCAATCACAATCAAAAAATCAGAAAAAATAAATAAAAATCAATACATAATTCTATCCATGAACTCAACACAACTCAACTTATCCTTCGAGAACAAAAACTGAAAAATGAAATTAAATCACAAAACACTTGAAACTTGAAAAATTCCATTATTGAAAAGGCGAGAGAAATGTTTTCACCTACCGCTCGTCACCTCAAAATCGAACAGCTCATAAAAAGGCGAATATCACTCTAATCGCATTTTCTCTGTGTTGAATATTCAAGCACAGTATATTGCGAAAACCATAGATTGTTTGACAGCATAATATCTTCAATGACAGAGATTCTGATCAGCGAAATGGAATAAATCTTCGCCGTCCGACGAGTCACCGGCGAGATTGACGGATGAGCTTGGATTTGATTGTTGTAAAAGGGAATCCTTTAGAAGTCTCTCCAGGTTTTACGTATTGGGAGGAAAGTTTTTGTAAGAGAATACAAATTGTAATTACAGAAGAGACAATAAAAGGGAACCTGTGTTGTGTGTATTTATAGAAGGGAACTTGACGGCATCATCTTTTGTCCTTATTTAACGGAAATTATTTTTTTAATTGGATATTAAAATACTCCCTCTCTCTAAAAATTTGTCTCATTTAATTTTTTAATTGAACTTTGACCACAAATATATAATAATTTAATTATATTCATGAAATTCTAAAAATTTCTATTGATTCACCATTAATAATATTATCAACAACAACTTTTAGAATTTCATGAACATGATTAATCTCTCATAAATTTGTGGTCAAAGTTCAACAAAAAATGTCAAATGAAACAAACTTTTAGGAACGGAGAGAGTACTTGGTAGGGACCCAAATTTTTAATTAAAAAAAAAGTTTATCATTAAAATCAGAAAAACTAAGATTTTAGCCAAAAACTTATAAAAAACGCGTTTTTTGTTAACTTAACAAAAAACGTGTTTTGAAATTACTTAAAAACCCTCATCTCCCTCACAAAACACACGCTCACTGCGCTCTCTCTCTCTACACAGTTTCTTTGATTCTCTCTCTAAACGCAATCGTCTTCTTCCTCACCATTCGCCGGCGACCACCAATCACCTCTGAACAAAAGAAAGCCGGCGACTACAAATTGTTCAAATTTTGACATTTTTACTTTGATCGGACCATTGAATGAATCAATGACCGGCGGCGGGATCAATGACGAAGACATGGATCCAATCGAGGAAGTATTATCTTTCCCAATCAAGCTTTCCGATCGAATCCGGCAATCTGTTGATGATGGTTTGATTGTTCTTCGCCTTCTCCATTTCGTGCTTTCTGTTGCCATATATTTCACCTGCCGGAAAATGGTTATTGTTTCTGGCTGTTGTCGTTGACAAAGAAATTACAATGGGGTGGTCAATGGTGGTTGAAATTCGTCCATAATCAGGTGCCAGGTTGCTGAACTGGAACAATCTTCATCAATTAATGGTAAAAATCAGATGGGATTTTGATAGCCAGTGTATTCGTTTTTGATTGTCAGTCCACGTGTTTTCAAATGCCAGTTTATTTGTTTATGAGTGCCAGTTCTTATGTTTTTGAGAGCCATAAAAAATTATTACCAGTGTTTTTGAGTGCCAGTGTATGTGTTTTTGAGTGTCAGTTCATGTGTTTTTGAATGCCAGTGTATGTTTTTTTGAATGCCAGTACTTGTGTTTTTGAGAGCCAGCAAAAATACTAGTGTAACAAAGTGCCAGTGTTAGTGTAACAGAGTGCCAGTGTGAAGAGTGCCAGTTCATGTATATAAAAGTGCTCGTATAAAAGTGCCAGTGCCAGTTTAACAAAGTGCCAGTGCCAGTTTACACTGGCACTTTGTTAAATTGGTACTGGCACTTTTTTCACTGGCATTTTGTGACACATGCACTGGCACTTTATCACACTAGCAGTTTGTTAAACAGACACTGGCACAAACGGGGAAACCATTAATTACGAAAATGCCACCGTTTGTTTTGAATAATAACGCCCGCTTTTGAAAAACACGTTTTTTCTTATCTTAAGGAAAAACTAGTTTTTTATAAGACCAACTCAAGATTTTAAACATCAGATATTTTTATAAATAACTGACATTTTTAAGACGTGTGATAACATTCTTATAAATACTAATAAGAACTTGTTTTTAAAAAAATATATTTTTGTAAATAAGACCTGGTTATTTACAATGTTGTCAATTCAACTTTTAAAATAAATTCAGAGTATTTACAATATAGTCATAGTTCATTTTAAAAATAAGTTACGGTTATCTGTAGTATAAATGGCAACCCCTTCGTGAACAGTACGATGAACAGTTTTATGAGCCAAATTTCCCATTTTGCCCTCACTAAGTTGTCCCTTTCCCATTTTGCCCTTAAATTTTTTTTAAAATTAAAAAAATAATAAATTTTTTTAATTAAAAAAAAACGTGTCCTTGGACACGGGCTTTTACTAGTTCATGATACTTCCTCCGTCCCAAAATGATTGTCCCACTTTTTTGCATTTATTACGAAAAAACTTTGAACAATAATTTTAGGTTGATTTAATTATACAAATGAAGATCTAAAACTTGCAATTGATAGTATTATTGATGGTGTATCAATAATGAGTTTTAGATTTTCATTTGTATAGTTAAATAAACCTAAAATTATTGTTCAAAGTTCCTTCGTAATAAAAGCAAAAAAAGTGAGACAATCATTTTGGGTGGAAGGGAGTATATGATAGTGTCATTACATATTAAAAATCATTTTATTTAAGCAGTTTTTTTTTATATATTTATATAACCAACTTTCTGTGGATTACAATCCTCAATTACAAGGTTAGATTCTTACTTGTTTTAAGCATAATTTAAGGCAAAATAAAATATAAATACAATTAAATTAAATTAAATTAAAATATGTGATTTTATATTTCCGAATGAAGATAGTGAGACTATTTTTTCTAACACCTTACAAAATTATGAAATTTTATTTTTTTTATAAGGATATTCCACTCTATTCAAAATAATTGTTTTTTTATATTAATTACTTGATTCAAAATAATAATCATATTTTAAAAGTATTAAAATTTTACTTTTACTTTTATATTAAAATTTATAACTTTTTTTTATTGAGTGAAATAATATAGATAAGAGATATCCAACCAATAAGAATAATTTTGATATTTCTTCTAATAATAATATTTCTTTTTAAATTTGTGAAAAAAGAATACTCCCCCTGTCCCAAAATGTTTGTCTCATTTGACTTTTTTGTTGAACTTTGACCACAAATTTATGAGAGATTAATCATGTTCATGAAATTCTAAAAGTTGTTGTTGATAATATTATTAATGGTGAATCAATAGAAATTTTTAGAATTTCATGAACATAATTAAATTGTCATATATTTGTGATCAAAGTTCAACTAAAAAGTCAAATGAGACAAATATTTAGAGACGGAAGGAGTAACATATTTAAACTGAGTATTCATATTTTAATTTGTGGGTCCATCAACAGTTCCACTGTGTGAATAAATCGCCTCAAGATTTGAGGACATTATGGACCTACATGTCTAGACATTATAAGACCATTTACAATGGGTATTGAAACCCATTTTCAATTGTTGAAAAAAATAATAATTTGTCGAATAAATTCAACATGTATTAAATTCAAGAAGGGCTCGCTTCATTGGCACGTGGCGCCATTGGATAGGTCGATTTTGGCGTGTGCACTCCACGCCCAGACAAGGGCATGTCTGGCGCCGGTGTTTTTATTTTTTTTTCTGATTTCGCCACTTGGCACAGCATGATTGGTCACTGAATTTTTTTTTTTCTAAATTTCATCCGAAATTTTCAAACTGTTGGGGTTGTTTGGAAAAATTGCAAAAAAATATCCAAACTGTAGGGATTGTTTGGATTTACCACCTAATCTCTTTTTTATTGCAAAAAGACACCTCATCTAATTTTTCATTGCATCCAAACATTTTTCTATTTAAATAGGCTTGTACAATGCAATTGACTTAATCTTCAAGTGTAAAATAGGAAAATCAGTATCAATATATCCTCACTCCTATTCTTCTTCTTCCTTCTTCATGAAACTCCATTTCCATCATAACCCCACCTTCCATCACTCATTTAACTAACTATTGATTGATTTTGGAGCTAATTTATTATTTTAATTGTAGGAATTAGTATAATCTAGCGCAAGTTGAATTATGGGTTTTATTGTTCATGAGAAAGCTGAGGGTAACTCCTTCAACGACCATTTCCCTAAACAATGTCCTCAAAATAATAATTAGCTCCCAAACTTCAATTTCATCATTGAATCAGAGGAACCCATAATCAATTACCAGACCCCAAATTCGCTCCCATTCGTCTTCGCGGATCCCATTATAACAACAAGTCCAATAACAATTTAAAGAGGGGAGGAGGGTGGTTTAGGGATTCCGATGGTTTTATTGTTTGCATATTTTGTGGGTTTGATGGGCAATTGACGATTGGGGAATATGATAAAGGGTTACATTTGATGTTGGATTCTAACAAGAAAGGAGTTGACATGGATTCTAAGTATTAACCGAATAAATTGAGTTTTTTTTTTTTTTGGAATTTATTATGATTTAACAACAGGGTTATTTTTGGTTCCCCTTTTATGAATTTTTGGGTGAAACTTAGTTTGAAGGTAGTATAATGGGTAAAACCTTGAAATTGAAAGTGAAATATGAAGTGTGTTGAGAGCTATCTATCCGCCATTGTTGATGGTGAGGAGTTTGGCAGCCATGGTTTTGTGTTGAAGGGGAGAGAGAGAAATTAAGCTGTGTTGTTCCAATTTATCCTTCAAAATTGAGTGACGTGCATTACACATGCCTATTTAACTGAAAAAAAATTGATGTCGTTATCATAATGTACCTTGTATGCAACGAAAAATTAGTTGAGGTGTCTTTTGCAACAAAAAATAGTTTAGGTTATAAATTCACACAACCCCAACAGTTTAGGTATTTTTTTGCAATTTTTTCTAATTATAAAAAAAAAACTCCACACCTTAGTAAATAGGACCATCATGAATAATACCAATTTGCATTCAATATCTAAGTGATTGGGCAACGAGTACCTTTCCCTACACCAAATGCTGCATGCTGTATGCTGGACATGCATGAACATTGATCATGGTAACTAACAAAGAAAAGAGGGGGAGGGGGGGGGGGAAAGGGGGGGGTGGGGTTGCTTATACCCGTACAGATTGAATGGTCCAATCAATTCGCAAGCCTATTTACTAGCTAGTCCCCCCTTACCCGTGTTGAAATTTGGTTTTAATAGATAAGAGTATTTGTTTAGTTGATTAAATTTAAGCATGTTTAATAATATAACTCTATAAAATTCTTTATTTATTTCATCATATTGCATTTTTAGTATAATATAAATTAAAACTTATTTTATTGTGATAGATGATTTAATAACTTAAATAAAACATTTTGAAACATTATTTTAAAAATTTAGATATTCATTTAATAACAAAGACCCAACATTATATCAAAATCCCATCATGCGACATATCTATTTAGAGATGAGTGTAGATTTCATATACTTCCTATGTCTCAGTTGAAAAGAAATAAAATTGTTTTTTATAAGAAATGCGTATAGTTGAGTAAGTGTTGTAAGATAGAAAAGTGTGATAAGATAGATAAAGTGGGGTATCGAATAGTAAGTTGATAATTATTGTTATTATTACAAGTGAGTTTTATAAATAAATAAGTATTAAAAGATTTTCATTTTGTGGGTGTGCCTTTTCATAAAGAATATCCAAAATGAAAATTTGTGTTTTTTTTAGTGGGACGGAAGGAATAAGTATTAATCTAAATTTAATATTCACTTTTTAATTTATGGTATTTCTCTTAACTTTTAACTTTAATGTTATTTATGTTTTCAATAATATAGTATGACTAATAAGGGTATTTACTTTCTCCGTTCGTCCGGATGCATAATCTTACTTTATCTTTTATAGTCAATTTTATTGAATTTTGATTTAATTTTTTCTAAAAAAATATTTATTGATTTATGATTCAAAATACTATTATTAATGTAAGTATGTTTCACGTTTTAAGTTAATTTTAGAAGCAAATTACAGAGGTTTTTTTTACCAATAAATCCTTGATATAGAGTGAAATTTATCAATAAAAACAACACATTTCAATTTTACCTTAGGATCGCGGGATTGAAATCAAAACTCCCGTATAATCCCCGAACCTCTTTATCAGATGGCAAAACTACCCCCAACCTTTCTTTCTCTATGTACGCTTTCTCTCTTTATGCTCTATAGAGATGTCAATCTTCTCCGTCTCCCTGCTTCACTCCAGTCACCATCCGGGCCATCTCTCTCCAATTTTCTTTCTAAATCCCTAAATTTCCCATTTTTTATTGTTAGAAATTTCAGGTCCATCACCGCTAAACGCTTTGCTGATAATTGGTCAAACCCCATTTGACCAATTATCTACAGATGAACCAGAACTTGAGCCAAGATCTCTAAAGCATGGACTCGGCATTTTTTTAAAGGGTATGTGACAATGCATTTATTAACTATATATTTAGATTTAAACAACTGAGAAATTGAGTTTTAAAGTGTATATGATATCACACAACTGCAAAATTAATTTATATATGTTATTTCTAAGGTTATGTAACTACAAATTCATCGTCACCTTAAACATCTGAAAATTTGGTTTCTCATTTATTTAAAGGGTACATGACAATCAACTCCCCTATAAATTAAATATATGAAAAATTGATTTCGAATTTAAAAGATATTCGACAACATATTTATCTTTAAACAACTGAAAAATTGAATATCAATTGTGATAAATTAACAGATGAATTTAATAGTTTTTATACTCAATTATGAAAAAATGAGAAATGAATGAATCAGTTTAAAATTGTGAAAAATTGAGAGATAAATTTATCAATTTTTATACTCAAGTATTAACAAATGGGAAATGAATGTCTCAGTTACTATATTTAAATATCTAAGTTATTAAATTGAGAGATGATTTATCAAATTTATACTCAAATATAAACAAATGAAAAATGAATATCTTAGTTTTCATACTCAGGAGTGAACAAATGAGAAATATTTTTCTCAGATTTTTACAAGTGAAAAATGAAACTTTTAATTTTAAAACTTTGAATAATTTGATGAGTATAGTTGTTTGAGTAGTTGTGATGATACCATTAAAACGATAGTTTCAGATTTTTTTTCTTCTGTACTTTGAGATATTTTATTTTAAAATTTTGAGAGAAAAAAAGGAAAGAGAGAAAGAGGAAAGAGAATGCATATGTAACTAATCATTCCTCAAATTTGCCCCCATGAGTAAAAGCGCTAGAATGCTGGCCGCACGTGCGTGATGGAGTGAAAGGGGCAATTTAGTCTAGCCAAAAATCAATGATTTTTTGGCAAGTTTTGAAAATGTCAGTTCTTATAGGTTATAGGTAGTATTCATTTGGTTGAGTGACTTGTTAAACAAAGCCTTATTATAAAGAGTTTAATCCTTTATAAAATTTAAACAATTAAATAACAAATGTTATTTTAAAAAACAAGTTTTTAAATAATAAGAAAAATTGGGGTTTTAGACTTCCAGTTTAGAAGTTAAAGATTACAAGTTAAAGAGTTTCAACTATTCAATCAGAGATTTTAATTTGGGAAGCAGTAACGGTTTTTTAGGGAAATGGGTATTCTGTAGTCAAATTGACTTCAACCCTTCACCCTAGACATGTTTAAACGGTTCCGGTTCTGATTTTCGGTTTCGAAACCGTCGGTTCTCGGTTCCTAAATAGCCAGAACCGTATTCAAACCATATTAATCCGGTTCCCGGTTCCCGGTTCTATTCGCCGATTCCGGTTTCGGTTCCAACGGTTCCATCGATTCCATCACCATCTAACTTTTTTTTTTTTTTTTAAATCCAAACATCTTAAGACAGTAAAGAAGCTAAATATTACAACATTTATCTAAATTCTAGTTTAATTTAAATAAAACAACACTACACTACAAGTACAAATACTAAATAAATGCTAAATATTATATTTAACTTACCTTGATCAATCGCCGGTTCTCGGTTCCCAGTTCCGGTTCCCGGTTCCAGAACCGCCGGTTCCCGGTTCCACCGGTTCCTCGGCTCCCAATATGGTGGATTCGTATTCGAACCGTTTCAATCCGGTTCCCGGTTACGTTCGGTTCTCGATTCCGACGATTCTCGATTCTCGCTGGTTCTCGGTTCCGGTTCTATCTGCCGATTTCGTCGATTCCCGGTTCTATTTGGACATGTCTACTTCACCCTATAGTCCCTACCTTGATGATTTAGTTTGGTTTAAGCATAGTGGCTGAATTTCAAGTAATTAATAGAGCTAATGTGAAATGTTTTGTCACTCCTTGTTATTAGGAACTAAACATGATAAAGCCAAATTACATACTATTGTGAATTATATGAGTGGATACCGAAAGCCATTAGGAATATGGAGTCATTACATTATTCATTTGACAATGCAAGTGAACACTTTTTGCCCGTGGAACCTAGTGTTGATTGAGTTATTGAAAATTTTTATATTCATGTTGAATACTCCCTCTCCCTAAATGTTTGTCTCATTTCCCTTTTTCCTTTGTTCCAAAAAGTTAATCTCATTTCCAAAATTAAAGCTTCAAAATCACTAAATTTTCAAAACTTGTAACATTTAGGGACGAAATATTACATAACGGCGGTGTATATTATCAATAATTTTCAAAGCGTTTGTAAAAATAACCAAAATTAAAGCTTCAAAATCACTAAATTAAAATGTTTAAAAAGTCAAATGGGACAAACATTTAGGGAGAGAGGGAGTATTTTAGTGCTCGATCATTTCATTTGGTATTTGTTTAGATTTATGACATAAAGAAAAATAACCCTTTTGGATCATTGATTGTATTATATATTCTAGTATTCCACCATTAATTATGTTCTTTTTTTTTTTTTTTTTTTTTTTTACAAATGCTTACTTTCTAAATAAATAATGCACAATTCCATAATTACAAGATTTAAATTTTAAAATAGTCTAATCGTGCATTATTTAGAATGATTGGCAATTGTCATAGTACTATTCAATTTCCATCCACCCGTGCTTTTTTTGTGCAACCATTTAAATTTGTTTCTTAATGCGCCACTGTTGTAAACCAACAATTAACTTGAGATGTGAGTTTTTCATTGTACAAAATTTTGATCCCTCGGACCAAAATCCTATATCGTATTGGGGTTAGAGTCCTAACTAACAACAAACTCAAGAAATGATGCATGGTAGCATTGGCTCGGAAGTGCACTTGGTGGTGCACGCAAGAAGAGCCATGATCGAGAATTTGGGAAAACGGATTTTGCATGGCAGGGTATGTAATCAGGGCTGGTCCTGTCGAATTTGGGGCCTTAGACAAACTATTTGACGGTGACCCTTTAATTTTCTCAGCGGAAAATAGCACGTTGCAGCGTTCTCGAATCACTATCTTTCCGCCTTTCGTCATTGTTTCTATTGGAGGCATTTATGTTCATTTTTTCCTTAGGATTTGAGGATAGTTGAACTCTAAGTCAAATCACAGGCTAATAGCGAGACTCGAAATTTGAAATTTTTAGTAATAAAAGAATGAGATAATGACTTGAAAAGTTGAGTTTAGTTACTAGATTGAGTTGGAGTTATTACAAATAATCAACAAAATTTTGCAATAAATTTTAGTGATAATTGCAAAAGATTTAAATAAATATTTCACAAAAAATAAGGAATAAATACAAATAGTTTACAAAATTATTGCAAAAAAAAAGAAGGTAAACTTACTACTACTAATTAAGAAAAAATAAAAAGAGAAGAAAGCCTAAACACCTTATTCTTAATAAATATTTTTGTATTCAAGGGGAATCGAAGAGCCAAAATCTTATTAAATAAATTTGTCTTCAAGCGAAATCGAACTTGGGCCAAAAAAACTTAAACCTTCTCCAATACCTCCATTTTTCTTGGATATTATTCGCTGTCTAAAATATATATACCTAAAATTATAAATTTGGGGGCCCTACTATCGACAAAAATTTCGGAGGCCCTAGGTGACCGCCTCACTCATCTCACTATGGGGCTGGGCCTGCATGTAATTATGCACGACAGTGCAACATGGGTCGAATGGGTTGTTTGTCCAGTATGGCTACGCACGGACCTGCAAGCCATAAAGCGTTGCAGTGCTTCGGTCGACACTTGTATTTTTTAGGACCTGCAAGCCATAAAGCGTTGCAGTGCTTCGGTCGACACTTGTATTTTTTAGCAGATTTGGTTTCCTTATTCCGATAAATCTCTTGCTTGAAAGTAAATCTCTTGCTTGAAAGAAAAAAGCCATTTTTGGAAATGAATTTTTATTGACATAAGACTAGATTTATTGTATTATAAAAATACTTATGATAAAAGTCTAGAGTTGGTAGCACCTCCAGACGTAGTTGTTGTTGCAACGAATCGGATAAACCATTCTTGTGTGCTTTCATGTTTGTAATTTACTTTTTGTGTGTGTTGTTTTAATTAATCTCTCCATATAGCTTGGATTGTTTCGTAATATGTGATTTCTCAATAGATCCATCATTGAAATGTCGTGTTTTTTAATAAGAAAAATACTTGGTAAAATTTTATCGTTATACAATCAATACACAAATAAATAAACTGCATTTATTATAAATGCAGTAAGTATTTATCCAGACGGAAAGTAATCAATCAATTTGTAATTGTAAGTAATTAGGTGAAGGTTATCAAACCCTAAAAAATTACAGTATTTTTTATCATTAGAAAAAATATTTTTTATAAAACTTAAACTAAATATAACATTAAAAAAAAGCATTAGAATTTTTTTTTTTTTTAAACAATAGTAGGAGTAGCATCCCAAATTTAGAGCATTTCTTGAAGCAAGTAGTAGGAAAAAAGCAGCCTAGAAAGAGAAAGGCCGGATCCCAAACATGAAGTAATCCCAAAGTAGTGTTAGACTATGTATGTACGTTCAGTGTTTTTAAAAGACCTCGCCTAAAGATATCTAGGCCTCGTCTAGGCGTTAGCCTCCTCTCCAACGCCTAGTTCTAAGCTTTGCCTAGGTCCTGACTAATTTCGACTGATCCCCGCCTAGGCGTTAGGCCCGGCGGGCCGCCCAGCATCCGCTTAGCACTTTTTAGAACCTTGTCTACAGTGGTTTCATCTCACTCCCCCATTTCATTTAACATTTTTTACACTTTTTCTCATCCACCTAATATTTAATCTAACCATTTCATTTAACTCCCTACAATGGCTAAATTAAATTAAATTTCAACTCCCTCCAACTCATCATTCTATACCCCACCATTTTTTTTATTTTTATTCTCTATTTTTATGATTAGTAAAATAATAATAATATTTATTATTATTTATAATTAAAAAAAAATTCACACTTAATTAAAAAATATTGCATCAATTTATAGGAAAAAAATAATATTTTTTTTTAAATAAAGACTAAAATGAAGAAGGATAATTGAGAAATGAGTGTTTTTGTTTTGTGTCCAAATCAAATGAAACTTTATCAATTTATAGGGAAAAAATGATGAATTTTGATGAAAAAAAATTTAATTTACTAGGTGATAATTCAGCTCAAAGAATTGGGATAAAAAAAATTCAAAAATTCAATGGACGAATAAGAGCGTGACACTTGGCAGACCCATGAAAAATAAAAAAAAGGAAAACCTGAGCGGCTCACGCGCCTTGCCTGGGCGTGAGACGCACATGCCTAGCCTGGTCCAATCAAAAGCTGACATGTGTCACTCAATTTTTTTTATTTTTTTTTTCAGTTGATTGAAAGATTTCATCCCACAATTTCATCCCATCTTCTTTCATTTTGCCATTACATCATTTCAACTAGATTGAAATGGGTTTCATCTCCCATTTTATCTAGCCATTGTGTTTAGTCTTATTGTTACTCTAATCGGGTAAAAGTTTACCAAGTAGAGTACGGTACGTCAACGAGGCATTTGGGCAACTGAACCAACCGGCTGTCACCCGTGACTAGTCGTTCCCCCTCTGCTTATTTTTGGTCGGAAGGATGGCTTCCATGTTTATAAATATAGATGCGTTTTACCTGATATGGTCGGTTGTCAGCTTATATTGCTGTTTTGCTTTGGCTTTTTTTGTGGTCAATTTTCTTTTTTCTTTTTTCTTTTTTTTAAATCTACATCATTTTCTTACATTAATATACTCCATTCATCTCGGTATATAAGATACTCTCCCAGTTCCAGCTCAATTGAGTCACGGGATAATTTTACGGTTCTTAAAAAAATAAATAAAATGGGTAAAAATTAGAGAAGAGAGAATGTAAAAATTAAATGTGGGATAAAAAATAGTAGTTAATGATTGATTTTTTTGAAAATGGGTAGAAGATTAGAGGAGAGAGAATGTAAAAATTAAAAATATTTAATATGAGAGAGAATGAGTGGGAGAAATAGTAAATTAATGACTGTTTTTTTTTTTGTAAATATGTTAAAATTATAAGGATATTGAACATACCAAAAGTTTCGAGTTGGGCCAAGTGAGTAAAGCCCAATCATATGCTGCCGTGGCCTTGTAAGTACCCAAATTCGGATCGTCAAAATCCGTCAGAAAGTTAACCGAAATCCGTTAACTGGCCCGCTCCAGGTTAATCGGAACTCGTTAAACTCCCCGTTGCCAAGCCAACGAGACGTCCCGGTACTGCCCCGTGCATCCCGACGTCGAAACGTACTTAACACACGTCATCGCACGTAAAAGTACGGCTTTCCCTGAAAATTGCACTTTTCGGCACTTTTCGGGGGCGTATCGAACATTTTCCGGACTGTTATTTTAAAAAAACGGACAAAATCGGGACCGGGGAACGAACTCCCACACATTTGGTGAGTCATGGGACACGTGGCAGCCATGCCACAGCCCTCCCGTCACCCTTCAATCAGAAATCAAAGGGAAAAGACTAAAATACCCCTGGATTTCGGCCAAAGTCCCACGACTCCCCGCAAACTTTCTCGAAATTGTCAGTGAAGCCCTCAAAGTTCCAAAATATCACAAAACCCCCGGAAATCGCCTAAGTCCTGTCCTGGGACTCTTACTGCATTTTTCACCTATAAATAGAAGTTGCTGTCAAAGCCAAAGAGGAGAACAAATTTACTCCCAAAAATCACTCTACCCCACGGCCCAACTGAGTTTCACCCCTCCCGAGCCCTCGTTTTGTCTCGATTCGCATGAAACTTCCGTATTTTGATCAAATACGCCCCTCACCACTCCAAAACACCGTTTCAAACTACTTTCCGTGTCCCGTACATACCTCCGAGCCAAAGGAGTCGACCCTAGCCATAGGTATAACTCCCTCTCTCTAATCTCTCGTTTCGTTTCGGTTTACGCGCCAGTCGCTACAACCATTTCGAACAACGTTTGTTGAAATGTAGACGCCTCCGTCTAACGGGGTCCGATACGTTTTAGCCCCTCGATCCTCTTCTCTTCCCGTAAGAGAAGTAATCACGAGTTAAAACGGCGTTCCGACCCCGTTCCGTTTACTTTTTTATGTCATTTACCATTCCGGATCGATCGATCCGTCGATCGTCACTTACTTTCTGTCATTTACAATTCCGAGCCGTTTTGGCTCGTTGATCATCATTTACAATTTCGAGCCGTTTTGGCTCGTTGATCGTCATTTATGATTTCGGATCGTTTGATTCCGTTGATACTGCTTTAAATACTGTCATTTACAAAGTCCGACCCGTTTGGATCGTGATAGTATTTACTTTTCAAAGTACGAGTCGCAACCCGATTCGTTGATTGCATGTCATTTAATACGCTTTTTCCCGTAAAAATCGTTAACAATGTAATGCCCGGTTCAAAACCGGAGTTCGACCTTCGAACTCTCTTTCAAAACGCGCGAAATGACGTTTGGCCTCCAAACGCTCATTTTCAAACTAAAAGCCGCCATTTGACACTTAAAATCATTTAATACGTTTTTCCTGTAAAAATCGTTAACAATGACTCGCCCGATTCAAAACCGGAGTTCGTCCTTCGAACTCTCTTTCAAAAGGATCAAAATCGACGTTTGCCACGCAAACGCTCATTTCAAACTCAAAACCGACGTTTGTCATTCAAACGCTCGTCCTTTCAAACAAAGTCATCTAATCAACGTTTGACATTCAAACCAAGATTAAGCTTGTCATTCAAGCCCCCATTTCAAAACACACACACACACACACACACGTTTTCGAGAAAGGTAGAAAGACTCGTCATACGAGGCGTTTCAGGTGATCTCGTAATACTCTTCCCGAAACGTAACGTGACCTCCAAACCTAACAATCTCTGGTACTCAAAGCTTTTTACTCATTTTTGCTACCAATAAAAATGATCCCCTGTTTTCAAAGCCTTTTCCTAAGTTTTTGCTACCAATAAAAACGTCACCATTTTCAAAAGCCGTTTCTCAACGTTTGGGCTCAAAATATAAAAAACCGCATGGCGACTCCTCATTTTCCTTCCCATGAAGCGAGGTCTCAGACACCAACCCCCCGCGAAAGACGACCGCCCTTTCCGCGCCCGCGCGCGAAAGTCCGGGTAATTTCAGTTGGCGACTCCGCTGGGGAGAGTGATACTTTTTTCAAAACTACCGTTGTTTTCTAAAAAGCCTTCCGTGGGTCAAACTTTCGTTTACCCTTCCTCGTTTTCGTGTGTGTGTGTTCCTTTAAACCTCGAACGGTTTTTTTTTCAAAAGGCATTACATTGTCAACTTTTCAAAATCATACCATGTTTGTGCATCCCCATTCATGTTTGATTTTCATTCTTTGTCTTTTGAGCGCATCAAAATTCTTTAAGACACATTACGAAAAATCTCTGTTTTACTCAGAAAAAAAGAATTTTAGTGACCGCACACTACGCGCACTTGCTGCCTCGAAACACCGCACTTCACGTGCACTTGCTGCCTCGGAACACTGTACACTACAACCGGGCCAGTTGCACCTCGATTGGCCTGCCAGATGCCTTTCGGGGGCGCACGGGGTCGTCCCAAACATCCCATCCTAGCCCGTGTAAGCCATGCACTCTTTGTGTCACACTTTGTCCAAGACCCCGGTTGGTTTTTGGCTTAGCTCGTGTCATAAAGCCTAAGTGTATGTTTTTTACGCCGGGCCCCGCCCCGAGTCAAGCTCGAGAGGATGAGACCGAAGGTCGTTCCCGACCCGAAGTCTCGAGCTCTTCAGCCTTGACTTTGACGCGGAGCTCTGCCGAAAAATATACCCGAAGGTTCAATGTGACGCCGTGTCACCAAACCCTCACCGTATTCACCGTGCCAGCCACAACTTGGCCAACGCCAAAAGCTAAGGTCTCTCGCACAAGCGAGTCAGGAGAGGTCATGCCGAAATTTTGGCACGATCCCCGCCTTAACTTAAGGACGTTGACTTCGACTGTGGGCCGTGCGTCACATACGTTAAAAGTTTACGTGATCAGCTAGCCTTAAGTTCACTTTTTCCTTTGTCGGTGGAACTCGCTTGCCTTATAGGACCTCGCTCGGGATAGTCCGTCCCGAGAATGATGATCTACAATGGAAATGAGGGGCTTATAAGCGTAGTGACGAGATCCACTGATTAGAGCTCTAGGATTAGTTGCGAAAAAGAAGACTCGCTCTTTTCCAACCGATTAGGACTCTGAGAAAACGCGCTTTAAGTAAACATTAATCGGTAACTGCACATTGCACAAGCCCGAAACCTTGATCCAAATCCTCCCTTTCCGAAGCCTAAACCCTTCCTTTCGTTCCCTGCAGCGAGCAGAAAGTGGTTCGGATTTCCGGGTCAGCGCCTTGCCAGGATCACCGTTACGGCAGCGTCGAGACGGTTCTTCGGTTCCCTCGGTTCCCTCGGCGAGAATTTCCGACATGTCTAGCTCACCGAGAAATCGTGACGGGGAAGGACTCCCACCACCGTGAGATATGACTTTGGAAGAAGCCATCCCAGGGCTTGTGAGGTTCACAAGAGGCGAGAAAGAAGATCGGCGAGAATTTCGTGGTACGGCTTACGAATGAGCGTGGTATAGCGGCTATCCCCCGGTCGAGACGGTACTTTCGTCTGGTCGAGGATGACGATTCCCCAAAACCAGTTCACCAAACCTTCAACCAGGTTCCTCCCCCGCCAACATACGGGATGACTTCTAACCAAGGAAACAGTAGCCTAGGCTTCACATTGCCACCTCCAAGGGCAACCTGTCATATTTGGCCGGGCCGGTGCTACTCCTATCACTCAATACCACCGGCGCACCATTGGACCATCTCGAGATGCCAATATCCTTCAATACCCTCCGGGTTCGTCCCGTTGCCTATACACGAATCCCTAAACACAGGGGACAAACCCCGTCTGATTCGAGAAAAGGCCCCGTATATCCACATATATCAAGCCTTCCACCTCCAATCACTACCGCTCACGTGGTAGCACCGGCAGCCGAGCCTCACAGTCCACGCTGGACCCAACCTTGGCCTGGATGGTCGAACGGATGAAAGACCGAAAAGCCACCATGAGCGGCTCAAAGCGGGAAACGCTCAAGTCCACGGATCCGGGAATGGTCACGCCTCTCCTGCCAAGTTCGAATGCCGGAGATGGACCGATTCGACGGAACCGAATGTCCTCAAATGCACGTCGACACCTACGTTCTCGGCATGAGAGCGAAAGGAGCAACCCTCCGGCAAATGGCCGACCACTTCCGGCATACGCTCAAGAGTTCGGCGTTACGATGGTTTCGAGGGTCAAGCTGCGGATCGCCACACACTGGGATCGGATTAGTAACATCTTCACAGGAACGGTACCGATCCAACTTAGAGTGGGAAATAAGTCGTGAGGACTTAATCACCACTTTGAGCGAAAGCGGACGAAAGCGTCGGAGAATTCTACAAAAGGTGGAGTGGAAACTCTCCGAGATCATGGAGTCACTCTCCAAGGATGAGCAGATGCGGATCTTCAAGTCTGCTTAAGACCGTCCATCAGGAACTCTCATCGAGTCACCATTTCTTCCCGAGATCTCGGGCCATGGTCAATGACGGCTCACGGTTCGAGAAGGATCTCTAGGAGAAGTTGGCTACTGCACGGCCATACGAGATACCGCTCGGCGGTTGCATTCAATCCTGCACCGGCCCCAAAGAAAGGGAAAGATACGTCTGTCAACTACATCCATCGGGGACAGCGGTCGGGCAACGAAACCCGGTCCCACAAAGTAACAACTCCACCTCGAAGCGGTCTATCGTGCACTTCGACAAGTTGGATATGCCACGAGCAAGAATCTTTGGAAGGGTTAATCAAGGAAGGTCTCCTTAAACCCGTTGCCAATTACAAACCCAAGAATCCCGTAGTCAACGCCGACAAGAGCAAATCTTGCGCCTTCCATCGATATCACGGCCATACCACCGACAAGCTGCGTGGGGTTACGATACGAAATACGTAACTTGATAGAAGAAGGCAAGTTGGAGCGCCCCGTGGGCCCAATACGATCGGAAACCCTTTTCCGAACAATAACAACGTGAATTCCATTGAGTGGGTGCCCCAAGAAGATTGCCGCGAGCCGGTCCCTCCGCCTCTTCCGGTCGGGTCCTCATCAAATGTCCACATCGGCTATGATGTTTGTGAGCTGCTCACTTTGCTGGAGTACGAGTCCCAAGACATGGTCGGAGCGATCCTCAGAGAAAACGAAGAAGAAGTCCTCTCAGCGGCATTCAAGAGAAAGATACGAAGCTGGAGACACCGGTGTGGGTACACTCGGAGAGCCTTAGGGAGGTTCGACTACTACGTCTTGTACTCCGGCCAGTCCTCTCTTCTTCCCGGGCCATGCAACTTTAGAGCAAGCGGGGTGGGAAAGCCGAAAAGTCCTGGCGACAATAGAGCTCGGACCTTGGGACACCGGAATACCTCGGATCTTGGTAATCTTCTTGCCGGTCGAAGCCTAACCCCCCGGGATCAGCCAAGATTCAATTTGTCCAGCTTTCGAGCTCGGACCGGCAAGGGAAGATCAAAGTCAGCTTGGCACTCGCACTCGATCAACGTGCTAACCAAGGGCGGCAACCGCCACTAGCAGCCTCAACGCAATCCCGAGGCTCTAGCAAAGGCTTTACCTCGCAAGAGGAAGACAGGAAACGGATGGTTGGATGACTCTCCTTCTCCGGATAGAGACGAGATCTACGATTCCTGACTGTATGGCAGTATGATCACTTTTTGTGACGAAGACTTACCAAGAGATGCCTCGGGGCACAACAAAGCTCTGTACATCACTCTCAAGCTCAACACCATAACACTCCCCGAAGTATTGGTAGACAACGGGTCAGCCATTAACGTTCTCCCTCTCAGCATGATGCGAGCCCTCCGCATCAGCGAAAGCCATCGATTCCGTCAACTCGGACTATCAAGGCCTACGACGGCACGTCTCGTCCCATCACAGGGGACGGTGACTCTAGAACTACGGTTCGAAACCCAAATGGTGCCGCCAAAATTCCACGTGATGGACATTCCATCCGAGTTCACAGCTCTGTTGGGACGCCCTTGGCTGCATCACATGAAAGCCATAGCCTCCACTCTCCATCAATGCGTTAAGTTCATTAACCGGCAGGGAGATCTTGAAGTCATCCGAGGGGACAGTTTCCTCATAGGAAACGAAGCCGAGACAGCAGCCAAGCGTGCCGCGATCGAGCGCAGGGGCTACCTCCTTCAAACCGACCGGGGACTATCGGGGCAAATCTCATCCGAGAATCCCTCGAGTCGGAGATGCTAACTATGTAAACGTACTCGAGCGAGCGGACCACAAAGCAGTCCGATACATCATGTTCAACTGTCGTTTCCAACATTTGGAGGCAGATTGGAAAGAAACACTGAGCATCGCCATGATGCGGGCACGCAAACCCCCTGTCTCCAATCGGAGATTCGTCAGCATTCTTCAAGCCAACTCTCTGGCCCCGCCAGGCGAAGAGATCTTCGTGATAAAGGTCAACAAGCACCGTCACACTCGTGATGAATGCATGGAAGTCGTATGGGATATCCTCCACGAGGAACTACCCGCTGCACCCCTCTTCTCCAATGAAGGACATGATGTTTTTCTAGCAGCTCCAGCAACGCACCCGGACGCGATACGTCCCTACGTTTGGGTTGAGCCGTCAGACGACGACGAATCAGGACTCTCCGGAGTCGAGGATGCGGCAGACCCGCGGGCAGATCTCTGCATTCACATGCTCAGTTTCGAGGACGGCACCCGTTCTGATCAGGTCACCTACGACCAAGGTTCCAATACCATGGAAATTGTCAAGCTCAACGTCCAGTACAGGCAGCTATCCGACAATTGGAAGCAACTGGTTCACACGACAAAGAATCCCTCTGATCAAGTGACTGACGACGACTTTGTCAACATCATCTATTACAGGTATCCTGATGATGCCAAGGATCAGGTCCTTATCGTCAGATTCTGTAATGCCAAAGTCACCCTCGGCCATTTGCTGCTCATGGTAAACGAGGCCTGGCCAAGCGAGCTCGAGCTCATCATTACTTCGAGTACCGGCCACAGTGGCAACCGGCCCGTGCCGTCAGTCAAGCTTATATCCTCAAGCGCCGCCAAGGCCAAGGGCAACGGCGAAGGAGACAAAGCTCCTCACCTTGCTACGAGTCGAGATCAACCTCGGGAACGCTTGGCGGCCACCGAAAACATACGTGAAGGTTTTCCCCACGAGGCGTAGTCGGCTTCCGACATAGGAAATGACCACCTCGGCATCAACATGCTACGGTTCGATTCTGCTCCCAGTCGTCACGGCCCGGATTCGAGACATCACGCGGATGGCGCTAGCTACGATAGACTTAGCGATCGAGCGAGATCACGAGGCTGTCAACATTGCGAGAATTCAACACCCCCGTGGGTAAGTCAATCAAGCGAGATATGGGCAAATTTCTTGGTAATCGAGATCAAGGAAGGCCGCATGGAATGTCGATCCGACTTCCTTCGTCAACGTAATCCAAGTGTTTCCGCCATTCGGCGATTTGAATGTGATCACGGTTACGGACACTAGTCGGACGGCGCGCACCTACGGAGGCTTGTTTAGCTCTCGCAAGGAAAGCCCTCATGGAACTAGCCGCTCAAGAAAGCCGTCTACGGGACGAAAACCAAGCTCAAAAGACCGACGGGGACCGAGCCCTTAAAGTGTCACGGGCGGCTTCGGACGAAGCTAGAGGCCACTCTAGACCAGTTCTACCTCAGGGGTTTTGCTCACGGCAACTTCCTCGACTACCGTCTGTTCTCATCCAACCCCCTCTGCCACAGGAGGGTGGTCAACGGTCCCGATGACCTAGGAGATGGAACGAAATAGCAGAACGAATCCCAGCGCTTGCCTCCCCGAGGAAAGCAAGTTCTCTGTGAAAGCGACGACGAAGACGATGAAACCATTCTCTTCCAAGCCGGGCATGAAGTCAACAAAATCGGACTCCCAAGGGTCCTGGGAGGATGGGGACGAATCATTTCCGCACTCAAATTGAAAGGCCAACTTAGAGAGGAAGGTCTATTTAAAAACAAGAGGAAGATGGAAATTCATCTCGAGCAACTACTCAGGGAAATTCCACAGACCGCGGCATTCGTTTACAGAAACGATCAACTGGGACAGTAACCAGTCACATGGGTAGATGTTCGGGAAGCCGTGTACTCACCTTCTGACATACCCGCCACTCAGATAAAATAGAGGAGAAAACTCTCCCCGATGGAGGTTTACCTAGACTGTCGCAACAGTTCAAAGAAGCACTGGCTATTCTCACGTAGGAAGAAACGCAGGTGCTAACTCTCGACGCAGGCTCCGTTGCAAGAAAGTTGATCTGGGTCAAGAGCGGAGGAAAACTGGCAAACCATGAATATCGCCAGACCCAACTCCAGAATGCCTTGAGTATGCTCAGCAAGAAGGAAAGGAACGCGATATACCGTGAAGAGATCAAGGAGACCGTTCGCTTGAGCCGAGAACTCTCCAACCTCCCCCGGAGGGTCAGCGCGCACGGTTCGGTTCGACGGCAACCTGTTGTGCAGCGACGTTCGAGCAGCTGCGGCAATCCGTAAACTACCTCCCCGCAGAGGCACCCAAGCCGGTATCCTGGGACGAGAATCCGTCAAGCTGCCGAAGCTCAGGAACTCGTCTGATCAATGAGTTGAGGGAAGACATATGGCCCTACGCTACGAGGAATCCTCCTCTAACTATGGCTCAACTCGGAGCGGCTGTTCGAAGGGACCAAACTGATGTCGGCGTTCTAACCCGATCGGGTCAAATCCATGCACTACCGCCTAAGGCCACCAAAAGCCGACGGAGCAGGCTGCGCAACCCGACCCAGAGGACACAAGTTCCGTGAAAGAGGACCCGATCCTCACTCGGCTCAAGCGGACTCGGGAGAACATTTCCCTTTGGTCTCTGCTCACCTCTTCGTATCCTCACAAGCTCAAGCTAGAGGAAAGCTGGCCCGTACCATGGTCCCCGTGGGCCTTGACCCCAGAGCGAAGTCATTCGGATGATCGGCAACATCCAGCTATGGCAACATTATCACCTTCACAGATTTGGACCTTCCAAAATTTGGGGCCGATCACAATGAGCCGCTCTACATCACGGTCCAGTGGACGAGCATCACCTTCCCGCGTGTTGGTAGACGGAGGTTTTGGAATAAATGTCTTACCGCCAAGATGATGGACACCTTGACATCAAGCCCACGAGATCTGAAGCCTTCAGTCCCACACTATCGAGGCCTATGACTCTACTTCCCGTACGGTTCTCGGGGTTGCTACTCTTAATATTTGGTTCGACAAGCGGATGATTCCCACCGAATTCCAAGTGTTGGACATTCCAATCACTTTCACGGCCATCTGGGGCGTCCTGGCTGCATCAAATCAATGGCGTGGCATCCACCCTTCATCGGTGCCTCAAGTTCATGCAAGGCAAGAGCTAACCACGATCTACGGCGACGGCGTCACCACCGAGGGGACCGGCACCAACGACATTCCAATGTTAGAAATCAAGCATAGTGACGACATGCCATTAGCTGGATTCACTGCTGGAGACCTCCAAGATCCAAATATGGAACGTGGACCTTCCTGTCTCACGACAAGATCCCTCACTGCCATGAAGATGATGAAACTCATGAACTTCATCCCGGGCTGGGGCTCGGCAAAAGGTTACAAGGCCAACACCAAGTCATTGAAGTCGAGGACCACACCACGGTCCGGGGGCTTGGCTACGTGCCAACACCGGTGACATCGAGAGAACAAAAGGCTCGCCCGCACAGCGAGCCCGCAAAAGGGGAACCTCCGACGGCACACCCAACCTCCGACCTTACGGTTTCGACCTTGCTCATTACTTCACCAAGGGAACCAACATCGAGCGAGGGGACCAACAAGGGAACCGACGGCGAAGCGAGGGGACCGACGGCGAAGCTGAGGGGACCAGACGGTGGAGCGATGAAGATGAGAAAGAAGCGGGGATAGTCGGCACCGAGACTACGAAAGGATGGAACGGCTAGCACGGGACCTCAGCGTTTCGAGAGGACTCAAGCTAATCCGATAAGGGGAGCGTTCCTCGACATCACAACTCTACCTGGACCAACCGCCACCCGGGTCCAAAGACGAGTACACATTGAAGGGAATCCCGGATGCGGAAGAGCAACTCAAGGTACTCTTCACGGGAAGCAGACCCCCATTTCGGATCGGCCGCAGAGGCCACATTCGAGACGGTAACTCCAAAGCGAAGGAACCCAGAATTCATAGAAGACGCTCTCGGTGGATCAACTCTCTGAGTCTTTTTGAAGAAGTCATGGAGGTGCCAAACTTGATTGACTTGGGCTCAGCAGCATGATTGCCATGGTTGGGACGGCGAAGCCAAGCCTCTCGATCCCGAACCCTCATCAAGCATCCAGCAATGCCACCTGAAGAATTGGGTAACCTTCACGGACGAGGGCAAGCCGGGCGAAATGGAAGACAAGGCGGGCTGCGCACCCACATCTCCCTAAACCCGGTCTCAAACCCTCTGAGTCGAGTCCTTGTCGAGTCCGAGTCCTCGAGTCATCCAATGGCCTTACGGCGGAGGACCATGATAATGTAGCCAAATCCATGTATTCCCGTTCTCGTTTAATGAAAAAGTCGATCTTTCGGAGTATCCCCTCATTGCCACTTTAACAGCGATAAGTTAACAAACAACTTAAAAGACGTTAATAACTCAATTGATAAAGAAAGCAGACACATTAAGCGAACAATACATTAGAGAAGTTCTCGAGCGTGTAGTTGACGAAGAGGACAACCGGGCCCAGTGCAGAAGAGGTTATGATCAAAGTGAACTTGGGGTCGGTCTGAAAGAGCCTAAAGAGACGCAAGTGGGCGGTTTCTTTGCCGATGCGAGAAAAGAAGCCACGATAAGCCTCCTCAGGGAGTACGTTGACGTGTTCGCTGGTCATACCGGGACATGCCGGGACTCGATCCTCGATCGTGGAGCACAGAATTCCCACGGATCCCGAATCGAGCACAGTCGAAACGGAAGGCTGCGCAAGATCGAAGCGAGTGGTCCTTGCAAGTTAAAGAAGAAATTGAGAAAATGCTCAGAGTTGGTTTCATCGAGTGATTGACTACCCGACTTGGCTCTCCAACATCGTGACGGTCACCAAGGCCAATGGAAAGGTCGAATCTTTGTGTGGATTTTCGGGATCTCGAACAAGGCCGGCCCTAAAGATGATTTCCCAGCTGC
Organism: Adenophora triphylla var. japonica; assembly: GCA_022495995.1. Taxonomy (NCBI): domain Eukaryota; kingdom Viridiplantae; phylum Streptophyta; class Magnoliopsida; order Asterales; family Campanulaceae; genus Adenophora; species Adenophora triphylla. The sequence goes on along the minus strand of JAFEMH010001525.1, from coordinate 193,807 downwards.
CTAATATCGACATCTTTGAGGTCGACACCACGGCAAATTTCGAAGTGAAGTCCTTCGTGGACGGGTTCGTTGGATACAACCAGATCAAAATGTCCGAGGAGGATCAAGCCAAGGCTGCCTTCACCACTCCGTGGGGGACATGCTTTACACGGTCATGCCGTTTGGTCGAAGAACGCTGGGGCTACTTACCGGCGGGCTGCAACGGCCCTCTTCCATGATATGATTCACAAGGAAATCGAAGTATATGTCGACGACATGATCATCAACTCCAGAGGATCGGACATGCGGCACATGACGAGATGCGAGGAAGTTCTTCAACGGACTCGAGAAAACACTCCATGAGATTGAACCTACGAAGTGCACCTTCGGCGTCAAGCGCGGCAAGGTGCGGGGTACATGGTCACGAGAAAGGGGTATCGTAGCCGATCCCAAGAAAATCAAGGCCATCATCGACATGAAGCCGCCTCGGACATTAACGAAGTGAAGAGCTTCATGGGAAGACTTGATACATCGATCTCTTCATCAACCGGTTGACATCTCTCTGCGAGCCCATGTTCAAGCGATGAAAAAGAATGCCGACATCAAATGGGACGCCGAGTGCCGAGACGGCTTTCGAGAAAATCAAGACCTACTTGGTGAATCCCCCGATTACGTGCCCGCCACATGAAGACAAGCCACTACTCCTGTATCGGCAAGTATGAGACACGTCAATCGGAGCAATGCGGCACAAGAACAGAAAGATTCCAAGGTTGAGCATGCAATCTACTTCGTAAGCGGAAGCTTCAAGGAAGTGAACTCGGCTACTCGGCATCGGAAAACTTGTACCGCCTTGGTATGGGTAGTCGGGAAGCGAAACACTACATGCGGTCGCATTCGGTGCTCTGGTCTCCAAAATGGACCCCGTCAGATATCTCTTTGACAAGCCATCCCTGTCAATGCGACTAGCCAAGTGGTCATTCTTCTGGTGAGTTCGACATCAAGTATATGGTCGAGAAAATCAACAAAGGGCGAGTAATGGCGGATCAGTGGCCGACTTCCCGGCAGCGAACCCGAGGGTCACGATCCGCAATTTCCGGACGACGGAATCTTTTCACTCGGCAGCGCAAACCGCGGCAACTCTTCTTCGATGGGGCAGCCAACAAGAAGGGGAATGGTATTGGAATGCTCCTTGTCGATCCCGAAGGATGAGCACGCTCCCATAGCCATCAAGTTGAATTTTGAAACAACCAACAATGCAGCGAGAATACGAAGCTGTGCGGCCGGTGGAAGCCGCCCTCGAGCGCAACATCTCAGAACTGGATGTATATGGAGACTCAGCATTGATCATCAATCAAGTGTCTAACAAGTGGAAGACGGTAGATTCTGGCCTTCAGAAGTACCATGCGTACATGTAGGAGCTCATTGCTCAGTTCAAGGACATCTCTTTTCATTATTTGCCAAGAGACAGGAACCGCTTCGCAAATGCCCTGGCAACCCTCACCTCTCTTGTCGAAATTCCCGAAGGAAAAGCAGTAAAACCCCTCAGAATAGGCAGACGGGAAACACCCGCCTATTGCTGTGAGATCGAAATAAAAAAGGAAACGATCGACGAACCCTGATATAATCAAATTTACTAGTACCTCCAAAATGGAGAAGCTTCCTTCACAAATGAAGATGGAAAATACAAAGAAGGGATCAAAGCCAAAAATATGATGGCATTAAAACGCCTGGCATCCCATTTCGTCATTCTGGGGGGTATGTTGTACAAGAAGCGCCACCAAGGGCCACTCCTTCGGTGTATAAACAAAGAAAAAGCCAGCGAGCTAATGAACAAAGTTCACAACGGAACCTGCGGTCCGCACATGAACGCCCGAGCATTGACACAGATCATCCTCCGTATGGGATACTTTTTGGATATCAATGGAAACAGGATGCATCCGGTTCGTCCGGAAGGCTGCGACAAATGTCAACGGTTCTCCAACCTCAATCACATTCCTCCACATGAACTCTATTGCATGACTACGCCATGGCCTTTCGCCACATGGGAATCGACGTCATCGGCAAGATCACTCCTCCAGGGAGCAATGGTCACGAGTTCATTTTAGTCGCAGTCGACTACTTTACCAAATGGGTAGAAGCCAGATCGTACAAGGTACTGAATTCTAAGAAGGTGGCCGAGTTCATCCGAGAGAACATCATGTGCCGGTACGGAGTGCCCAACGGATCATATCCGACAATGGAACTCACTTCGAAGGAGATTGTGACCAACTACTGACCGAATTCAGAGTCACATGTCACAAGTCTTCTCCTTACAGACCACAAACCAATGGTGCAGTAGAGGCAGCCAACAAGACTCTCGCCATGATAATCAGAAAGATGACCACCAGAGGTCGGGAGGCGGCACGAAAAGCTACATTTAGCCCTGCAGGGATCTGAGAACATCGGTCGAACCGCCATAGGGGAGACTCGTTCGCGCTTACCTATGGAATGGAAGCAATGTTACCCGTGGAATTGGAAATTCCATCCCTCCGAGTCCTCTTGGAAAACGGGATCAATGAAGTCGAATGGCTACAGAGCCGTCACAACGAACTTGCTCTACTCGACGAGCGCAGGTTGAAAGCCATGGAGCACACTCGAGCCTACCAGAGCAGAATGGCCCGAGCATTCGACAAGAAATTCAAGATACGAGACATCAGAGAAGGCGACTTGGTGCTAAAGGAAAAGCCTCCTACGCAGACCAATCCCCTCGGAAAGTGGGAGCCTACATGGATAGGACCGTTCATGGTACAAAGAATCTTCTCCGGAGGAGCCATGAAGTTAGCAGACTTGGACGGAAACCCTTTCGTTAACCCCGTGAACGGAAGCAAGCGCCGCAGATACTTTATTTGAGGAAGAGCACGAGTCAACTCTCCTTCCCCATACACCGTCCCTTCAGTAAAATTAAAAGTGCTAAAAGAGTAATACCCATTTGGATACATTCCCGCTAATGATCCGGGTAAAAAGGAGTCGCACTTCTTTTGTCTTTGCTTTTCTCAAATTCACCTAAAGTGTCGAACTACGGTGACCTGAGCCCCTTAGTCCAATTGTAAAAGGGGAACGTAGGCAGCCATCATTGGTTCGGTCTAAAAAAACAAAAAAAATACAATAAGCATCAATTGCTTGTGTTTCGAAAAACTCTTTTCATTTAACCTACAAATTCATTACGGTTAAAACAATCTTTGATGAGTCCAAGCACGGTCAACTCTTGACTCGCTACACACTAGCAAAACTACAATAAAACATTAAACTGTTAATGTGTCTGCAATGACAATGGGTGGATACTCTGGACAGCAAGGTCAACCTAGTTTCCCGTACTTGGTCCTTCATCCTTCTTCCCCTTCCCCTTCCCACGGCGAGTGTTCTTCACATGAAATATTCCGATAGTCCTTCTACCTGGCTCAGGAACCCTTCCCGATGCCTCCGTCAACCCTGTGGCTGTCAACGCAGCCCTTTATCTAGCTTTGTCTCGAGCCGCCTCGCTTCGAGCCATTATAACAGTGCTCTGATTGGCCTCCCGATCAGCATTGGCCTCATAGTCAGCCATGGCATTCCCAGTCTGATTCCGAGGGTTAGCCCCGCTTGATCCTCCTCAAGGTCGAGCTGTCCGGGTGATCGGCACCCAACGGCTCACTCCGTCTCCACAAGATTGACATCTGTGTCTCCCTATACACTCTTCGTACTAGTTCGAGATCTGCGTCGACGAACAGTGCCCCCTCTTCGGTGAAGGAGAAATACGCGGGAAAGGACGTGTATTGCCACCACCGTGTGAGCGGCAATAGCGTCGAAGGATCTTCCATCGGCGAGAGATCCCACCTCAAAGGTAGCGGCATAACTCAAACCGTCAATGGCACTTTGCTCTAGCCCGTCTTTGTCGCAGAACCAACGATGGAATGTAGAAAGACGTACGAGACGGCCCGGCACTCGACAACCCAGTGACCCTCCTGAGTGGTCCGACAAGTCTGTAACTTCCGGTGGGGAACCCACCATCGCAAGTGATGCATGCGGAGTGCGGCCATCCCGAGCTCCATCTCGGCTGATTACCCCTATCACCGGAAGGACGTCGAGAGAAGGACCAAGTGTCACAAGACATTGGCACCTCGAGGCATCATCTGTGATCTCTCCTCAACCACATGGTAAGCATAGCGGGACTCCTCCCCACATGTATCGGCCACCGCGTCGCCATCCGGCCTATGCCCGAGAACGTCTCGCCTAAGACCAACGGCACGATGTCTCCCGCTCCGGCCTTTGCCTCACCAAGTCCGGTGCAGCTTGTGATGGCACACACCCGAGAGACGTGAACGTGAACGCAGTAGCGATCGCGCAGAACAAACACGTCCCACGCAAAGACGCTCCCCTCGGCTCCGGCAAATCTTTCGTGCGGTCCCAGAAATGTCAACATAATCGGTATCCGATATCGGTATCCCGTATGCTTCTCCGGTAGAGATACCAAGCAAAGACACTAGCTTCTCAACGGTGGCCATGTACCACCGGCATACGGAAGAACTAGGCATTCCGTCTCGGGTCCTCCCAGAATGGCCCGGAAATCTTCGAACGTAGGAGTGACTTCATTGTACGAAAAGTGTACACATTCCTCCGTACATCCCGAAGCGAGACGCGGCTCTCAAAAGATCCCAATCGGCATGAGCTCCTACAAAGCCCAAACAGATTTCATCCCGTAATAGCCTTCGAAAAACCCCTTATTCTGCCTTGTGTGGTTCCGTACCCACGACTGAAAATTGTCCAAGTATCGCTCTTGCATCCGAGACGATAGCTTAAGAAAGGGAGCCATGACAGAAAGTGAAGGAAACCTAAGAAATTTGAGAGAATTCAGCTAACTGACCAAAAGCAATGCGCAGTTTCTTACAAATTGCAAAGCTGAAACTGCAATTTAAAGAATCTGGAAATTCACTTCTAGTCCGGCCGGACTCCCTCTGTAGTTGACTTGGTCAACTCTGCAGCCAGCTGCTCCTGAATTGGAAACAATTCCAAACAGCTCCCTATTCATGCCTTTATAAAACCTGCGTGCTCCCCTGGTTTTAATTAACCAAAGCCAACACCTCTTCCGCCCCCGGGCTCGTGCAACAGTGCAAATAATTAATAATCAGTGCATATAGGCTTAATTTTTGACCCGTTCAATTTTTAATGCATGTTTCATTTTATTTATTTTTGATTAACCTACTTCCTTATTTGCCGAAAATAACAGAAGGTGATCACAGAATAAATGTGCGAAACACAGGTTCCGCCCCACGGGCGCCTTTTCAAATACAGTTCAAATCAATTCGTTCCAGACGATACATACAAAAAAAAGGGGGAAAGAAAGCAGTAAAAAAGGACTACTCCGAGTCCTGCTCGTCATCCGAGCACTCGACGCACTGCTCCGCAGCTGCCGGATCCGTCGCAAATAAGAAGTCGCCAAATTCCTCCAGGCGGGAATACGCGAAAGGCCTCCTCGGCGTATGCGAACTCGAGGACTCTCCCCTCTCGTGCCCCGAGTGCGAAGGAGGATGAGCTCCAAATCCAGCCGTTCCGCCCGCGAACTGGCCAAATCCCTGTACAAAGTCCTCCCCACCAGCCGTGGGAGCACGCGAACCTCTCGGCCTAGACGGCCTCGGCTCACGGACATCCACGCTCCTTCGGGAACTGCACCGCATGAACGCCACGAGCCTCCTAGCGTAGACGGACCACCCATCCACCAGTCTCATAGCGTCGTTGTACGTACGGCCAGACACCTGCGAACCAGGAAGGACATCAGAAGACGAACAGAAAGTATAGATGCAACATTTGTAGAATGCTACTATCAAATGCAGAAAAAAAAGTGCTCACCGAAGCATTGGGGTCAGCCCTGTATCGTGGTCTCGGCTCATCCGGGAGCGGGATCACAAGTCGCCTGCGCGAACTGTCCAGCCCCTCGTACGCCAGCCTAGCGCGTGGAAGCGGGAGATCTCGGGGATATCCAGGGCCATCGCCCTCCCTATGCTGCACCTGTGGGCTCCTCAGCCTCATCCTCAAGAAAGTATCATAGGCGGCCCCCGCTATGATGTACTCGGTATAGAACACGCCCTGTCTATACCTCCCTAACTCCTCCATCGGCATCTCCCGATAATGCTGCATGTGCATAGGAGGATCCACCGGCACCAACGGAATGGACCCCGGGCCGTGCTGACGGGTCACCCGCTCCCCCAGATACATAGCATCGCAATGAAGTCCCACCAGGAGCTTCCTCCGCCGCGTCACCTCGCTAGCAACCTGAACCACGCCCATGTGGAACCGACTCCACCAGGTCAGCTGGATCCTCTCAGAGAACTCCCGGTTCAGTGCCTGAGATACCTCCTCGTATGACACTCGAGTGCTGACTCTCGACGATACCGCCTGATAGGCTAAATCGCACACCTACTAAATTACTACAAGGACTCCAAATAATGTAGATAGTGAAAGTCCAGGATCGAACTCAGGGAACAGTATTGTACACGATCAAGTCACGCACACAAATGGGGGGTTTTTGTTTGTTGAATAATTATAATCCTACGACGGGAATTAAAATCTAAGTTATGAATAATAATATAAACGAACACTTTGGATATGCAAAATTATCACCGTCTATCAATCAATATCACCGAAATGATTCTTTCTTTCTTCTCCCTAATTACTTGATCACAAGATGTAAAATCTTTATCTCTTCTTTGTTAATAATTACTAGCGGCGACACGCTCAACTAATAATCCTGATCAATACCAAAACCTAGCCGACACGGTCAAGATTCAAAGTATTAATTGATGAAAGATTTAAGAGATTAAGATCAAGAAATTAACCTATTATTATTTCAAATAGAATCAAAGCCAATTTTACTTTAATTACAATCCAAGATGAAACATTCAATAATTGCAAGGATGCTACAATGATAACCCTAGTCCGACACGATAAGAGGGAAATCTAGCAATAATCAATTCAAAGGATTAAGGGATTGATCAATTTCTCAAAACCCTAGAAATTGATTTTGAATTAAGAACAAGTAAAATTGCAATTAGGGAAGAATAATCAAAAGAAATCAAACCTCAATTGAAAGTCAAGATGGTTCAAAGATTACAAATCCAAAGCAAGAGAACTTAGCCTTCCATGGAGATTCAAAGCTTGAATATTGTTTTGAAAAGCTAATGAAATATAAGATCCCCCAAAAAGACTGCTGAGAGAAAGTATTTATACTTCCTCCCTAAACCCTAGCTAAAAAGGAAAAGAAAATAAATTAAAAATAAAGAAAATTGCAAAATTACGTCATTCCAGCGATCAGGGCACGACTCGTCCCTAGGGTCACGAGTCGTCCCTTGGTCTTCCTTCAGTGGGGACGAGTCATGATGTGGGGGACGACTCGTCCCAGTCTGCAGCCCTCTCTGAACCTGGCGTCCCCCCTTTGGGGAATAGTTGGGCCAAAGGGGGACAACTCGTCCCCTGAACTAAAATCACTGGTTTCTTCACGTTTTCTCTTCAGTCCTTGGCTCGCTTCCGAACCACCTTGGCTTGACTTCCATGGAGTAAATTTGATGAACTTTGAACAACACTTGAGGACCAAAAACACTTACATCCAAAGACTATCTAAGAAATCTCTCAATTTACATCTTTTATCTCAAAATCCTCACAATACATAGTATCACTCAAAAGACATCAAACCACGCAAATTACATGGAAATAACACAAAATAATACCGGAAAACATAGGAATTACATAGAACAAATCCGTGCTATCAAATACCCCCACGCTTAGACCATTACTCGTCCCTGAGTAATATCCTAAACTCCAATCTAGCACCGGCCTAAAATAGATGCATGGAGGGTAATGATTCCTAGTCTCCTCTAATCCGCCAACAAGTCAATCAAAAGTCATAACAGAGTACAAGAAACTCCGTCTCCTTATATCACCAATAAATATGATCAATGAAAACAAATGACCTTAACTTGATACCAACTCCCAAAATAACAGTATCCAAGCTAAGGTCCTCACACAAAAGCCAAGGGGAACTAAATATAACCTACGTTTCCCCCACGCTTGGCTCTCACTACATCATCCCTCAAAATAAAAGTTGTTCGGGTGTTAATCCCTCACAACTACCTCATGAAAACAAACTCCTACACCCCCTTATAACTCCAGAATGAATGAGGATTTCTAACCTATCTCCTCTAATCCGAACCTCCTACAACAAAATGAAAATCCTAACCCGAAACTCCGAACCCCCCTTATGACTTCAACACCGGTGAATTAACGGATAGAAAGAATTTCACTCACTCACCTTTTGCCTAGGTGCCGTTTCCGGTTTTCACCTAGCCTCTCGTTTTTTTTTTTATTATACAGACTCTCTCCTTTTGCCTAAGTGCCCTCTCGGGTTTTCACTTAGCCTCTCATTTTTTTTTTTTTTTTTATTTTTTTTTTTATAGAAATTAGAAATCAAAAGAAACTGTACAGATACAAACATCCCCCATACCCCCACGCTTAAACTACACAGTGTCCTCAATGTGTGTGCAACAATAAAAGTGCTAGGACAGTAAAAGCGTAAAAGGGAAAAAAAAATAATACCATCACTGAGGTGGCCACTGCCACGGCCGCCATTGCCACTCCGGTACGCCATGACTACTGGGCGTGTCGCGAACTAGAACCCACACCGGGAGCGGGCATCCGTCTAGGCTGCACGCCTCATCTCACGGGCCTCGCTACGGGACAACAAGCGGCATCTTGCTCATCGACACTGGGATATATGCGGAAGGTCCCTGCTTCTTGCATCATCCAGGGACTCCATCTCGCCGGCGGCTATCTATCGCGATCTGTCGGTCTGTATCTCCTCCAAAGTATCGCCATACTCCGCCCACCTCCTATCCTCGAAAGCTACCCGGCTCATGAACCTCGATCCTCGTAAGCATATCTCTCACAGGTCCTCCTGTCCTCATATGCATATCTCCCATGCTCATCTAGAAACGCCCTCATCTCATCCCACTGATTAAACGAGCCTTGCTGGCCCTGGTTATGCTCTTCTTCACCGTGACCACCCTGCTCCTGCTCCTGCTCCTCATCATCGTCTTCTTCAACGTTATCCATCACATCCTCTACCCCGGGCATACGCCACTGTCTGGCCTGTGTGCCACTCGGAAATGCGGCTCCTGCCGTGCAAATAACCGTCCTCCTCGGATCACCATACTCAAATAATAAGGAAAGGTTGCCCGCGCCCCTCGGGTTCCTCGCAAACTTGTCATATTGAGTAAGCCACTCTCTCGAATATAGACTCGTGCCCCCTGTCAACTTTACCGCCTCGGGTTTTAACTCTCCAACACAAGCTGCAGCAATCAAAGATATCATCCCTCCTACAGAAATGTTGCCCTTTTTGGTTAGGGCGAACGCCTCACATCTCTTCATAAAGATATCCACCCAATCCGGAATGACCTGATAACTCCTTAACCCCGTGAGCAAAAGATTTATCATAGCAAGATTTAATTGCGCAGGCTCCCCGTTCGCCAACCAAGTCATAGCCAAACCTCTATAAAACAACTTCCAAGCAGGGTGGGAAAGAGAAGAAGCTCTAAGATATTTTTTTGTGCAAGGCAGTCCCGTGAGCTCCGTAAAGAAAAAGCAGCTAGCCCCATCAACATCCAACCAATCTCCCCTCGGCTGGTCAACCCCCAGGATTTCCCTCAACTCATCGTAGGACACTCTATAAACTACATCATCAACTTGAACCCGAATAGTATTGGAATTTTCCCCCTTTCCTACCTCCACGGTCGAAAGAAATTCAAGAGTATATCTCAAATAAGTGTCCGCTCTCTTCCCCAAGAAAGTACTCAACCCGGCTTGGTTCATTAACTCTGCAACTAAGGTTTCTAAACCCAATGCTCTTAACACCGGTTCATGGAGGAAGGTGGTGACTTGAATTTTCCTACTCTCCAAATTCCGCCACCTTTTCTTTTGAGCGGAAGACAAATTGAGCAATCCCATATATGGCAAGGAAGCATTAGGGGGAGGGGGATCATTTGGGACCTCGGATTGGGTAGATATTCTACCTCTTTTGTTGCCACCCCCTCTAGCATCTCTTCCCCTAGAAGACATTGTTTTCAACACCACCAATTAACTACAAATCCTCCACAAAAATTCAAGAAAGACAACCCGCCACAACAACAAACAACAATCTCCTTCAATTCCTAACCGAACCACCAAACTACAAATTCAACAAATCCCAACAAATTAAAATGCAAGGGAAAAAGTTGAAAATTTTACCTTACCAAAGCATCAAAGCAGTCCAAAAACCCTCCTTGTATCCTCCAAAATAGCTTCCAAGAACTTTTGACCCCAAAAATTCGAATTTAACTTTCTAGGGCTTGATGAAATTTCGAATTTGGGGTGGATTGAAGGCCAAAATTGAAGAAAGTGGGTCGGAATTAGGGAGATAGGGTGGATTAGGGCTTGGAATTCGAAGAAAAGAGGGAGATTTGGTGGAATTTTCGGTTTTGAGTAGAGAGAGAAAGCTTGGAGCTTTAATGGTGGGTTAGGAGTTTGAAGAAGGAGATAGAAGGAGGGTGGGGCTCGGTTTTGGCTAGGGAAGGGTAGGAGAGTGGAGATTTTGGTTGTAATGGTTGGAAGTTGGTATATTTGGTGGGGGGTGATGGTGGCTTGGGTGGTGCTTGAAGAGAGAGAGAGAGAAGAAGAAGAGGGAAAAGAGGATGACGGCTAAGAAAAGGGGGGGGGGCGACTGCTGAGGTTTTTTTTTTTTAAAACCCTTGGTTTTCTTCGATTTCATTTTTTTTTTTTTTTTTTTTTTTTTTTTTTTTTTAACGCCTGTGGACGAGTCGTCCCACCGGGTCACGAGTCGTCCCTTTTCTCGCCCCTCTCTCGATTCGCGGCGTCCCCCTTTGGGGAATACTTCCCTTTGTCTGGGGACGAGTCGTCCCACGAGCCAATTACACCCCCTTTTTTTTTTTTTTTTTTTTTTTTTGAACGAGGCCCGGGGTTGATCCTCTCTCCTTGCTACTCCCTGCACAACACCACTAAAACAAATACCTTTAGTAGCACCAATTCAATTCATGATGAAAAAGATAAAATACAACAACTAAAAAAAACTAAGAATGATGAATAAATCCCGGGTTGCCTCCCGGTTAGCCGCCCTTCTTTAACGTCTTTAGCTAGACATAATGCCGGGTAAGCCCCCGGCTAGCATCAAAGTTTTAAGTCTTTGACCAGACTCAGAAACACGGTCTACTCATAATTAGGATTTTGGAGATAATGCACCTCCATATCCTCATTTATTTCCACGCCATCATGATACAGTTTTAGGCGTTGACCATTAACTTTAAAAACCTTGTCTCCGGAGAGACTACCAATCTCAACCGCACCATGCGGATATACCTCCCTCACAATAAAAGGTCCGGTCCACCGCGACCTTAGCTTTCCGGGAAACAATCGGAGACGGGAATCAAATAAAAGGACTTTTTGACCAACCTTAAAGTCCTTTCTATTGATCATTTTATCATGCCAAGCTTTTGCCCGCTCCTTATAGAGTTGGTTGTTCTCGTAGGCTTCTCTCCTAATCTCATCCAACTCACTTAATTGCAATTTTCTCTCCTCACCGGACCCATCTAGGTTCATATTGAATTTTTTTATGGCCCAAAATGCTCTATGCTTCAACTCCACCGGTAAGTGACAAGGCTTTCCAAACACTAACCGATATGGGGACATACCGATAGGTGTCTTGTAAGCCGTCCGGTAGGCCCACAAAGCATCATCGAGTCTAAGACTCCAATCCTTCCTAGACGGATTCACGGTTTTCTCAAGAATAGACTTGATCTCCCGGTTGGACACCTCCGCTTGGCCATTAGTTTGGGGGTGATAGGCGGTCGAAATCTTATGAGTAATATGGTATTTCTTAACCAAAGCTTCGACCGTCTTATTACAAAAATGGGTCCCCCTATCACTAATGATGGCCCTAGGCATACCAAACCTACTCACAATGTTGGTCTTAAGGAAATTGACCACTACCCGTGAATCATCGGTGCGTGTGGGGATTGCTTCAACCCACTTGGAAAGATAGTCAACCGCCAACAAGATGTACAAGAAACCAAAAGAATTGGGAAAAGGACCCATAAAGTCGATTCCCCATACGTCAAAAATCTCACAATTTAAGACGAAGTGTTGTGGCATCTCATTACGTCGACCAATGTTACCAACTCTTTGACACCTATCACAAGATTTGCAAAAATTATATGCATCATAGAACATGGTAGGCCAATAAAAACCACTCTCAAGCACTTTCCTCACCGTGTTTCTAGCACCGAAATGACCATCGCATGCATGCTCATGACAAAATCTAAGGATGGAATGAATCTCACAATCGGCTACACACTTACGGATCACTTGGTCCGCACAATGCCTCCACAAATAAGGCTCATCCCACACATAATATTTTGCCTCACTCCGAATTTTATCCTTCTTATATTTATTAAGTCCCGGAGGGAACTTTTGTGACACAAGAAAATTGACCAAATCTGCATACCACGGTGCAGACGACTGAACCACCCAAAGAGACTCATCGGGAAACTCACCCCGAATTGAACAATAATTAGAGGGCTCATCCTCTTTAAGCACAAGACGACTCAAATGGTCGGCCACAAGATTCTCGGCCCCCTTCTTATCTTTCACCTCAATATCAAATTCACTCAATAAAAGGATCCACCTAATAAGTCTAGGTTTCGCCTCTTTCTTGGTCATAAGATACTTAAGAGCAGTATGGTCGGTGTAAACAATGACTTTGGTGCCTAAAAGATATGACCAAAACTTCTCAAGAGCAAACACAACCGCCAACAACTCCTTCTCGGTTGTGGTATAATTCCTTTGGGCATCATTGAGGGTCATAGAAGCATAATAAATGACATGGGATGCCCTCTCAACCTTTTGACCCAAAACAGCCCCAACTGCATAATCACTAGCATCACACATGATCTCGAAGGGGCGAGACCAATCGGGTGCTTGAATTATGGGGGTGGTGGTCAACCTAGACTTCAACTCATCAAACGCTCCCTTACACCTCTCATCAAAATGAAAATCAACCTCTTTTTGTAATAAAGTGCATAGAGGAGAGGCAATTTTTGAAAAATCCTTTATGAAGCGCCGGTAAAACCCCGCATGACCGAGGAAAGACCGGACCTCACGCACATTAGTGGGATAGGGAAGGGAAGAAATGACATCTATTTTCGCCTTATCAACCTCTATGCCTTTCTTTGACACCACATGACCCAACACAATGCCTTGCTCAACCATAAAATGGCATTTTTCATAATTCAAAACCAAGTTTGTTTCAATGCAACGGTCCAAGACAAGAGCAAGGTGAGCAAGGCATTGGTCGAATGAGTCTCCATGAACAGTGAAATCGTCCATAAAGACCTCCATGAAATTCTCAACAAAGTCGGAAAAGATGCTCATCATACACCTTTGAAAAGTCGCAGGTGCATTACACAATCCAAACGGCATCCTCCGATATGCAAAGGTGCCAAAAGGGCAAGTAAACGTAGTTTTCTCTTGGTCTTCCGGGGCAATAGGTATTTGAAAATACCCGGAATAACCATCAAGAAAACAGTAATATGCCCTTCCGGCTAACCTTTCAAGCATTTGATCAATAAAGGGGAGGGGAAAATGATCCTTACGTGTTACCTCATTAAGGCGCCGAAGGTCGATGCAAACTCGCCAACCCGTTTGCTCCCGGATTGGCACCAACTCTCCCTTATGATTTATGGAGACGGTGATCCCGTCTCGCTTTGGAACACACTGAGTGGGACTCACCCACTTACTGTCGGATATGGGGTAAATGATCCCCATCTGTATTAACTTCAGCACCTCCTTTTTTACCACCTCCATCATTGGTGGATTCATCCTCCTTTGCGGTTGCTTAACCGGCTTTGCATCATCTTCCAGAACAATCTTGTGAGTACACAAGGATGGACTTATGCCCTTATGATCGGCAATAGTCCACCCAATCGCCTCCTTCCTTGCCCGAACCACCTCTACCAATTTCTCTTCCTGCACCTCATTCAGCTTGCTTGAGATTACCACCGGCAACGTATCATTCTCTCCCAAGTAAACATACTTCAACCCCTCCGGTAGGGTCTTCAACTCGAGCTCAGGTGCCTTTTCAATAGACGGCACGGGTTTCCCTGGCGGAATCTCTAGCTGCACCTTCACATACCGGAGTATCACTGTTAAGCTCATTCTTGCTTCCTTCAAACTGTCAGAAATTTCAAAATCCAACTCCGCCACTCCCAAGGCATTCTCTAAAACCACCTTCAAATCATCATTGGTGCTGCTCACCTCAAAAATATCCTCTACCACAGGCTCGATTACATCCATGAAACATAAAGAGTGGACGTCCTTTGGGTATTTCATGGAGTCAAAGATGTTGAACTCCATGACACGCCCATCAAACTCCATAGACAACGAACCATTGGCCACATCCAACTTGGTTCTAGCGTAGACATGAAAGGCCTTCCAAGAAGAATGGGGGCCTTAGGATCGAATCCATATCCAACACGTAAAAGTTCGGAAAAATCATCTTACCAACCGGACGAGAACATCCTCTACTAATCCCTTCGGATAAGCGTTGGACCGGTCGGCCAATTTGTATAATTACCCGGGTGTCTTGCAATGGCCCCAATTTTAGGTTCTCAAACAATGTGTAAGGCATCACATTGATTGAAGCCCCCAAATCGAGCATTGCCTTGTGCTCAGATGAATCCCCTAGAGAAATAGGGATCACAAACATTCCGGATCATTGCACTTCTTAGGCAACTTCCTCGATAAACGGCGAAACATGCTCATGAACCTTTGCCTTTTTCGACTCCTCAACCTCTGGTCTCTCTTAGTGGTACACGGCTCCTTGAAACTTGGCATACCTCGGGACGGTGCGAAGAAGGTCCAGAGACGGAATGTTCATCTCGAAGCCTCTTGAAAGTATCAAAAATTGCCTTGTCGGGCTCCGGTTTCCTTGACTCTCTCAAGGCTTGAGGAAACGGCACATCTCGCTCTACTACTGGTGGCACGGCTCGAGATGCGGTACCTTTCTCTTCCACGACTTTTACGTCGGCTCGGTCTTCTCAACCTCTAACTCCGGTTCCTCGTTGATCACTTTGTATCTATCAACTCCTTACCACTCCTCGGTGTTATGGCACTCACATTCTTACGGTTTGGATTCGGTTCGGTCCTTGATGGCAACTTTCCCGGTCGAGCCTCCAATCTACCCACGCGCATCTGCAATCTGTCCCATCTACCTCTCAAGACCAGCGATACTCGTATCGGTCCTCTGTGATCTGTGAAGACCATTGGATAAGGTGCTCATACTTTGAGCCAATGTGCGGAACATATCTTACGTGGCTTTGTCCTGTGGTGGCTAACATTGTTCTTCTTCTTCTTCTTCTGCTACTGGGCTTATTAGCTGTTGGCTGCGGTGGCTGCATAGGTGGCCTAAACTGCACGGACTGCTGAACCGGCAGAAAACCCCTCGGATTACCGAACTGATTACCGAACTGCGGCTGCTGCGCCCCATTCGGATTGGACCAACTGAACCCTGGGTGATTCTTCCAATTCGGGTTGTAAGTATTCTGTCTCTGACCCCCGAAACCCACTGCATTCACATCTTCATACTCACCCGTTTGTAAAGTCGGACACGAATCCGTCGGATGAGTCACATCGTAACAAATACCACATTGCTTCGGCGGCTGCCCCAACATCATTTACTTCATCATACTCTTGATGTCCTCGACATCAGTTTTAAGTTGATCCGCTACCCCACTACTTGACCCAGCTGCATTGACTTGTCTGACACTTGACCTCAAACCATGTGTCCGGGTACTCTTTGCTAGCTCCTCCAATAATTTCTGAGCTTCCGCAGTAGTCTTGTTCAGTATGCTACCCCCACATGAAGAGTCAACCATTCGCTTGTCCTGATCAGTAAGCCCTCCGTGGAAATACATAATCAGTTGATCAGCATCATACCCGTGGTAAGGACAACTCCCAGTGAGTGTATGAAATCTGTTGAAGTAATCATAGAAGGATTCATCCCCCTTCTGCTCCATATTACTTATGTCCCTTTTCATCACATTGATTTGATTCACCGGAAAAAATTCATCCAAGAAAGCCTCCTTCAACATACGCCGGTGGTATCTTTGTTCGGGGCCAGGTGGTAGTACCATACATTGGCCCTGTCCTTCAATGTGAATGAGAAAGCTCGGAGCAGAAGCTGCTCAATTGGGAGATCCGAAGGCTTCATACTGTTTCATACTTGCACAAATTGGGAAACATGCTGATTCGGGTTTTCACCGGGTAGCCCACTGAAGCTAGGCAATTGATTTAGAAGCCCCGGTTTCAACTCAAATGTGACTCCCGCTGGCAATGCAGGAAAAGTAACTGCCTGCGGTTGCTCCGTCCAGTTTGGAGCGGTTTTCTCTCTCAGTGTCTGCGCTGCTCTATCCCCCATCTCTGTCTCCCCACTATTATAGTTCAGCCTCCTATTTGCTTTACGTCCTTTCCTGAAAGAACGTTCAATTTCTGTATCAAGAGGCACAAGTAAATCGTTAGTAGAACAGGTGTGAACCATGCACGGTTACACACCACAAGAGAGCAGGGTATATCACTTTGCAGATAACACAAATACTAAAATAAAAATAAATAAAAAGAAAAAGAAATAGATTAAGAACAGAATATGATCGTAAACAATTACACCGTTCCCCGGCAACGGCGCCAAAATTTGATAGGCTAAATCGCACACCTACTAAATTACTACAAGGACTCCAAATAATGTAGATAGTGAAAGTCCAGGATCGAACTCAGGGAACAGTATTGTACACGATCAAGTCACGCACACAAATGGGGGGTTTTTGTTTGTTGAATAATTATAATCCTACGACGGGAATTAAAATCTAAGTTATGAATAATAATATAAACGAACACTTTGGATATGCAAAATTATCCCCGTCTATCAATCAATATCACCGGAATGATTCTTTCTTTCTTCTCCCTAATTACTTGATCACAAGATGTAAAATCTTTATCTCTTCTTTGTTAATAATTACTAGCGGCGACACGCTCAACTAATAATCCTGATCAATACCAAAACCTAGCCGACACGGTCAAGATTCAAAGTATTAATTGATGAAAGATTTAAGAGATTAAGATCAAGAAATTAACCTATTATTATTTCAAATAGAATCAAAGCCAATTTTACTTTAATTACAATCCAAGATGAAACATTCAAGAATTGCAAGGATGCTACAATGATAACCCTAGTCCGACACGATAAGAGGGAAATCTAGCAATAATCAATTCAAAGGATTAAGGGATTGATCAATTTCTCAAAACCCTAGAAATTGATTTTGAATTAAGAACAAGTAAAATTGCAATTAGGGAAGAATAATCAAAAGAAATCAAACCTCAATTGAAAGTCAAGATGGTTCAAAGATTACAAATCCAAAGCAAGAGAACTTAGCCTTCCATGGAGATTCAAAGCTTGAATATTGTTTTGAAAAGCTAATGAAAGATAAGATCCCCCAAAAAGACTGCTGAGAGAAAGTATTTATACTTCCTCCCTAAACCCTAGCTAAAAAGGAAAAGAAAATAAATTAAAAATAAAGAAAATTGCAAAATTACGTCATTCCAGCGATCAGGGCACGACTCGTCCCTAGGGTCACGAGTCGTCCCTTGGTCTTCCTTCAGTGGGGACGAGTCGTGATGTGGGGGACGACTCGTCCCAGTCTGCAGCCCTCTCTGAACCTGGCGTCCCCCCTTTGGGGAATAGTTGGGCCAAAGGGGGACGACTCGTCCCCTGAACTAAAATCCTTGGTTTCTTCACGTTTTCTCTTCAGTCCTTGGCTCGCTTCCGAACCACCTTGGCTTGACTTCCATGGAGTAACTTTGATGAACTTTGAGCAACACTTGAGGACCAAAAACACTTACATCCAAAGACTATCTAAGAAATCTCTCAATTTACATCTTTTATCTCAAAATCCTCACAATACATAGTATCACTCAAAAGACATCAAACCACGCAAATTACATGGAAATAACACAAAATAATACCGGAAAACATAGGAATTACATAGAACAAATCCGTGCTATCACCGCCCTCTTCGCTTTCTTCTGCCAAACCAGCATGGCAGGGAACAGGGGTCGATACGCCTCCCTAATGTCCCACTCCTGCGGACTGAACACCTCATAGCACCAGACCTGTCAAGCAAATGGAAAGTTATGTCAGCTACAGAGCAGATACATACGAGTACATAAAAGAGACAAGGAAGAAAAAAAAAAGGACGTGAACTTACATCCAAGACAGGTGTGAAGCAGCTCAGGGAGTTCTCCTCTCCTCGCGAGAACCTGTTCAAGGCATGATAGAGCTTGGCCAGTCCAGCCTCCCCCCATGCATACCCCCTCACGGCATCCAGTGCATCGGCGACCCGAAGCGAGGGAAGTGACAGGATGTGTCGGAAGTCGAGAACAAAGTCGCTGACAACGCGAACCAAATGAACCCTCGAGCCAGGCACTCCGCGGTCATCCTCAATGATCCAGCCAAATAATCGGCGATACCTGCCTCCAAATGCCTCTCCATCGGCCTGTACCGAATGCCTAAGCCCCTGGCATCGGTAATATCAAAACCCAGCAGCTCAGACAACTGCTTCGGGGTGTAACCGTCAATCCACACGAGCGTGTTGCCATAGGTCGGTAACCCAGTGATAGCAGCAAAGTCCGTGGGAGTCACCGTCGCCTCCCCCCACCTGAAATGGAAAGTATGGGTCGTATTCCACCAATACTCGCTCAGAGCTACATATATGGACCTGGCCCTCAGCGTCGCAGCTATCGCAGCTACCGCACTGATAAACCCAGCCAACCCGGAGTCAAGCACCAGCTGCCGCGGACTCCTCTCTCCCTCTCGAGCCACGTCAGGAAGACCTCCCATGGCAACGCTCGTGCGCCTCGAAGGCACCACGACTCTTACGGTTGTGGGTATCAACCGTCCCTCGCCCCTGCAGGTGAACAAGACAATAGCAACATCAACAGAATGCACGACGCATGTCAGAATGATGCAATGCAATGGCAGTTCTTATTCCTTTCCTAAAATATTTCCATCCCGGTTGGAGTATTGACGGTCCAAGATTTCAAACATTTCGAAAACTCAGTCGAATCCGGAACTTTCAAAATCTTTCGAAAACTCCGTCGAATCCGGAACTTTCAAAATCTTTCGAAAACTCCGTCGAATCCGGAACTTTCAAAATCTTTCGAAAACTCCGTCGAAACCGGAACTTTCAAATCTTTTCGAACATTTCGAAAATTTACTCCATCCCGAATTAAAGCTACTTTAATTTTGGAAAATGCATCTAGACATGGAATTTTGCAACCAAAATTTTTATGTCATCTACCCATAGTGTCAATTGAACTACATCCTAGTCAATTTCGACAAAAGTTCATAGCAAAGTCAAAAGCCCCAAATTCGGGCACCAAAATCCCTAGTTCATTCCTAATCAAATTTCTAACATTTAAAGAATGCACATTCTTAAAATTAATGAAATTTAAAGGAAGCTTACTTGTCTCTCGATCCCTCCTTTGGAGTTGTGTATCTCCCTAGCCGGGTAGAACTCCGCCGGATTCAATAGATGAACATTAGTTTGAATGGTCCGAACCAACCGCGTTCTTTCGTCATCGGTCCTTCCATGACGAGCCATTGGTTCCCAATCACCTACCATAGCAATTTTCCTTCACAAATCTGAGCAAATCTTGCAATTTGGGGTGGAAATTTTCTCTCCTTTCTCTCCTCTCTCGTCGGAAATAATGGGGGAAAAGGGATGGTTTGCGTCGGACTTGGAGCTGATTTGAACCTGGTCAAATTCAGTCCAAGTCCGGCCGGACTCTTGCTGCAATAAAAAAAGATTCCTTCCAATTCAGTCCCTCAATTTTTGGCAGTTCCAATTTTAATCCTTTTGGCCCCCAAAAGTGTAAAGTTTCCCCTCAGTTAGACATTTCTAACACCCCATCCCCCGAGGATAAATTCTCAGTTAGTTTTCACTAACCCTCGTCTCCAGACGTTAAATTCCCAGTTAGTTTTCACTAACGCTCGTCTCCAGACGTTAAATTCCCAGTTAGTTTTCACTAACGCTCGTCTCCAGACGTTAAATTCCCAGTTAGTTTTCACTAACGCTCGTCTCCAGACGTTAAATTCCCCATTAGTTTTCACTAACGCTCGTCTCCAGACGTTAAATTCCCAGTTAGTTTTCACTAACGCTCGTCTCCAGACGTTAAATTCCCAGTTAGTTTTCACTAACGCTCGTCTCCAGACGTTGAATTCCCAGTTAGTTTTCACTAACGCTCGTCTCCAGACGTTAAATTCCCAGTTAGTTTTCACTAACGCTCGTCTCCAGAGCGTTAAATTCCCCGTTAGTTTTCACTAACGCTCGTCTCCAGGACGTTAAATTCCCGATTAGTTTTCACTAACGCTCGTCTTCGAGACGTTAAATTCTCGATTAGTTTTCACTAACGCCCGTCTCCAGGCGTTAAATTTTATCCCGATTGACGTTTGACATTCAAACGCTCAATCATGTCTCCGGACATTCCAGTTACATTTCCGTCTCTAGACGTTAAATTTTATCCCCAGTTGACGTTTGACATTCAAACGCTCAATCATGTCTCCGGACATTCCAGTTGCACCTCCGTCTTCTGACGTTAAAATTTCTAGTGGTTTTCACCATCGTTCACTTCCCCGGCCGCCAGTCGTAAGCCCGATCGTTCCACCTCAGCGGCCGTGAAGGTAAGTCCGCACAATAATCCCTCTTCGGCCATCAAGGTAAGCCCGAATGCTCATCCCCAGAAGGATTCTAAAGAAGAAACGTTGATCCTTCCGAGTTGTTAATAACGCCAGTTTAACACAACCGTTCCCATCATTGTTACCCTATCCCCAGCAGGATAAACCTGGCCGTCGTCGTAAGCCCAGCATCCAAGGCACGAACGCCTTCGTCTCAGGATAAACGCATCCTCGCAACTTCGGTTTGAGGCGCCACACGCCCTCGTCAGTATCAGCAACTCCGGTTTGAGGCGCCACATGCCCTCGTCAGTATCAGCAACTCCGGTCTGAGGCGCCACACGCCCTCGAAGGTTTCAGGAATCCCAGGTCCAGACGCCTCACAATAGTCTCCATTCAGGTTCCGGTACCTGGCAATGGTCTCATTCAGGTTTAGACGCCTCCCAACAGTCTCGCTCAGGTCAAGGTCCCCACGCGTGGCCCTTGCACCTACGAACTACGATCGGCTTGATTCCCGCTCGGGATACGTAGGAATCCTTTCGCTAAGGGTCCAGCCAGCTGACCGCTCAGGTCTTTCAAAATAAGGCATCCCGATTTGGATCCTTTTCTTTTTCAACGACCCCACCTCCTTCGGAGGAGACGTCGCTGAGGGGCTAACTGTAAGTACCCAAATCCGGATCGTCAAAATCCGTCAGAAAGTTAATCGAAATCCGTTAACTGGCCCGCTCCAGGTTAACCGGAACTCGTTAAACTCCCCGTTGCCAAGCCAACGAGACGTCCCGGGATTGCCCCGTGCATCCCGACATCGAAATGTACTTAACACATGTCATCGCACGTAAAAGTACGGCTTTCCCTGAAAAACGCACTTTCCGGGGGCGTTTCGGACATTTTCCGGACTGTTATTTTAAAAAAACGGACAAAACCGGGACCGGGGAACGAACTCCCACACATTTGGTGAGTCATGGGACACGTGGCAGCCATGCCACAGCCCTCCCGTCACCCTTCAATCAGAAATCAAAGGGAAAAGACTAAAATACCCCTGGATTTCAGTCAAAGTCAGTAGGACTCCTGTGCAAACTTTTACGAAATTGCCCGTGAAGCCCCTTTAAGTTCCAAAATACCACAAAACCCTGGAAATCAGTCTAAGTCCGTTCGGACTCTTACTGCATTTTTCACCTATAAATAGAAGTTGCTGTCAAAGCCAAAGAGGAGAACAAATTTACTCCCAAAAATCACTCTACCCCACGGCCCAACTGAGTTTCACCCCTCCCGAGCCCTCGTTTTGTCTCGATTCGCGTGAAACTTCCGTATTTCGATCAAATACGCCCCTCACCACTCCAAAACACCGTTTCAAACTACTTTTCGTGTCTCGTACACACCCCCGAGCCAAAGGAGTCGACCCTAGCCATAGGTATAACTCCCTCTCTCTAATCTCTCGTTTCATCTCGGTTTACGCGCCAGTCGCTACAACCGTTTCGAACAACGTTTGTTGAAATGTAGATGCCTCCGTCTAACGGGGTCCGATACGTTTTAGCCCCTTGATCCTCTTCTCTTCCCGTAAGAGAAGTAATCACGGGTTAAAACGGCGTTCCGACCCCGTTCCGTTTACTTTTTTATGTCATTTACCATTTCGGATCGATTGATCCGTCGATCGTCACTTACTTTCTGTCATTTACAATTCCGAGCCGTTTTGGCTCGTTGATCGTCATTTACAATTCCGAGCCGTTTTGGCTCGTTGATCGTCATTTATAATTCTGGATCGTTTGATTCCGTTGATACTGCTTTAAATACTGCCATTTACAATGTCCGACCCGTTTGGATCGTGATAGTATTTACTTTTCAAAGTCCGAGTCGCAACTCGATTCGTTGATTGCATGTCATTTAATACGTTTTTTCGCGTAAAAATCGTTAACAATGTAATGCCCGGTTCAAAACCGGAGTTCGACCTTCGAACTCTCTTTCAAAACGCGCGAAATGACGTTTGGCCTCCAAACGCTCATCTTCAAACTAAAAGCCGCCATTTGACACTTAAAATCATTTAATACGTTTTTCCCGTGAAAATCGTTAACAATGACTCGCCCGGTTCAAAACCGGAGTTCGTCCTTCGAACTCTCTTTCAAAAGGACTCAGCCAAGAATGGGGGAAACAACAAGAATGGTAAGAACAGGACCAGGGCGACAAAGAAGGTGCCTGAGGTTTTCACTCCCCTAACGGTGAGTCGAACAGAAATAATGAATGCGGTCGAGCTGGCCCCACCTGCCCCAATGAACCCAGGCAACAAGTTCAGAAGGGACAACACGAAATTCTGTGAGTATCATAAGGATACAGGTCATCTCACAGAGGATTGCTTAGGCCTGAAGCGTATTATCCAGAGAATGGTCGACCAGGGAAGGCTCGACGCATATATGAAAAGGCCTCAAGCTGGTGGAGGTGAGCAGCCAGCAGGCGGACAGCAGGGACCAAGGCAACCCAGATTAAACTTGGGGGTCATCACAGAGCAAGCCAGTAACACAGCCATCAAGCATAAAATCTTTCAACTCAACAAAGCCCCACATGTGCTGCCAAGGAGCCACGTTAGAGATGAAGTGATCAGCTTTTATCCCCACGAGCTACCAACTAATATGGCAGCTAGAGAGCAAGTTCTCGTCATCTCGGGACTCATTGATGGATGTACGACGACCAGACTCCTAGTCGACACGGGGGCCTGTAAGGATATTCTGTTCTACAAGACATTCCAAGAGATGGGACTCTCTAATGAGCAGCTTGAAAGATACGATGGTAGGTTAGAAGGCTTCACCAATCATCGAGTCGACGCTAAGGGACAGATCGAGCTAGACATCGACCTTGGCCAATACCCTTACAGGGTCGTATCAAAGGTAAAATTTATTGTAATAGATGTGAACAGTGACTATGCTGCTATCCTTGGTATTCCTGGTCAGGTCGCACTGGGAATGGTAGCGTCGATCCCCCATCAGCGAGTCAAATTTCCTACCCCTGCTGGAGTCGGTTGTGTACAAGGCACGGCTCGAGCATATCTGGATCACGTCCTTCGAGAAAGAAAAAAGAGGGAGACGAAAATTGAAACAGCGGAAGGTTACTTAAAGCTGTCCCAGTCAGTCACCAAAACTACTCGACTGTCAACGATCACCAATGTGGAGGAGTCAACCTATCGCTCAAACGACGAGGTCATGGTTGAGTCGATACGTCCCTCCGAAGCCACAACAGTTGATCCAGATGTAGTTATGGTCGACCAAGTTATCATAGGCAACCTATCCCTCCAGGTCGACAATAACTCGGGGGCCACTACCGATGAGATCGCTAGCAAGTTAGATGACATGATAGCTGAGAAAGCTCCACACTTAGGGGCCGAAGAGAGACAAAGGGTTAGGGAGATCATCATTGAGACCCTACAGTTCAGAGATGGTCCAGAGCTAGAGGCTGTTGACGAGCTAGAATCAATAAGCACCAACCTTTCCTACCCTGAGCAAAAGATTCAGATTGGAAAACAACTATCAGACGAGGAGCGAGCAGAGATCATCGAGCTGCTGAAAGAAAGTAATGATGTCTTTGCATGGCGAGTAGAGGACATGAGGGGAATCAAGGAAGAGGTCGTCGTTCATAGGCTTGAGGTCAACCCGACTATAAAGCCCAGACCCCAGAAATTGAGGAGCTTTGCTCGTGATAAGGAAGAGGCCATAAAAGCTGAGGTACAAAAACTTTTAAGTGCAGGTATAATTAAAGAGGCCACTCATACAACCTGGTTGGCCAATGTGGTCATGGTGAAGAAGTCGAATGGCAAATGGAGAATGTGCGTCAACTTCACCTCTCTAAACCTTGCTTGCCCTAAGGACAGCTATCCTCTTCCTAGAATCGATAAACTTGTTGACTCCATTGCTGGCCACTCTACCCTTAGCTTCCTAGATGCTTACTCAGGTTACCACCAGATCAAGATGCATGAGGATGACATAGTGAAGACAGCATTTCAAGCGGCTGGAGGCATCTACTGCTACAACATGATACCATTTGGACTGAAGAATGCAGGGGCGACCTATCAACGTATGTTCAACAAGGTCTTTGCCTCACAGATTGGCCGAAACATGGAGGCCTACGTCGACGATATGGTCATCAAAACAAAGACCGGATGTCACGTGGTTGACCTAAAGGAAACGTTCGCCAACTTGAGTGCAAATGACATGAAGCTCAACCCTAGCAAGTGTGTCTTTGGAGTAGCAGCTGGCAAGTTCCTTGGATTTATGGTATCCCAACAAGGTATAGAAGCTAACCCGGAGAAGATCAAGGCTCTAGTCGACATGAAGGAGCCTACAAGTGTAAAGGAGATGCAGCGACTTAACGGCAGGGTGGCAACCCTAGGTCGTTTTATAGCCAAGTCGGCTGAAAGGTCTCTCCCATTTTTCAAGGCTTTGAGAGGGATGAAAAATTTTGAGTGGACGGCCGAATGTCATTTGTTGTTCCAACAGCTCAAGGATTATCTCACTACTCCACCTCTTCTGAGTAGTCCGACCATTGGAGAAACTTTGTTCGTGTACCTGTCTGTGGGAGACAAGGCAGTGGCAGCAGTTTTGGTTCGAGAGGAAGAAGGGCTTCAAAAGCCAGTTTACTATGTTAGCAAGGCCCTATCAGATGTAGAGGGCATATATTACAATGCAGAAAAGGTCGCATATGCTCTAGTCGTGGCTTCAAGGAAGCTGCGAGCTTATTTCTTGGCTCACCCTATAGTGGTGCTTACGAATGCACCCTTGAGGAAAATATTGCACAAACCAGAGAGTTCAGGTCGCTTGCTCAATTGGTCAATTGCCCTTACGGAATTTGACATCGAGTATCGACCTCGAAAAGCGTTGAAAGCTCAAGCTCTAGCAGATTTCTTGGTCGAGCTTACGTTCACCAAGGAAGACAGCGAGCAGTGAGCTTAAAAGGAAAAAGCTAAGGGAAAAGAACAAGAGTCCCAGTCCATCACGTTTCTACCCGACGATTGCTGGAAAGTCTACTCGGATGGGTCAGCTACCAAGAGTGTCAGTGGAGCTGGGATAGTTTTGATCGAGCCAGAGTCTGGGACAGTGTATGAGGAGTCACTAAGGTTCAAGTTTGAGGCATCCAATAATCAGGCGGAGTATGAAGCTCTGGTAGCAGCCATAGAGTATGCCAAGTGCTTTGGAGCGACTAAAATCATGGCGTACTATGACTCCCAATTAATAGTCAACCAAGTCAGAGGCGAGTATGAGGTAGTGAACTCCACTCTAGTCAAGTACCATGACCTAGTGAAGGAGCTGACAAAAGACTTGGAGTTTTGGGAGATCCAAAGGATTGGTCGAGAAGACAATGAGTTAGCCGACCTACACTCAAAGCTAGCTACATCTGACGAGCCACATAAAGAGCCCATCTCTTACCTTGAGAGCCCAACTTATGAAAGGGTCAAAATTCAATGCATAGAAGACCCCTCGAGAAATTGGGTTTATGAGA
The DNA here is from genome assembly GCA_022495995.1 of Adenophora triphylla var. japonica. NCBI lineage: Eukaryota > Viridiplantae > Streptophyta > Magnoliopsida > Asterales > Campanulaceae > Adenophora > Adenophora triphylla. Next base: position 167,520 of record JAFEMH010001525.1, on the reverse strand, counting down.
AGTGCTGGATCGAGGAAATGAAAGCGTACCTGGAAAGTGGCGAGCTCCCCGGGGACGAGAAGAAGGCTCGAGCTGTCAAAAAGAAAGCTCCAAGTTATGTCATCCAAGGAGGCATGCTGTTCAGAAGATCATATACCAGACCCTTATTGAAGTGCATTCATCCTCAAGAAATCACACAGTTAATGCATGAGGTTCACAGTGGAATTTGTGGTGGACACCCGGGGGCCAGGACTCTAGCCGACAAATTGATCACTCTGGGATATTATTGGCCACATATGAGAGCTGACACTCATGACTTCGTTCAGCAATGTGACCAATGTCAAAGGTTTGCCAACTTACCTCATTTACCGACAACGGAGCAGACCCCAGTGATCGCTGCTTGGCCATTTGATATGTGGGGCGTCGACCTGATTGGACCCTTCCCTCCCGCCCATGGAAATTACAAATATGCAATCGTTGCAATTGACTATTTCACCAAGTGGGTCGAAGCTAAGCCATTAGCTCGCATTACAGAGGAAAATGCCATTAACTTCATACATGACTTCATCTGGTGTAGATTTGGGTTCCCTAGAGCTATAGTATCAGACAACGGCCTGCAGTTCTCTATAGTCGAAGCAGAGATGAATTGAGTAGGGATCAAACATTGGCAATCTTCTGTCACCTACCCTCAAGAAATGGGCAAGCTGAAGCAGTAAACAAGCTCGTACTATCCTCACTCAAGACGGGTCTCGTAGGTCGACGCAATAACTGGTTGGACGAAATCCCCCTTGCTTTTTGGGCAGTTCGCACAACCACTCGGGGGCCTATGGGGGAAACCCCATTCGCTCAAGCATACGGGTCAGAGGCCATGGCTCCAGCTGAGTTGAGATTTCCAACTGCTAGAGTAACTTTCTTTAATCAAGAGCAGAATGATATCAACAGATTGATCGACCTGGATTTGATCGATGAGAAGCGAGACACAGCCCACCTTCGAATGGTTAACTACAAGCAGCGAACTAAAAGTTACCACGATAAGAAAGTGAAAGCCAGGTCATTCCAAGTAGGAGATCATGTGTTGAGGAAGATCGAGGCAACAGGGAGAAGGACCCAACAGAACAAGCTATCTCCTAATTGGGAAGGTCCTTACATAGTTACTCGAGTCGTCAAAGCGGGGACTTACATGATTGCTCATCCTGATGGTGAAGAGCTGAAGCACCCATGGCACGCTACTCACCTCATCAAGTACTACTTCTAAAGTTCAGATCTATAGCTCAGTTCAAGGTTAATACAGTTCCTAAGAATGAAATTTGTCATAGTTCTAGCTTTCCATTGATGTAAACGTTTCCCTACTTCAATAAAAATCGCACCTTTGTGTAAGTACCCCAATCTGGATCACACCCTCTCAAGCACACGGGAAACACCGCAGACTCATCAACGCAGTCTCGACGACCTCCGGCACTCAAAACACTCTCAAAACCCCCAGCCAAACCAAGGGAGGAGCCTTTCTGGGATAAAAAGGGACAAATGGACCTTTTGGGAATTTTCAGGAAATTGGAAAAGCAATAATGGTCCGTACGGACCTCTTTGCTTTAATAATTACTGAATCCTCTTAAAGTCCACAATATTCCCTCAAATCCCGGGGAAAATGATTACCCCCCTGCAGAGTTGGTCCGTACGGACCTCTTTGCATGTCAACTTGGTCCGTACGGACCTTATTGCACAGGGAACATCATAATTGCAAATATTCCTCCATCATCACAAATTCCCTCAAATCGAGGAAAACCAAAAGTCTGGATTACCAGGGAGGTCCGTACGGACCTCTTTGCACCAAATCAGGCACTATAAATAGAGGGCTCCCCCTCCTCATTTTCACACACCTCCCACTTCTCTCTTCCTCCCTAGGCCTTCTGGCTTCCCCTCTAAGTCCTTCCGAGGCATTCCCGGCCCCTTTCGGATCCTTCCGAGGCCTTCCGAGCCCCCTCGAGGTGCTCCGAAGCCTCTTTGAGCGCTCCCGCGATGCTCCCGCGCTGCCCCGAGGCACTCTCGAGGTACTCTTAGGCCCCTCGTGGTACTCCGAGGCCTTGCCTGGTCTTTCCACGGTGTCCCGGCTCTTTCCGAGTCAAACCGGCGATCCCAAACCACGCCGAAACTCTGCCCGAGTGACTCCTGCCACCCCAACGCACGCCGAACCTCTGCCCGAGTGATCCCTGCGATCCCCACGCACGCCGAACCTCTGCCCGAACGCAGCCTACAACCTCAACTCACGCCGAAACTCTGTCCGCAGACAACCGGTCCCTCCCAATCTCTTGGACCGAGCCGAGATCAATCAGGTCTGGCACCTGGACTTCTTCTTCGAACAATTGCTGCATAACCAGACCATCCCAATCATCCGAGGGAAATTCCGTGGCCTTAGCTTTTGGCACTGTCAGATCGAATTCAGGTTTCGGATCTTCCTGGGCAGTAGGAATAATGGTTGTGAGCTTCTCGAGCATTCCACCGGAGTCGAGGCACGCCTCTGAAGGTATACTCACTCTTCATGGTAGTGGTAGCCCCAGGTATCTTGGGTAGGTCCAGGAACATTCTACGGACCGGGTTAGCCTTGGTTCCTCTGAACTTGTTGAGGCTATCCTGTAGCTTTAGCCACCCTGCCGTAGGAGTGGGCTCTGTGATGTTTCCTGGTTGCGTGGGACCCCTTACAAAGTAGTCAGCCAAATTAGGACTGAAGGGGAGAGATTTAGGGTTGTCGGCAAGGGACCTTTCCAAAGTGGCGACTTCAAATCTTTTTCCTTTTACAGTGTCCACTGAGGAGGCCTCATATCCCAGGCCGTGGCGAGTATTCTGTCCTTTCACCTCGATGAGTTTGAAAGTTCCTTGTTGGCGCTTCCCCAGACCGAGGCCAGGTAGATAGCTCATTTTTCTCATCATTTTCAAGACCGGTGGGATCTTATCCCGAGTGATCGTCAGATCTACGTTGCACACTTGGGCTTTGGGAGGCTCGACTGTGAAGCCTGTTAGCATGAGACCTTCCTCATCATGTTTGATTTCCAGAATAGGTATTCCGCCTGTATCTGTGCCCTCTAAAGTGACTAAATCCCATAAATGGTCGTCAGATCCCCATTCGAGACGAATTTCACACACTGGTGAAGGCTTGAGGCGATCCCCTTGACCTGGTGCAGCCAAGGTCTTCCCAATAAGGCATTGTAAGTAATCGGGATGTCGATAACCTGGAATTCCACAGGTATCAATTTTTGTCCGAACCAGAGGTCTAAAGTGGCGACTCCAAGGACTGCTCGGGATGTTGAGTCGTAAGCTTTGACTGTGAGGGAGGAAGGCTTCAAGTCTAAGTCTTGATATCAAGCAAGCTCATGATCTTTGCCGGAAGAATGTTCATTCCGGACCCATTATCAACCAGGACCCGAGGAGGCGTCGTTCATCCAGCGGTGTGATGAAGAGAGGCTCGTTATGATCGGCCCCAAATTGGGGAGGTCGAGATACTGTGAAAGTGATTATATTCCCGTAATGGATGTTTCCAATTAGTTGTACCACATCATCGGGAGTAGCATCAATAGGCACGAGAGTGCGAGCCGGGCTTTCTTCCGGCTTCGGCTTATGGGGATAGGACGAAGTGAGTAGAGACCGAGAGGAAATGTTGGCTGTGTTTGCTTCAAGCCCAGGTGAGCACGGGATCCTCTTTTCGGGATGCGGGTTTGTTTGTCTTAGCATAGGGGCGGCGATCTTCTTTCGGTGCTTGATCTGTGGCCTTCTTATTTGCCTTGGGATTTCCTTGGAAAATTTGCCGGATCGGGTCAACAGTTAACTTCCTCATCGGTCGTCTCTTGGCTTGGATTTCTTCAATCTTTGCTAAGGTCAACGGAGCCCTTTTGGCTATTGGCCATTGGTTACGACGGAGTCTAGTGACGGTGAGGGTTATCTTGGCTCCTTCTGGGCGGCCCTTATAGCTGCTTCCCAAGTCACGAGGCTTTTGGGTTTGGGGTTGTGTTGTTGCCCCTTGGATGGCCTGAGCTAGGGCGTCCTCCGATTCACTCTCATGGCCGGCCTTGTTCATAGTTATCATGCAACAAGAGTCGCTATTGTCGGGACTCGGCGGCTTTTCGATTTCATCCCTTGGATGGCCTCTGAGTTATGGCTATCGGCCTCCATTTCATCGTATATCCTTTTTCTTTCAATCTTGCAAGTAGGCCAGGCCACAAGTGAAGGATAGGCAACGCTCCCCTTCGGAGTTTGATGTAGCGGCTCGATAGATACGTGTCCAAATAAGGAGCACCGGGGTCCATTGTCGAACCTTTGGGGCAATTAGGAAGGCGTCATGTGGATTCATAGGTATGAAGGCCCAGGGGAGACGTTTAGATCGATAACCCTTTTCGGTGATTGCGGGCACTCGGCTGCGCTCGGCGGCCGGGCTGTGACCCTTACGGTTGTTATGCCATCTCGCTTCTCGGGAAAGAAGAAAAAGATCCGATAACATTTACGAATTCTTCATCTTACGGTGGTGAAACCCTCCATTCCCGACCGGTGCTTCAATAAACCCTTTCCATTCACAGATCGAGGTTCTTATAAGGAACGTTGTGTTCTAGGATTTCGGATATGTACGGATGCGGGCGCGGGCTTTCTTTGTCCCTCATCCTCTGGAGTATCAGGGCATTGGCCACAAATGCATCTTACAAGTGACACCTCGTAGGGAGTGCATCTCCATTGGTATCGATCCGCATTTCTGGCGGTCCTTCGTCGTCACTTGCTGACAACCAACCATTGTGCCTGGCTCCCATGGGCTCATTTCCGGCATGATTGTTCCAAATTGTTTCCGGATCGGGGGCCTTAGTTGACTCTTCACTCTCGTCATCATTATCATCGTCGCTGTCATCGGAATCTTCTTCCCATACTACCGAGATTTCGGCTGAGAGGGAACGCCGATCAAACCCGTTGGGGGAATATGGGTGCGTGCAGCCGCAAAAATTGTCATATGTTCCCATTCCCGGAAGTGGTAATTGCGATTCGGCTTCTCCACCCAGAAATTGCGGGGGAAGAGTGAGAGGGGGTGGCACGTATTTGACACCAGGTAGAATGTAGAAGGGTTCTTCCTCCTCTGATTCTTCACTGTTCTCGGGATCATATTCGGGCTCTCCCAAAGCTAATTTGCAGAAGTGTACTAGCTCCAGATGCTCTTCGACCTCTTTGATGATAAGCCCCAGTACAGGCGCCCGCCGGAAGCTTTCTTGTTCGATTCTTCTCGATTGTTCTAACCATCTTGCGTAAATGGTTCTTTCATGTTCTGAGCGGAACGGCCCAGTTCTTCGGTATCGGCCTTCCTTTTATCCGAGAAATAGCGGGCCTCGTATTCTTGCAAGGAGTCTCTGACATGAGACCAAGATGGGTTGATTCGTTCGATATCCTCAAGGCTGAGGGGGAATCCGAATTCAGGATCCTCGACGAGGTTGGCCACGGGTATTTGGGGACTTTCATCAGCATCTTCATGGGTATGCGAAGATTCTCCGCATTCAATCATATTCACCTGATTATGGTTCCTTGGCAGAGGATTTTTGACTGTGTTAGGCCCTTCGGGGCCTTCCAACTTTCCTTGCTCTATTAGCCTGGATTGCCTTTTTCGAGTAAAGCGGTTGTCGATCGGATGTCAGTGAGCTTGATGAAAAGCACAATACTTTGTAGTATCCACGGGAGCATTCGGATTCTGGGTTGGAAATTCTCCAAAGGCGCGGCAAGCCTTCCTTCACCGAGTCCCTAAAGATGTCATTCGGAGGCATTCCAAAGTTTTCGAGATTCATGACCCGTGATGCAGGCTCATTTGGTTTCTGGGAGCAAAAGGAGTCGTGTTATTACATTCTGTCCCGCATAGTTAATCATCTCTTTGCCTTTAGCGGGAAGCGAGGGCGGTGTTTGCGGAGGAGCCCGATATACGTAGGCGGAGTGCGGCGGCCGGTTGCGATTGTAGGCCTTTTCAAACTTAGGCTGCGAGTTAACCATGGCCCGTAAGTACGAGTATGGGAAATGGCGAGGAGGCTCTCGGATGTGGTTTCAAGCATGAGTGGAAGATGTCAGTTGTTCCTCTTCGGAAGGAGGGATGGCCATTTCTTGAGTTTCGGATTCCACCGCTTGTAGAAGTCCCCAACATTCTCATCGGGGCGTTGCCTTTGTTGTTTGTAGGTCAACTCTATTTGTTTCCCATTCCAAGTTGGCCTTATATTTTTTACGTGAAGGCATTGGTAATCTGGTCCCATGTAGCCACGGCCGGGTTTCAAACGGAAGAACCACTTTAAGGCCTTTGGACTTCAAGGATAGGCGAAATAATCGGCCAGCTGGCGATTGGTACATCCTTTGGCTTTCATTGCCGGGGTATATATGTCCAAATGGGTTTTCGGACATGCGGTCCCATCAAAGAGATCCAGATTAGGCATCACGAATTTATGGGGCGGAGGAACAATGGAGTCCGAGTGCAGTAGGCGGAAGGCGGACTTCTTGGCGATCGGTTCGGCGATCTGCGCTTTCATTTCCTTGTGTTGTTCCATGAACCGGGCCGGATGAGGGTCTTGTGGCGGAACCATGGCATTCAAGCTAGTGGTGAGCTAGAGAGAGGAGCTACCCGGAGCGGGCGGGTGGAGGGAACGGCCGATCCGGGGACGTAGGTGAAAACTGTCACAGGGTGAGTTACCACAGGGAGCATGAGTAGGAGCTGAGCAAAAGGATAGAACCTTGCGGCTTCTTTGTTGATTTTCAAGCGGCAAAGTAGGTGGGGGCGGCCCGATGTGGCCGGATAACTTGGATTTCAGTGGGGCCCGTAAGTAGGCTTGAGTGCGAGTGCTTTGTCCGGATTGTTGAATTGCATGGTGCTGTGGTGAAGGTGTGTAACCCGAATGCTGCGGTCTGGTGATTCGGATGACAAGGGATGGAGGCTTGGTAACCCATAGAAGTACGAGTGAGGAATGGATTTGTGTGAGGAGCGGTGAACTAGTGCTTGTTACGAGGAGGGGCTCTGGCGTGGCCCCGAGAACCAAGTTGCGGCGGCATTCCGAGCTGTGGTTATTCTTGTGAAGGTCCGGATTGATCGGTTCCAAGGCGAGGCGGGATCCCGATTAGGCGTGGCATTCGAGATAGCCCCGACCATGAGAAGACATTCCGTGCTGATTTTGCCCCCATTGATTTGTGCTGTCGGGCTGCATGGATCCGGTGGTACGTGGTTGGGTGGTGACCCGAAAATCGAGGAGCATGGGTTACGGTAGTGGCACCATAGGAGGTGGGTGGCGGCATCTGGTGTAATCGGGCGGCGAGAGTGGGGTTGGCATCCTCGTCTTCTTCCACGGTGAAGGTGCCATCCGGATTGAGGTGGCGGCCGGACCGTGACTCTTAATAGCCTCCATTAATTTGTTTAGGCGTGCTTCTGTCGTAACCTCATACGTTACGCTGGCGATTCCACTTTGTTGCTCTGTACGAGGGGTCCGGGAGGCGGAGTGATGTTATCCCCATCATTACCGGGCGATGCGAGACATTACGAAACCCGGAGTCGGAACAAATGGTGAGGGCGACGATGCGCTTGACTCTTCCCAGCTGATCAAACGTTGACCCGGTGCCGAAACCAAGCTTTGTGCGGAGGCTGCGGGGAAAGGACATGAAGGTTCGGATGTGCAGGAATGGAAGGAGGGTAGGTGTTTGGGCTTTAGGCTCATGCAACATGCGATTATTTGTTCATGTTTACTTAAAACATGTTTTATTAACCTAATCGGTTGGAAAAGATTGCTCTTCTTTTCGCAAACTACTACGATTCTGGATCGGTGGGCCCCGTCACTACGTCTATAAGCCCCTCGTATTCCACCCGTATTTCGACCTCCCGGGGTGGACGGCCCGGGCGAGGTCCTATAGGGCAAGCGGGTCCCACCGACCGAAAGAAAACGATCCTAAAAGTCGGCGGGTAATCGAGTCTTAACGAGCATTCGATGTAAATTACGGACAAGGCGCGTCAAAAGTCAAGATCGTGTCCAGGAGCTCGACGAAAAGTCGGCATGATTTGGGTGATAAGCGTCCACAATTGATCTTGACTTGTCGTCATTTAAGCCGTAATTAGGCATGGAATATTCATTAATCCTTGATGACTCGGTGTCAATCTTTGGGAGTCGGTGTATAATTTGTGCCGGTCGAGCCGAAGTCAAGGCGCCGGTAAATATCTTGGTCAAAGTCTGCGGCGGAAAACCGGCGAACTTCGGCGATTAGGGTCCCGAAAGATATTGAGTCGGTATGCCGACAAAGGCTTGAAAGGAAAGGTCTATACACAGACAGGGCATGACACAGACCAGACTAAAAACCAACCGGGTCTCGGACAAAGTGTGTCACGGACAAGTGCATGGTCGACACGAGGCTCCATGGGATGTTTGGGTAGTCCTGTGCTCATCCGAGAGGCGTAATAAGACCAAACAGACCGCGACAAGGATTTCCCCGGGTTAAGGACGTAGTGTGCAGTGTACGGTCACGTGCGCGTAGTGTGCAAGCAAGTCTATATTCCTTTTTTTTGAGTAAAATAGAGATTTTTTTTTTATGTGTCTTAAAAATATGATGCATGATTTTTTTGAAATTTTTTTTTTGAAAATCCTTTTTTTTTTGAAATTTTTAATGAGCACATAAGCACGTAAGCACGAAAATTCCGACAGTTAGGGACATTATTCCGACAGTCAAAATTTTGACTTTCTCCGAGGCGGCCAAAACAACATGAAAACCGTGCAAAAATCAACACACACACAAAAATGATTTTCAAAGCCGGGACGGAAGCTTGACCCTCAAAAGCTTTTTTTTTTGAAAACGGTGATACCGGTATGTGGGATTGTTAGACCACACTTTATCTCCGACTCGTGTTAGGAGGCGATAACGGGAAATTTAGTGGTTTCCACCAATATACCAAATACCATTTTTTTTTTTAGAAAAATCATTCCCCAGCGGAGTCGCCACTGTGATGATGTGTGAATGTATCGAAGATTTTCCCATTTTTTGTTTGAAAAAAATCAACGAAAACGGAGTCGCCACGCCATTTTAATTTTGAGGGCCAAAACTTTGAAAAAAGCCCGAGATCAGAGATTTAGGTTCGGAGGTCATGTTACACGCCGGGAAGGACGTTAGTGTGCACCCGGAATGCCTCGTAAAACGAGTCTTCCAAGCTGAAAATCATTTGTGTGTGTGTGTGTGTGTGTTTTGGCCAAAATAAGTTGAAAATCAGAAAAGTAAAAATTGGGATATCTTTTTAAGACTTTAAACTGGTCCCATGATTTTTTGGAAGATTTTTGGATTGAGATTTGGTACTCAAAAGACCTTTTGAAGTTGAGAGCCATTTCTGCCAGAATGAAAAAGGCAGTGGACCTTTGATTTTGAAATGGTTTCAAGGGTCTTAAAACTTCATAATCTGGATAAACTCAGAGAATGAAAGTTGTTCTAGACACCTTAAATGAGATTTTTGCGAAGGAATTTTCCATTTTGGAGAATATTTGAGGGGTCAAAACCTTCTGGAAACCTCAGATATGAGATCTGGATTCCCAGAAGCTGATGAACTAGCCTATGAAAGAAAATTTGAAAAGAGGAGTTTTACTCACCCAAAAAATAAAGTAAAAATATGTCTGGAAAGATATGGATGTTGGCTACAAAAAGTGTTTTGTAGTAAACACCAAATTTCAAGTTCATCTGTGTCCAAAAATTAAGACAATGGACTGAGGTCTGGGAAAATTGCTACTGGACAGCAACTTCCCAAGAAGGAGAATATGATTTTAAGGGGGGTTTTGCATCCATGCTTGTCCCCATTTCCCTAGGTTTTGGTTAGTGATCACTAGACATTTTAGTGGTGAATCAACTATACCAAACCATCCTTGGGGTACATTAGGACTAAGCATTTCATTTGCTTGGGGAGGGGGATTTTACCCTTTGAAAATGAGATTTTATGCTTGAAAATGGTTTTTAGGGTTTTGAAAATGAGTTTTCTTTGCAAGAAAGTAAGAGAACTTGAAAATGATGTTGATCTTTGTAGAAGATCATCCATGGAGATGGTCTTCCATGGTGATCTTCTTAGATCTAGAGCAAGAAGATGAAGGAACTACATTTTGTAGTTTGCAAATGCATGCATGGATGAGATTTAGGGTTAGGAGAAGGAGGGTTTACCAATCTTCCTTGTGTTCTTGAGTGTTTGGCTTGTATGTATGAGTGTTTAGGGCTTTAATATGAGAGTGAGTGGATGAGTATGAATTGGGAAAGATTGGAGAGAAAATGGTGACAATTCAAGTGAATTCTCACTGTTTTCTCTCTATATTTCGCCAGAGGTTCGGTGCAAAATGTGTTGTGGCTCCTCATTTTTGTGACTGGAGGGCTCAATTTATAGCCCTCTGGAAATTGCAATCCCATCCGCGCGGACAGGAACCCTCAGCGTGCACTGTTCATTAAATGCAGCTCCAGCTTTGGACAAGAGGAATAATCTTTTTGAAATTTCAAATTAACAGCCAGTTTTGTGTTTCCAGCCATTGCTATTTGTGGTTTTATTCCTTTTGTTTTACTTTTTGAGATTCTTTTTGAGGTTTAGCCTTAAATAACAATGCCCATTTTACCCTCACTTTGTTAGAAAGGTTAGGATTGTTAGGAATTGTTAGAAATGTTATAACTTTCGTTAATTTTCTAACGAAAATTCTAACAAGCTCAAATTGGAGTACTTACAGATCCCATCAGCCAATCCATCCCCATCTTCAGTTTCCATCCCTGAAAACGGTAACCCACCTCAGACAGCTGATCCTCACATGGCTTGGCTGATCGAACAAATGAAAGACATGCAAGGCAAGCTAGCTAGTTCTCGGAAGGACTCCCTCCTGCCTACTGATCCGAACAAAGTGGTCCCTCTCCCTCCAAAGTTCAGGATGCCGGAAATGGAAAAGTTTGACGGGACAGAATGCCCAAAAACCCAGATCGACACCTACGTCTTGGGTATGAGAGCCAAAGGGGCAACCCCTCAACAGATGGCAGATCATTTTCAGCATTCCCTCAAATCCACAGCACTAAGGTGGTTCCTCAATGTGAAGGCAGAAAACCGCTCCACATGGGATCAGATCAGTGAAATCTTCCTGGAGAAGTATCGCGCCAACCTTGAATGGGAGACAAACCGCCATGACACCGCAAGCCACCGAACAAAGGATGACGAACCGGTGGGCGAGTTCTACAAAAGATGGGCTGGAAGCTAAGCGAGATAATGGATCCACTTTCCAAAGAAGAGCGAGATGAACATCTTCCATTCTGCCTCAAGCCATCTTTGAGGACCTTGATCAGCCACCATTTCTATCCGGATCTCCGTGCCATGGTCAATCTTAGGGACAAAGTTTGAAAAAGACTCACGAGGAGTCTTCAAAAGGCAACAAAGCAACCCCTGCCTCATCTTACCGCTATCGAACAAACCTGGCAACTTCAACTCCTGCCCCAACCAAAGGAAAAGAAGCAGCCGGAACAGTACACTACATTCAGAACGGAGCTCAAGTAAACCGCGATCAAGCAGCCCCAAAGAATAACAATCCCCCTCGCTTCCCACAGTTCCAGCATTTAGATAACCTGGAAATGCCCTTGGGTCAAGTATTTGAAGCTTTGGTGAAACGAAATCTTCTCAAACCACTCGAGAATTTCCAACCGAAGACTCCCAAACCCAACATGGATATGAGCAAGCACTGCGCCTTCCACAACTACCCCGGCCACACCACCGACAACTGCTTTGTGCTTAAGCAGGTGGTCCAGGGGCTCATTGAGGAGGGAAAATTGGAACGCCCTCGTGGTCCCAATACCATCGGAAATCCATTCCCCCGAAACGACAGGGTAAACTCAATAGCCTTTGACGAAACTCCAAGCGAGAGCAGACCCCCTGCAATTTCCGAAACCGTCAGCATCTTTGTCCCGCTACGGCTGGGAGCGTGAAACCCGGAGTCAAGAGATCTCGTGACCGGGAATTCCGACAAGAACGCCCAAGGGCAAGCTGTCTCCCTACGATCTTTGCCCCAGCCTAAGGCATACAAATGGATGGATCGAACGTTCCCCGAAGAGGCCGAGTCAAACGGTAGCACGGGAAGCGGCTTAGCCTTCACAGACGATGACTTGCCAATATGTGAGAATCGGCACAACGAAGCCCTCCTCATCCTCATAAAAATAGAGATGTTCTTCCTCCCGAACGTCTTGATTGATAACGGCTCCGCGAGTCAACATCATCGCTTTGAGCACACCGAAACGACTCCGCATCGACCGTTCTTTGATAAGGCCTTCACCTCGGGTAATCCGAGCCTACGATTCCACCGCACGACCAATCGTAGGAGTCATCAATTTGAGGATCCAATTCGACGTACAACCTGGAGTCGGTAGAGTTCCAAGTCGTGGAAATTAAACCAACCTTCTGCTTTGTTGGGACGACCTTGGATACATCAAATGAAACGATATCATCTACTCTTCACCAATGCGTGAAATTTATCAATGCCAACGGAGCGATCGAAGTGATCTGCGGAAGCAGTGCAATGGCAAGTGCTTGGCCAGCAAGCTATGACCCAGAAGAAGGTCCCGACATGACCGAATACTCTTCCCCAGATGATTCTCCTACCTGTCTCGCTACGAAGTGGATCCTTACATCCACGCTCTAAGCCGCGACGAGTTGGAAATCGAAGAACTCATGGGTCGGGATGACAACTCGATATATGCGTGTGAAGAATGCTTGAGAGATGATCAAGAGATGGATGCCCTAATGGAGATTGATCGAGGAGTAGACCCTTACTTCGCCGAAAACCCTCTTGCAAGCGGCTCATCACCGATCCCCGATACAAGACAACCCTCTAGCCGACACTCTCGGATCTTACGGGGACAGCCATCACAGCTTAGTTCAATTCAACATTCCGGTGTCCGACCTGGATGAACAGTAGCGCAACCTCCTCCAAGGCTTAATCAGGGAAGGAGATATAGCATGCCCCCTCGAATCAGACATTGTAAATGTCGTCCAAGCAAAGATCCCAGATAAAGAGGCAGATTCTATGAAGGTAATCAACATCAGCAAGAATCAACTCCGAATCAGCGAATGCTTCGCCCTCCTAGAAGTAGCCCTCAGCGACTTCTATCATCAAAAACCCCCAAGGACTGGTGGCAACACTAATGGAGGGACATCATCAGGGGAGCAGCCAAAAACCTCCGCGATCTGGTTTGAAATCGAGCCGCATGCAAGCTACTTTCCGGGACTCATGCCAAGGGAAGATTGGCCACCTGAACCAGCACCACTCCCTCTAGAGCTACAGCCATCCGAGAGTAATGAAGCCTGGTCCAATCCCTCATCGCCTATAGTCTAGCTTCGAGTCTTGTTGTCTGTGTATTAACATCTTTTGAGTCTTTTGACGGCTTTACGCCCGACGATTGTGAATCTTTGATCAACAATGTACAGTCTTCACGCTTTCAATAAAAGGTCCGACCTTCCTAAAAAATCATGTCATTGCATCTTTAACAAATGATGATATTAACTAATCAAAACAGTTAATAACAATTCATCTATACAAAAGGCAAACACATTAATTAAATAAATGCATCAAGCAAACATTTAAGCATGTTGTCAAACGAGAGAAAAACCGGGCCCAAGCTGCCGAGAAGGTTTTAATCACAACGATTTGCAAGATTGCTGAAGAGCCAAAGAGACGCAAGTCCAACGCCATTTCCAGCACACACCAGATTTTCCAATACCTCAAGAGCGGGGAAACCACCTTCATGAACAAGGAAGACCCACACACAGAAGGGGTCAAAACCAAGAGCATCATGGCCCTAAAACGCCTTGCCTCTCACTTCGTCATCCTCGGGGACATGCTATACAAGAAAAGCAGCTACCCACTGGGCCACTCCTACGTTGCATCGGCCAAGAAGAAGCAAACAAGTTCATGAACAGAAGTCCACAATGGGGCTTGCGGTCCCCACATGAACGCGAGCCACGATGCAAATCATTCTCGGGATGGGGCTACTACCGGATCTCCATGGAGGCAAGATTGTATCCACTTTGTCCGAAGCTGCGACAAGTGCCAAGCGGTTCTCCAACCTCAATCATCTACCTCCTCACGATCTCTACCGCATGACTACACCTTGGCCATTTGCCACTTGGGGAATTGACGTCATCGGGAAAATCGCTCCGTCAGCAAAGAACGGTCACGAGTTCATCTTAGTAGCCATCGACTACTTCACCAAATGGGTCGAAGCCAAGTCCTACAAGGTACTCACCTCCAAGAAGGTCGCGCATTTCCTCAAGGAAAACATCATCCGCCGATACGGCATCCCAAATGAGGTCATATCGGACAATGGTTCACACTTCGAGGGGGAATTCGACAGGCTAGCTGAATTCAAGATCACACGCCACAAATCTTCTCCCTAGGCCACAAACAAACGGCGCCGTGGAAGCGGCAAACAAAACCCTCGAACGGATCATCCGAAAAATGACCACCCGAGGACGAGATTGGCCCGAGAAGCTGCACCTGGCACTTTGGGGCTACCGCACATCAGTCAGAACAGCCACGGGAGAAACCCCATTTGCCCTGACATACGGGATGGAAGCAGTCCTTCCCATTGAATTGGAAATTCCCTCACTCCGAGTGCTGCTAGAAAATGACATCAACGAAGTGGAATGGCTCCGAAGCCGACACGACGAATTGGCTCTGCTAGACGAGCGACGACTAAAGGCCATGGAACACGTCCGAGCCTATCAAAGCAGGATGGCTAGAGCTTTCGACAAGAAGGTCAAATCCCGAGACATCAGGGAAGGCGACCTTGTACTCAAAGAAAAGCCTCCCACTCGAACCAACCCACTGGGAAAATGGGAACCAACATGGATCGGCCCTTTTGTGGTTCAAAAGATCTTCTCCGTAGGCGCCATGAAGCTAACAGACCTAGACGGCAATCCCTTCTTGAATCCAGTCAACGGAAGCAAACTTCGCAGATACTTCGCCTGAAGAAGAACAGCTGTGCATCTCTTGGCACTCCATGTAGTGTCGAACTACGCAGACCTGAGCCCTCTAGTCCGGGGGAACGTAGGCAACCTTAATTGGTCCGGTCTAAAAATACACAAAAAAGTCAAAAGTTTGAATGTCAATCAAGACCTCCATCAAGCTACGCACTTTTCAAGAACACGCCCTAACAGTCACCTTGACCAAGTCAAACGACGGCCGCAACATCAAAGGACATCCGAGGGTCACTCAGCATCAAACGACTGACTCATGTCTGCTTCCAAGCCAGGGGCTTGTCTTCGCCCTCACGCGCTTCAAAAAAAAAAAAAAAGAGAGAGAGCTCGAGCAAGGGCTCACAAAAAAAAGAGCTCGAGCAAGGGCTCACAATAAATAAAAGAAGCTCAAGCAGAAGCTGCAAAAAAAAAGAGGTCAAGAGCCCGACGCCAACAAGAGGCAAGGAAGCTACGAAAAAGACCGTCAAAATGACTTGTCAAGGGAGCATTCAACCTCTCAGCCAAGCACAAAGCTCCAGCAAAAGGGATTGCCGTCATGGCCCAGGCTGCTTCAGCCCGCAAATGCAACAGAAAAGTCCAAAGATGGACGCCGACAAAGTGCACAAAAGAAACAAAGGCAAACAAGAGATCTTGCGTCTCGACAAAGCTTTAAAAGTAAATCAAAAATCACTAACGGTTACAACATTTCTTGATGAGTTCAAGCACGGTCTACTCTCAAGTTTACAACATGCTAAAAGACAGCTTAATACATTTAACAAATAATGTGTTTGCAATGCAATGAATGGATACCTAGGAGGTCATTCCGCGCCATCTGCGCTTGTCCCCTCGCCATTCTTTCCTTTCTTCCCTCGTCCCCGGCGAGTCTTCTTTCGCTCCACGTGAACCAACTCTGCGTCTCTCAGTCCGAGATCAGGGGTCCTCCCCGTAAAGTCAAACAATCCAGCAGCTCTCAGGGCTTCATTCGCCCGTGCTTCGGCTCGGATCTCCTCCCTGCGAGTCTGTAAAAGAGGACCTCTCCCTGTCAGTCGGTCAACTCTAGTCTCATAGTCAAACAAAGTGTCTCCCGTCACATCCTGAGGGTCAGACCAGGCTTCGGCACTCCTAAGGCAATAGCTACTACGGCAACCGGGTCCCAGAATCGCTACACGCCTGCTCTCCAAAGCCACTTGGGACTGCCCAACACGCTGCTCATACCAGGCCAGGTACCGAGTCGTCAATACGACGCTCCCGACGTCTAAGGAGTACCACAGGAAGGAAAGCGGAATACTTCCATACCCTCAGAAAATACGAGAAGGCACCTGAAGCTGCCATACAAAGAGGAACTACCTCCGCATGATAGCAAGGTCATCCCAGCCCAACAAAGGCTCTGCTTCATCCCAAGCTGCCGGGAAACAAGCAACGGAATATAGAAGGAGGACCAAGACAAACCTGGAACTCGACAACGTAGGACCCTTCTGCAAGATCCTCCTAGTCTCAATCCTCCCGGTGCGGAACCCACGGCGGATCCGATGCGTACCAAGCTGTGCCATCCATCTCTCCCGGGCGGACTGATCCATATCCAACACAAGAGGTCCCGAGCAAATGACCACGGGCTAAACGACGTCGGAGCCTCGGGCATGGCCTGAAGTCTCTCTCGTAGCCACAAGGTGAGCAAAGCGGGGCTTCCCCCTCTCATGAACCGATCCCCGGTCGCCGGACGGTCGATACCATGAAGAGTCTCCCCCAGCACCAACGGGACAATATCCTCTCCAGCTCTGCAGTGCCCTACCACATCTAGCAAAGCGCCATCGCAAATGCCAAGGGAGCTGACCAGGAAAAGCGTCGCCATCACGCACAAGGCAAATGCGTCCCAAGAGACATCACTCTCATCATCAGCCATGAACCGCTCCGGCAGCTCAGAAATGTCGATATGACCCGAGTCAAGGATCATGTCCTGCATTTCTTCCAACGAAGTACGAAGAAAGCCTGCAAGCTTCACGCTCACCGCAGCACCACCAATCAAAGGAAGCGAGATGGCCTCCACCTCCGGTCCCCCCATCAAAGCCCGAAAATCCTCAAAAGTGGGCACTAGTTCGTTGTAAGAGAAGCAATACACATGCCTCCTAACATCCCAGAACTTCGCGGCAGCCCGCAACAAATCCCAATCAGGAACCAACTCCTTAAAAGACCAAATCGAGCAAAGACGAAACCTTACCTCGAAAGCCCGTCTCTGATGCCTCATACGGCGCCGCATCCACGTTTTCAACTGCTCAAGGAAGTGTGCTTGCCTCTCCTGCGAAAGCCTCGGCAAAATTCTAGGGACGTACGAAGAATCCATGGCAAAAATGGAGGTTCCTAGAGAAAATGGGGAAGAAAGCTCGAAAATGGCTGCAAATGGGAAATGAGGAAGAACCAGACACTGGAAAGCCTTTATCTCCTTCCCAAAAGCAAGGTTGGTCCGTACGGACCTCTTTGCATGCTAAGTACGTCCGTACGGACCTCCTTGCAAAAAGAACCCATTTCCCCAGCAAACAGTACAACAACCACTGTCCTCAGCAAAACCTTGCTCCAAACTGCCCAAACACTGGCCAAAGCCATTCCCGGCAAACAAACACTACCCACAAACGCACTCTCAGCTCACGTGGCATGCACAAAATAAAAATAATAATAGCAACAATTTCTAGGACAAATCCCGGGAATCACAAAAATGACATTACATCTTAAAATAAAATGTTGTTTGCCGTGCAAATACGAGTGTTTTATTACAGGTACATCAAATGTCTGTTGCTAAAAAAAAAAAAGAGAAGATATGGAAAGAGGGAAAGCAAATGGACCCTAATCCGACTCTTCAGCATCATCATCATCCTCGCCGAGGTCCTCCAGAGAGAAGTCGGGCATCCCTGTGAACTCGCCCGCCACGTCCTCGTCATCAGAGTACCGAGCCCCCGCCGGAGGCTGCCACTCAAAGTAATCAGAAGGATCAAATCCGGCGAAAGGATCAAAGAAGGAAGGCTCTGACGGACCCTCGCCCTGTACATCCTGAGGAGGGAAGAACTGATAAAAGGGCTGCTGCCCCGGAGCTCCCGAAGATGTCCCGGCATCCATGCTATGCCGCCCCCTCGAAGGTCCCTCCTGCTGTGGCTCCGGCTCGGCTCTTGGTGGAGGAACGTCTACAGAATGCCTCGAAGGCATACGCTGGTACGCAGGCATGCGTCGCGAAGACCGGCAAGAAATCTTCGACGCCATCTTCTTCGCAAACAACCTCATCGCCACATAACGGCGAGTCAGCATATCATAGGCTCTCCCGGGACTGGACAAGCAAGCGGCCAAGGAAACGCTCGGCAAAACAGGTTATACTCAACAACAAAAAGAGAAAAAAATACGAGAAAGATGCCAAGATGGAACAGTCGGCACACTCACCGATCTATCGGGATCCACTCTGTATGCGACGGGAGCTCGCTCGAAACGGGTACGAGACACCCTCCGCCTCGACCCGTCCCCGTACGGACATACGTGAAATCCGGCCCCGGCATCGGAACCTGCTGGGGAGCTGCGGGCCGGCCTCTCTCTCCCTCGCCGGTGCACTGCGGCGTCCTCAGCTTCCTCCTCACAAAGGCCCCGTACTCCTCTCCATACAAAATGAACTCCTCGGCGCCCACACCGCCAATGTACCTCTCAAAATCAAGCACATCCATATCCCGGGAGTTAAGCATCCCAAAAGGAGGGTCCCTCGGAGCCACAGGAAGCACACACAGGCCATGCTTTGCCCGAAAGACCCGCTCCCAGGTGCATGACATCGCAGTCGGGCCCCGCTGCATCTTCCGGCGCTTGGCGTCACCTCGGGAGCCCCCTCAAACTCATCACCCTCATACCGAGCCCACGGGAACAAAACAAACCCCGCCGGGCTACCCCTCTTCAGACGCTCCTGCACATCCCCGTAGGCGATGGTGAGCTTCCCCCTGCTGGTCCTCCTCTTCCTCGCCGTAAGAGCCCAGCCCAGCATAGCAGGATACGCAGCAACAGCCCCAGGATCTCTATCCCACGGGAAACACTGAAAAACCTCATAGAACCACACCTGTGACAAAAACAGAAAAGGCTCAGTGCAAAAGAAAGCGGAGAAGCGACAAGTTGCTAAATAAAAAACAAGAATAAACTCATTACCTCCAAAGCAAAGTCAAAACGAGGCCAATGGGCGGCCACACCCCGGCTAAACCGGTCCAAAGAGAAGTAGAGCTCGGCCAAGCCTGCCTCGCCCCAAGCGATGTCACAAACTCTATCCAGATCAATCAAGCTCTCCAACAGAGCAAAGGGAGCCGCAGTCGCGTGGTTCGAGAACAAAGTCTCGGACAGTACAAACCACAAAAAGGAGCGCGCCAGCTGCTCCGCCGTCACCTGGCCGGTACCCCGAACATAGGCCCCGATACTGGCCGTGATCCTCGCCCACTTCAACGGCAACGCAACCACCGGCCGTCAGCGTAAGACTGGTCCTCGCCCACTTCAACGGCAATTCAAGCACCGGCAGTCAATGTAAGCCCGAACCTCGCCCACTTCAACGGCAATTCAACCACCGGCCGTCAATGCAAGACCGGTCCTCGCCCGCTCAACGGCAATTCAAGAAGGAGCCAACACCTCCCAGCACGAATATCAAGGCACAAGATGCCTCCAAAATGCTCAACGGCAGCTCAACCACTGGCCCTCAAAAGAGGTCCGAAGTCATCTTATCAGCAGAAAGGGCCCCTACAAGGTCATGCATCCCCAGCAATTCAAGCACCGGCAGTCAGTGTAAGCCCGAACCTAGCCCACTTCAACGGCAATGCAAGCACCGACCATCAAAGTAAGCCCGAGCTCCTCCCCCAACAAGTCAAAGGGAAGTCGTACAAGACTGCATATCCCCAGCACCGGCCATCATCCTTGCCCACTCAACGGCAAAACAAGCGCAAGAAGGAGCCAACACCTCTGAGTACAAATCCCAAGGCACGAAACGCCTCCAAAACGCCAAATGGTGAAGCAATCACCAGCCAGCATCCTTGCCCACTCATCGGCAACGCAAGCACCGACCATCAAAGTAAGCCCGAGCTCCTTCCCCAGCAAGTCAAAAAAAAAGGGAAGCCTTGCAAGCCCCTACAAGGCCACAATAAATCCCCAACGGATGAACGCCGGCAGCCATTGTAAGTCCAACCTTCTCCCCAACGGACAAAGCACGGGACATCTAAACCTCTCGAAGCTCAAGGCAGCCATGCCTCCACCACCGCCGCCAGAAGACGATTCAAAGTCCTCCAGCGTGGCACCAACCGCCGCCAGAAGACGATTCAAAGTCCTCCAGCGTGGCACCAACCTCCGCCAGAAGACGATTCAAAGTCCTCCCGCGTGGCACCAACCGCCGCCAGAAGACGATTTAAAGTCCTCCCGCGTGGCACAAACCGCCGCTAGAAGACGATTCAAAGTCCTCCCGCGTGGCACCAACCGCCGCCAGAAGACGATTCAAAGTCCTCCAGCGTGGCACCAACCGCCGCCAGAAGACGATTCAAAGTCCTCCCGCGTGGCACCAACCGCCGCCAGAAGACGATTCAAAGTCTTCCCGCGTGGCACTAACCGCCGCCAGAAGACGATTCAAAGTCCTCCCGCGTGGCACTAACCGCCGCCAGAAGACGATTCAAAGTCCTCCGCGTGGCACCAACCGCCGCTGAAGACGATTCAAAGTCCTCCAGTGGCACCAACCGCCGCCGAAGACGATTCAAAGTCCTCCGCGTGGCACCAACCGCCGCCGAAGACGATTCAAAGTCCTCCGCGTGGCACAAACCGCCGCGAAGACGATTCAAAGTCCTCCCGCTTGGCACCAACCGCCGCCGTAAGACGATTCAAAGTCCTCCGCGTGGCACAAACCGCCGCCGAAGACGATTCAAACTCCTCCCGCGTGGCACCAACCGCCGCCAGAAGACGATTCAAAGTCCTCCCGCGTGGCACCAACCGCCGCCAGAAGACGATTCAAAGTCCTCCCGCGTGGCACCGAAATCGCCGCCAGAAGACGATTCAAAATCCTCACGCGTGGCGCAACCACATTCAGAAGACGATTCAAGTCCTCACGGCCTGGAAGGCCTTAAACCACCCGATTAGGAAAATCGTAAAATTTCCATCCCAGGACACCATCACGTCCTCATAATTGACCTCGGCGGTCACCACATCCCAGGACACCACCACGTCCTTACCATTGACCTCGGCGGTCACACAACACTTCAGGGCACCACCACGCCCGCACTCATAGATTCATGACCTCTGAACTACGACCAGGCTTGATTCCCGCCAGGGATACGTAGGAATCCTATCACAGGGTCCAGCCATCAACCCATGCGGTCACCTAGGACACCACCACGTCCTCACCACTGACCTCGGCGGTCACACGACACTTCAGGGCACCACCACGCCCGCATTCACAAAACACTCACCCCACACCCGAACTACGACCAGGCTTGATTCCCGCCAGGGATACGTAGGAATCCTATCACAGGGTCCAGCCTACTGACCTAAACGGTCACCACATCTTAGGACACCACCACGTCCTCACGCTGACCTCCCCAGTCACTTTATCTCCCAGCACGCGATCCAGATTAGGACCCTTATCTTATCGGCGACCCCACTTCTTTCATAAGTGACGTCGTCGAGGGGCTTCTGTAAGTACCCCAATCTGGATCACACCCTCTCAAGCACACGGGAAACACCGCAGACTCATCAACGCAGTCTCGACGACCTCCGGCACTCAAAACCCTCTCAAAACCCCCAGCCAAACCAAGGGAGGAGCCTTTCTGGGATAAAAAGGGACAAATGGACCTTTTGTGAATTTTCAGGAAATTGGAAAAGCAATAATGGTCCGTACGGACCTCTTTGCTTTAATAATTACTGAATCCTTTTAAAGTCCACAATATTCCCTCAAATCCCGGGGAAAATGATTACCCCCCTGCAGAGTTGGTCCGTACGGACCTCTTTGCATGTCAACTTGGTCCGTACGGACCTTATTGCACAGGGAATATCATAATTGCAAATATTCCTCCATCATCACAGATTCCCTCAAATCGAGGAAAACCAAAAGTCTGGATTACCAGGGAGGTCCGTACGGACCTCTTTGCACCAAATCTGGCACTATAAATAGAGGGCTCCCCCTCCTCATTTTCACACACCTCCCACTTCTCTCTTCCTCCCTAGGCCTTCTGGCTTCCCCTCTAAGTCCTTCAGAGGCATTCCCGGCCCCTTTCGGATCCTTCCGAGGCCTTCCGAGCCCCCTCGAGGTGCTCCGAAGCCTCTCCGAGCGCTCCCGCGATGCTCCCGCGCTGCCCCGAGGCACTCTCGAGGTACTCTGAGGCCCCTCGTGGTACTCCGAGGCCTTGCCTGGTCTTTCCACGGTGTCCCGGCTCTTTCCGAGTCAAACCGGCGATCCCAAACCACGCCAAAACTCTGCCCGAGTGACTCCTGCCACCCCAACGCACGCCGAACCTCTGCCCGAGTGATCCCTGCGATCCCCACGCACGCCGAACCTCTGCCCGAACGCAGCCTACAACCTCAACTCACGCCGAAACTCTGTCCGCAGACAACCGGTCCCTCCCGAAGCAATCCCGATCCGTACCGGAACGCTACTCCGACCTCAAACACTATTCCTCAGCGAAAGACAGACACGAACCAACATTGGTAAGGCTTCCTTCCGTTACTATTTCAATACATTTCCATACATAGCATACAATGTAGACATCCGATACAACATGCATTTTTAAAAGCACACACACACACACAACATTTAAAGGATATTAGGGGTATCCGAAAGACTCGTTTTACGAGGTGACTCGGGTGAGCTCTAATATTCTCTTCCCGAGGAGTCATCTGACCTCCGAACTCAAAATCTCATCACACAAAAAACAGTTTAAAATTATCTTTAAACTGATGCCCTTTTTCAATGTTTTGGGCTTAATAAAAACGGCGTGGCGACTCTACAAAATGCGAAAACAAACGGCGAGACAACCGCTCCAACGCGAAAGATGCCAGATGCCGGGGCGCGATCGCGCTGCCTCTCGGATCCGGGTAATTTCACTTTGTTCGACCAAACATTGTGTCACACTAACTTCAACAAGCTCGACTCTTAGTCAACTTTGTTTTAACAAGCTTGATTCTTAATCAGCTTCATTCATTTAAACAAGTCCGACTCTTAGTCGACTTTGTTTTAGCAAGCTCGACTCTTAGTCAGCTTCGTTTTAACAAGCTCGACTCTTAGTCAACTTCGTTTTAACGAGCTCGATTCTTAATCAGCTTCGTTCATTTAACAAGTCCGACCTTAGGTCGACTTCGTTCTGATCGGCTCGACCTTTGGTCGGCTCTGATCTCTTAAACAGGTTTGACTCTGAGTCAACCCCGTTTACAAAAATTCTTGCAAGTCTTAGGCTGCTAGGGCATCATGAAGCCAGGTCGACCTCAAACTTGAGACAACTTATTTGTTCTATCATATCTAGCTCGACACATATATGATGAAATCAAAAACATACAGCATACCATGAAGGAACGTCAGCTACGATTAAACATAATTAAGTCTCCTAAAGCGGGCCAAGACTTAATGGTAAACAGAAAGTTATAAAGCATTATGCCTCCCAAAAAATAGGGCCAAGGCATTCAAGTATTCAAAACACCAAAAAACAAAAAATTGTTTGAAGCTTGTTCATTACAACACCATCCACAATAAAGCTAAGAGTCTTGACCAACATCGCCCTGATCATCAATGAAAGCTTGACCCTCTCCATCTCCTTCTCGTTACTGGGGGCCCAAAGGTTTACTCGACTCAGAATAGACCCGCTGCTCGGGTTCTTCATCTTCTTCCATGGCTTCACCATCTTTGATCTCCTATAAAACAACATCAAAGGTCCTGGGGGCTAAGACTGGAGGTTCCCACGGCTCGTTACCATCTTCTTTGCCTTCTTGGGCAATGAAGGCCAAGTCATTTTCAAAGTAGGGCACGACCGAGTGACCCCCATGAGCAACCATATCATATTGGGGAGCAGAGGCCCAGCGAGCTAATTGCTCCAAAGAAATGTCGAAGTCCGGGTCGACTAGAGCCTTGCGAGCCATATGGCGCTTGCCCAGATCCAAGAAGCCCTTTGCCTTGTACACGATGGTGTCATGATACTCATCTCCTTCCTTGAATATATCAACTGCCTTCTTGGAAGCGGCCTGGAGGTCCTCTTGCCATTTCATCCGTGTAAGACGATGATCCTCATTCAGCTCAATCAAGAAGGTGTATTTCTCCTTCAAAAGTTTGGAAACTGTTGCCAGCTCCATTTTGGTCTTCTCAAGCTCCGAGCGATCAGCATCCCTCTCCTTGGTCACCTCGACCACCTTGGCGTCAGAAGCTTTCAGATCCTCCAAAGCTTTATCCACGTCCTCCAGGGCTTTCTTCTTCACCAACTCCTAAGCATCAAAAGAATTGTTGAGGTCATTATATTTTTCTCTTAGCTCGGTTAACTCTTGGGACTTCTTGGAATAATCCTTCAGAGCCTGCCTCTCCCTCTAAATGGAGGCCCTCCAAGAGCATTTAACTTGTTCAACCATGGTGAGATTCTGCATTAAAGGAAATCAGGGAAGAGTTAGCTCGGAAATCAAGTTGACAAGCTAAAGGAATAAGCGACAAGGCAGAAAGGAAAAATGAAAGTTTACCTCACTGTGCTCCATCCCAGAGCGAGCTGAGAACTCCTCAGGGGTAATCCCCTTATCAGCAAAATGGGCAAGAAGGTCGACGTCGATGGCCCTCCTAACAACGACCTGGCCCAAGCTCATATCTGGATAGCGACGACTCAAGCTATTGACCCCAATGAGAGGGGGTACATCACTCAGTCTCCTCATCTGATCTTCGAGGGACTCTTGGGGGGCAGGAGGAGGAAGTTGGCTCGAGAGAACGGATTTCCCCTTATCAGTTCTCATTCTCTTCTTGGAGTTCAGGGGTAGGTCATCATCATCCATCACCTCATCATCATCCACGTTCACCACAGTCAAGGGACTAGTCCCACCAGTCCCTGCGCCAGAGGTCACCATATTGGTATCTGGGATGGGGTCAGAGCTCAAGCTTGGTCTAGTCGACCTGTTGGATGCATTCTCATCGTTAGCTGTCCCCTGAGCTCGACTGCTGCTCTCCAAGGGGTCCTCCGACTCAACTTCCTCCATGGGAACCATCCCAGCATTGTCTTTGGACAATAAGTTAGTCCTCGCAGCAGCTTCTCTCTCTCTGTTGGCTCGAGCATTGGCCGCCCCGTGGGCTTTCTTAGCTTTCTTTCTATCAGACACAGCGATAATACGGCCCATGTTAGCTTCTTGTTCTGGGGTCAAAACTGCAACAAAGCCAAAATAGCAGAGTATTAGCTCGACATATGAAAGTTCTACATACGAGCAGAAGTTCTATGTACGAGCAAGCTATATACGAGCTAACTGTCTTATGTGCAAGTTAACAATTGACGAGCTAAGAGATATACAGACAATTCAAAATAGGATGATGTGCAATCAAAATGTTCATACATGCAAGCTATTAGTACAACAATCTAACGGATGAAGGGCAAGTAAATGATTACTGAATAAAGAGATCTTACCACCAGCATGCTCTCCAATGTCTTTACAATAATTAGCAGTCCGTTTGCATAGTTGACACATATCCTCGAACTTTCCCCAAGCATGGGTAACACAATTAGGATATATAGTGCCCCTACCAACGTGCTCCAGAGGCTGCACCTCTCCCTCTCCAGCTATCATCCCGGCCTGGATGTAGTTATATTTGGTGGTACCCAAAGACTCCCAACTGATGGGTCCCTTATCAGCTAACCTACACAACTTCTGGTATAAATCAAAATGCCAGGCTGGCTCCCAATAATCCCTCTCATCCATGGGCTCTGTATCAGCGGTTGGCAAGGGAAATTCCCATCCTAATCTTCTCTCTACTACCACCACGTGGGAGTTCCATCCGCTTGCTTTGCTAGGAAGGTTCATGAAAAGCTTGCGAGAATTGGGTTTAGAGGGGGTACTGACACTCAGGTCCTCTCCACTATACTTAATGCAGAAGAATTCCTTAAACACCCTCATACAGGGTTCGTATCCTAAGAACCTACACACCATGGCAAAGCATACTAAGACCCTACAGGTGTTGGCTCCCAACTGAAGGGGCAAGGCATTAGCACACTCCAAAAACTCGTTTATAAAGGGGTCAAGTGGCAACCTGAAGCCAGCCACGAATTGGCCATAGAAGAAAGCTACCCTAGTGGCATCCTTGGTAAAGGTCGACCTAAACTTAGCCATGAAATCCTTCTTGATATAGATGGTCACTCTATAATCATCCTTACTCACCTCACAAAAATCATAGATCATGCTATACCTAGAGGGCAAATTATTTTTCCCACGCAACGGCCCGTGAGGAACATAGCCCCTCTCATTCTTCCCCGGCACCACAGAAGACCCAAACGCATCCACAATTCTGGGACCCAAAGAGGTAGATGCAGTAGCTCCACCTTGAGAAGCCATATCTGTACAAGAAGAAGGAGAAACAGGGGAGTCAGGCCTTTGAACAATTTCAGTGGACCTAACTAAGGGCGACATAGACTCCCTCGGGAAACTCTTCCTATTCCTAAGGAACGAAGGTTTTTTGACATCCCTAACATAAAACAGTGCAATGTGATCGAGTAATTCGTGAAAGAGATGAAAGGTGACAGTGTTCGATTCATCAATTACTAAATTACTTACATCCTCTCCAACAGGCAACCCTATTTCACTAAAATTCAGCCCCCACCTTGTCAAGATGGAGGCACATTCATCCAGAGACATCTCTCTCCACTCACCGTTTACATGCTTGCACACCCTATGGTTAACCGTGCAGTATTCATACCAGGCTCCAGGCTCGCTACTGAAGGTCCTAGCCATGGCGGAATCAAATACGAAACAGAAAATCAAGCCCTAATGCAAAGAAGCAAGAGGAATACCTTAATCAGTTGCTAAAAGAGAGTTGTTGTGGAAGACGAAGATCGAATTTAAACCAGTTGCTTCCTTGCTACCTTCGCCGGAGTATATCAGAGTTCAAGAACGGTAAAAGTTCAAAAGGAAAAGGGATTCTGTTATTTATATTTTCCGAAATTGGAAAGGAATAAAGAAAATTCGAAATTAATTTTCTAATTAATTGGGAAACGGTTCCCAAGACGGATTATCAAACGCCAAATAAGTAATCATTACAAAATACGGCGCTCCTTCCGATCTGACCGTTCATCGCCAATGTCTAGGATTGTGCCACGTCACCATTAGTCGACTAAAAGTCAAGAACGAATATCGACCTGCGAGTTACAGCAATCTTTGTTGAAAATTTCCTTAACTTCCTAGTCGACAAAGTCAACTCGAAAGTTGGGGGCCACTGAACATACCATAAGTTTCGAGTTGGGCCAAGCGAGTAAATCCCAATCATATGCCGCCGTGGCCTCCGTATTCTTAATGAGTCTGGCCCAATGACCATAAGGCCCAAGGCCCAACAACCGGATCAGTCGACCTAAGCTCATTGTCCGATCTCTATGATCCCGACACCTAGCTTGGTCCGACTATACGATCCATGCTCTCATTCGGGTACGATCCAGCTCTACCCGTCAGTCAGGTCGACCTATCCCAATAGGCAACCCCGACCTAACCAGTGTCGACCTAATCAAACAAGACGTGGGTGTAACTCTTTCCATAACCGGTTCCCTACAAATCAGGAGCCATATCAGGACACGTTCCCATGATATGTAACTGTCCCAAGAATTACGGAGCTCATGTAGCCCACCAAAAATAACCGCTCTCATCAACTATAAATACTTCACCACTACCAACGGTGCAAAGGTAACTGCTATTTTGTTATCAGAATTCCATTATTCAATACATTTTAGCTCTCCAATCATCAAATACTTACTCTCACGCCCGAGGGTCTAAGCCGGAGACACATCCGGCTAGTCGTGGGTTCTGTTTTCAGGTCAAGGAGCCAGGTGATCAGTCCTGTCACGTGGAGGAAGATTGATAAGCACTTTTCTTGCGGCATCAGATATAATGAATGGTTTTTTTGTAAATATATAAACATTATGAGGGTATAAATGTCCGAAACACTGTTCACTTCTTTCCAATTATGGAATGGCTCAATTGAAGTGGGACGTCCCAAAAAAGAAAGTGGCTCAATTGAAATGGGACCGAGGGAGTATTTACTTTCATTTCTAGTATTTTTCATTTTAAGGTTTTTACTTGCTTTATTATCTGAACGGTATAAATCGAGTTACGAATGTGTATCATAACCTGGCAAGGCCCAATGGATTGGGTCCAAAATATAATACATATAAGTCTCAAATACGACAAATGGAGTAGACTTTCCCTACCTTTGCTCATCATGCCTTCTCGTCATTCCCATTATGTCGACCTAGACATAACAAAGCGTATAATGACTAACGCACATAATTCTTGTATGCCTACAAGGCACATTCTCATATGCCGAGAAAGGCATCTATCAAGGCCGACCTGGGCCTCACCAAAAGATGAGTAGCACCTCCTCGGTCATTAACAAGGCAAGGAAATGAGCTTCTCTATCCTTGCTCTCCTCTCTTCCTCGGCACTCATTCAGGCCGACCAAGAATAACAAGCCAAGGAGCATGCCTGCTAGGCATACGGACATAATGCAATACTAATCCTACTCAAACAAGGATTGTGGAAAGTTATTATCCCACTAGGATTATAACCTGCTCTCACACAACTTTCTAATAAAATATGGACTCTAAATCCCTACAACTATAATTACAAGTCATAATTCACATATTTTGGTAACGCATCTTTTGACTCTAAACTCTTGTCAATTGATTTCTGTTTATATCAAACAAATACTTACTCTCACGCCGGAGGGCCTTTGCCGGTAAAGCCCCGGCTTAGTTTACGTGTTTGTTCATCTTTTTCAGGCTATTCAAATATCCAGGATACAACATGCCGTTGGATAGAAGTAAAAGCATTAGCCAAAATAACAGAGGAAAACAGAATCAACTTTTTCCACGACTTCATCTGGTGTCGCTTCGGGGTTCCACACACTATCATCTCAAATCATTGTCTCCAGTTCTCTAAGGCATTCACAGCAGAGCTGAACAGACTAGGGGTCAGACACATCAAGTTATCTGTGAGCAGACCTCAATGCAACGGACAAGCGAAAGCAGCCAACAAGTTGGTGCTAACAACCCAAACCAATAACCTAGAAGGAAGTGGTGGTAGATGGTTGGACAAACTTCCCTTAGCCTTGTGGGCAGTTCGCACAACCACCCGGGGGCCAACTGGGTAAACCCCATTCGCACTAACCTTCGGATCTGAGGCTATTGACACCAGATGAGATGACTATCCCTACAACAAGAAACTCTAACTACAATGAACAAGTCAACAGGCTCCTATATCTAGACCTAGTAGATGAAAAAAGACTAGCTGCTCAGATGAGAATGGTGAACTACAAACATATGACTAAAGCCTATCATGACAAAAGGGTCAACAAGAAAGTATTCCAAGTCGGAGATTGGGAAATTAGAAAAATTGAAGCTACTAGCAGAAAGGCAGAACAAAACAAGCTCTTCCCAAACTGGAGGCCCCTACATCATCACTCAAGTTATCAGAGAAGGGACCTACAAAATGAAAACCCCAGATGAACAAGAGCTTAAACACCCATGACATTCTGATCATCTACGGAAATACTATCATTAGTTTATAGTTCAGTCTGATGTAATAGATTATTACTTGTTAGTCTTTTCCTTTTTAGTAAGATAGGATTTCAGTTTGATGTAATCAGTTTTAGTTAATGAAGATTCAATTTTCATCAAGCAAATGACTAGCAAATCAACTCTGAACGATGAGGAGCCACTTCCTCAGCATTTAAAAAGACAAAAAATTTCCTAACACCTATTATCAAACGACCTTACTCGGCATAGAGAGGTGAAACATCATAAAATTGCATAAAACCTATGACCGAATGACCATACTCAGCATAAAGAGGTAAAACATCAAAAATTTCCTAACACCTATGTCCGAATGACCTTACTCGGCATAGACAGGTAAAATATCAAAAATTGTCTAAAACTTATGACCGAATGGCCCTCCTCGGCATGAAGAGGCAAGCCCTAAAAAATGACCCAAGTGTTATGCCGAGCAACCTTCCTCGGCTTAATGAATAAATTTGCAAGTTATCTAAGTGTTTAGACCAAACGAGCTTCCTCGGTTTAAGAACTAAATACAAATGATGAGGAGATCCTCCTCGGCTTCTCAAGAAAGTTGGATACTTAAGAAAAATATTCAACATTTAAAGCATTCAACATACATTCAGACAATCAACATTCAAGACAAAAGCAGTTTTAATATATGCAACAAAGTAAAGATAACAAAAAAAAAAATAAACTGATGAGTGAGTTTTACACTCATCCATTGACTACTTTTTGAACTTATTATTTGCTTAATCCTTGAGTTTTGTTTGTTTAATGGAAGTTTTTAGTGTTTTTAGTTTCAGTGGTGCAAAGTTGGAAATTGGGAACAATTGTGAATAAATCAAGTGGAAAATGGAGCATTGCAATTGTGGGACGGAAGGAATTAAAATGAGTGAAAAAGGAAGAAGGAGAGGTTAAAACAACAAAAAGGCTTTTGCCAAAGCAGGGCCTTTGAAGCAAGCTGGGCCAAAGGAAAGAAAAGAAAATGGCCCAACAGTCCGTCATTGTGGGCGGTCGCTCAGGTTGAGGTGGGCGGCCGCTCAGGAGAAATAATGTTGAAAGCTTGAACCTTCTGTTGGACTGGGCGACCGCACAGGGACTTGTGGGCGACCGCTCACCAGCATGAGAGGTGAAGACAATTGCTTCTGCCAGTGTGGGCGACCGCCCAGGGGTGTTGTGGGCGACCGCCCACGAGGCGTTTTGAAGACAGTAACAGCCGGATTGGAGCAGTGATGGGAATTAACTAATGATTATTAATTGTGGCTGATCATGGGTTTTAATTAAGACTTTTAATTCCAGCTGGGGGTTTTTAGAAGAAGACAATTACTATTTTAGTTAATTAGTTTTCTTTTATTGTTTTTTTTAGAGAACTCATATAAGTAGCTTGTCATTTTTCTTTCCATAGCTAGAGAGTTTTTCTGCAGAATTTCCTAAGATTTTCTTGGTGTTCTTACTTTTCCATGGCTAACTAAACTTTTAGTTCTTGGAATTGGAGGTAACATTTTATGTTTTAAGTTTTACTTTTCATTTATATCTTAGTAGTACTTGGGATAATCAAGTTGTTTTTAATGAAATTTTAGAACTTTTGTCTTGATCAAATAATTGTTCTTGAATTGTTTAGAATTTCAATTGTGAACCGCCAAATTTACAATTGAAATTAGTCTTGGCTTGATTTTCACAATTTGTTGAATCCTCGCCAAAAGATTCATAAGAATTGTGGTTTATTTTATGTTCTTAAGTTCTAAAATGGGTTTTTAGCTAATCTATGAACGGGCCAAGGGAGTAGATTAGTTAGAAACACTTGATTGCAAATCACCCGCCGAAGTGTCCCAATCATATTTTCGTAAGAACAAAACCCCAAGTGTACTTTGATTGATGAAATGTGAAACTTGAACATAACTTGTGAAGCCAACTCCGGGAATTAGTCTCCTTATTATTGAAATCTTCTACAATCAAACTCTACTTAATTTTTGTAGAAAATTTAGTTTTAAAACAAACCAAACAACTCTTTCACGTTACAACTTTTTGTTCTAGCAGTAATTCCTACACTTTAAATTTTGTGTCTCTGAGGTTCGACCCGACTTACCCTATTTACAAATCAATTGTAGATAGTTGAGTTGGAATTTTATTTTTGACGTTTTCGACGTCCGTCAAAATTTGGCGCCGTTGCCGGGGACGTGAAATTTAAAGTTGTTTTAATTATTTGCTATTGTGAATAGTATTTTGTATATATATATTTTTTTTGTAGTGTTTTAACTTGGTGTTGCAGATTTGAATGTTTGGTCGTAGGTCACTACAACCCGATTTGTTACCAATTGACCACAACATTCATCGCATCAACAAGAGGAAGCACCCGGAACCAAGTGATTCAGAAAGTGATTCAGTCTACTCTCAACAGTCCGAGATTTCCGATTCTGAAGAAGAAGTGAAAATGGCGGAACCACAAATGATGGGTGATTTTGCACGTCCGGTAATTGAACCATCGCCATCATGCATTGTACTCCCACAAGCGGCAAGGAGTTATGAGTTGAAGAACCTCCATTTCAACATGCTCCCTTCATTCCATGGGATGGCATCGGAAGACCCAATTACCTTCATGAGAGAGTTCTATAGCACCGTGCAAGGTTTTCCATTGGGGCAACTAACAGAAGAGCAGTTGAGAATGAGGTGCTTTGCTTATACGTTGAAGGATGCTGCCAAGACATGGTTTATGGCACTTGCTCCGGCCTCTCTTAACACTTGGACGGAAGTCTACAACAAGTTCATGGCAAAGTTTTACTCTCATCAAAAGACATCCGACTTGAGGTCCAAGATAATGTCTTTCAATCAAGAGCCGGGTGAAGCTTTTCATGAAGCTTGGGATCGATTCAAGATGTTGCTAGTCCAATGTCCTCATCATGGGTTTCCTTTAGCCCTCTTAAATCAGGCCTTCTATGATGGGTTGACTCAACAAGGTCAAGCCCAAGTGGATAATGCAGCCGGGGGTGCTATGGGTGAGAAAACTGCGGATGAAACTAGAGCCTTATATGAGAGACTTGGCATGAATTCGCAGCAGAAAAGTGTGAGAGGAGGAAGAAAAGGTGTCTATGAAGTTGAGTCCAATGATGTTCTAGCGCAACAAGTTTCGGCATTGACTACTCAAATGAAGAATTTCATGGGAATGATGACGGCTCAAAGTCAAGGTCAAAACCAAGGGCGAAATCAAGGAGAGGGAAGTTCGGGCACGAGTTGTGTAATTTGTAATGTGAACTCCCATGATATTATGGGATGCCCATTGAGAGACCAATTCCCGGAATTTCTTGAGCAAGCAAATGCAATGAACGCTTTTCAACCAAGAGTGAGGAATGATCCGTTTTCCAACTCTTACAATCCGGGTTGGCGGAATCATCCCAATTTCTCTTGGGGAGGAAATCAAGGGCAGGGTCAATTTCAGCAACAATACCAACCACAAATGCAACGATAAGAAGCAACAAGGGCCTGCAAGGCCAAGTGTGGAGGAAACGTTGCAGAAATTCATTCAAGCCGCTCAACAGAATCAAGTGATCATGGACCAACGAATGGGGAACCAAGAAGCTTCCCTGAAGAAGCTCGAAAATCAGATGGGTCAAATTGCCGAGGCACTTCAAAAGCACAATCCGGGTACACTACCGAGTCAACCGGAACAAGCAAAGGCCGTCACCCTGAGGAGTGGTAAGACTCTTCAGGAGGTACACTCTTTTCCTTCTCCTATAGATAATAACAAAATGCATGAGAGTGAAGTGGTGGTTGAGGAACGAGTTGAAGTGACTCCCGAGGAGAAACTTCCAACTCCACCTCTTAAGCCTTATGTGCCTCCTGTCCCTTTTCCCGGTAGATTGGTCAAGAATAAGGTCGAAACACAATTTAAAGAGTTGTATGACATGCTTTCTAAGGTGAATGTAAATTTGCCTTTGCTCAATGTAATTAAAAATATTCCTTCTTATGCTAAATTTTTCAAGGAATTGAGCACAAATAAAAGAAAGTATGCCCCGAACGAAAAAATTGTGGTTTCGGACCAAGTTAGTGCTGTTTTTGAAAAGAATTTGCCTCCTAAGCTTAAAGACCCCGGTAGTTTTAATGTGATGATTTCTTTGGGGGACTCTAAGAAAGTGAGGGCAATGTTAGATTTAGGAGCTAGCATTAACTTGTTGCCTTATTCTTTGTTTGTGGAGCTTGGGTTGGGTGAACTAAAACCTACTACTATGACCTTGCAACTGGCGGACCGTTCGGTCAAATATCCAAAGGGAATAGTAGAAGATGTTTTAGTTCAAGTTGATAAATTAATTATCCCGGTTGATTTTGTGGTTCTTGATATGGAGAGAGATTCTAAAGATGTGAATGATGTCCCTATTTTGTTGGGGAGACCTTTTATGGCTACCGCGGATGCGGTGATTAATGTGAAAGATGGAAGTTTGTCTTTAACTGTCATGGATGAAATTGTTAATTTCTCTATCTTTGATTCCATGAAAAAGCCATATGAGGTTAATGAGTGTTTATATTGTGATTTTGCTGAAAATTCTGTGTTGTTTGAGCATGAGGGCTCTCTTGTTTCTGAATTTGTGGATGAGTTAGTTATGGAAGGTGTTTTTGATCAAAATGAGGCGAGGGCCATTCTTGCGGAGATGGATGTTATGGAGGAGATTACTGAAAAGGTTCCTCTAGAATCTTTAGGTAATTTTAATCCTAAGCATTTGCCATCTATTGTCTCTCCTCCCGAATTGGATCTTAAACAACTTCCATCTAGCTTAAAGTATGCTTTTCTTGGTGCAAATGATTCTTTGCCTGTTATTATTGCTTCGGACTTAACAGAATTGCAGGAAAGGAAGTTGTTGGATGTGTTGAGGCGACATAAGTCCGCACTTGGTTGGAGCATTACGGACATAAAAGGAATAAGCCCAACCATGTGTATGCACAAAATCCATATGGAGGATGATGCCAAGCCAGTCCGGCAGAATCAAAGGAGGATGAATCCGCACATGCTTGAAGCGGTAAGAAAAGAAGTCTTGAAACTGTTGGATGCGGGTATTATCTATCCTATTTCCGATAGTAAGTGGGTAAGTCCTGTTCATGTGGTTGCTAAAAAATCCGGAATTACTGTTGTTAAGAATGAGGATAATGAGCTTTTGCCTACTAGAATGGTCACTGGTCAACGCATGGTTATCGATTACCGAAAACTTAATGCGGCGACTAGAAAGGATCACTTTCCTTTGCCATTTATTGACCAAATTCTAGAGAGGTTGGCTGGTCAAGAGTATTATTGTTTCTTAGATGGTTTTTCAGGCTATAATCAGATTCCCATTGCTCCGGAAGATCAGGAAAAGACCACATTTACATGCCCTTTTGGAACATTTGCATATCGGAGGATGCCCTTCGGTTTATGCAATGCTCCTGCTACATTCCAAAGGTGCATGATGTCGATCTTTTCCGAGATGATTGGCAGGTTTGTTGAGGTATTTATGGATGATTTTTCGTTATATGGTAATTCGTTTGATGCATGCTTAGATAATTTGACTTTGGTTCTTAAAAGATGTTGTGATACCAATTTAACTTTAAGTTGGGAAAAAAGTCATTTTATGGTTAAGCATGGAATTGTGTTGGGTCATTTGGTCTCAAGAAAAGGGATTGAAGTTGACAAGGCAAAAATTGAGATAATATCTAAATTGCCTCCGCCGACAAATGTTAAGGGAATTCGTAGCTTTCTTGGTCATGCGGGTTTTTATCGGCGTTTTATAAAAGATTTTTCTAAAATTTGTAAGCCGTTAACAAACTTGCTTGCTAAAGAGACGGAATTTGTGTTTGACCAAGAATGTCTCAATTCTTTTAATTTGTTGAAGGAGAAATTGACTTCAGCCCCTATTCTTGTGGGTCCGGATTGGACTCAACCTTTTGAGATAATGTGTGATGCATCCGATTTTGCGGTGGGTGCAGTTTTGGGTCAGAAAATCGATAAAAAGTCACATGTGATCCAATATGCAAGTAGAATGTTAAATGATGCTCAATTGAATTATACTACAACCGAGAAGGAATTCTTGGCGGTGGTATTTGCTTTGGAAAAATTCCGTTCTTACTTGCTTGGATCTAAAGTGATTATTTATTCGGACCATGCTGCATTACGTTATTTGCTGTCCAAACAAGATGCCAAACCCCGATTGTTAAGATGGATGTTACTTTTACAAGAATTTGATATTTCCATCAAAGACAAAAAGGGTTGTGAGAATGTTGTGGCGGATCACTTGTCTAGACTTGAAAAGGGGTGTGTGAGTGAAATTCCTTTGAATGAAAATTTCCCCGATGAGCAGTTATTTGGTGTTAAGGATTGTGAACCTTGGTATGCCGACATTGTAAATTTTTTGGCTACGGGGGTTCTAAATCCAGATTTTTCAAGTCAAGAGAGGAAAAGATTTTTGTCAATGGTTAAGCAATATTATTGGGATGACCCATATTTGTTTAAACATGGTCCCGATATGGTTATTCGTAGATGCATTCATGAAAATGAGCAACAAAATGTTCTTTCTTTTTGTCATGAATTGCATTGTGGAGGTCATTTTAGTGGAAAGAAAACCGCTCAAAAAGTGTTACAATCGGGTTTCTTTTGGCCAAGTCTTTTTAAAGATGCATACATTTTTAGTAAAAGTTGTGACAGGTGCCAAAGAACCGGTAACATTAGTAAGCGGGATGAAATGCCTCTCACGAATAACTTGGTTGTGGATTTGTTTGACGTATGGGGCATAGATTTTATGGGTCCTTTTGTTGTTTCATGTGGTTTTGAATACATTTTAGTATCGGTGGATTATGTGTCAAAGTGGGTGGAAGCAATTCCTACCGGACTAACGATGCTAATATTGTTGTCAAGTTTGTCAAAGATGTGATTTTTAGTAGGTTTGGCGTTCCAAGGGCGATTATAAGTGATGGTGGTTCTCACTTTTGCAACAAAATTTTTGGAGCACTCATGAAGAAGTATGGGGTGAATCACAAGGTTGCAACCGCGTATCATCCCCAAACTTCCGGGCAAGTGGAAGTGAGTAACAAGCAAATAAAGGCCATTCTTGAGAAGACGGTGAAGCCAAACAGGAAGGATTGGGCCTTGAGGTTAAATGATGCATTGTGGGCGTACCGTACCGCCTACAAAACGCCAATTGGAATGAGTCCTTACCGGCTAGTCTTTGGGAAAGCTTGTCATTTGCCGGTGGAGATTGAGCATAAAGCATTTTGGGCAATCAAGGAGTTGAATATGGATTTGCAACTAGCCGGTGAGCAAAGGTTACTTCATTTGAATGAGCTTGAAGAGCATCGGTTGGAGGCATATGAGAACTCCCGGTTGTACAAGGAAAGAACGAAAAGGTACCATGACAAAAAGATTTTGCATAAGGAACTTAGTCCGGGAAGCAAGGTGCTATTGTTCAATTCAAGATTGAAGCTTTTCCCGGGAAAGTTACGTTCTCGTTGGAGTGGTCCGTTTGAGGTGGTGAATGTATACTCTCATGGAGCCGTGGAGTTGGTGAATCCGGTTACGAACAATAGGTTCAAGGTCAATGGACAAAGAGTGAAGCCTTATTTGGATGGAGCTTTGGGATTGAAGGATGTTGAGAGGATCGAGTTGAAGGATCCGTAAGCGTCGAGAAAGTCATTCCGTCGAGCTAACGACGTTAAACAAAAGCGCTGCTTGGGAGGCAACCCAAGGTAAGTAGTGTATTGTAGTACCCTTAAATTTAATTTTTTCTTTGTTTTCATCACTTTGAGGACAAAGTAATCATTAAGTTTGGGGGTGGAGAGTTTTAGTTTTTTCATTTTATTGTTTGCTTTATATATAAAAAAAAAAAAAAAAAAAAAAAAAAGCGTTGTTTTTTTGTATTTCGGGAACGTGTCGAACTACGGTGACCTGAGCCTATTGTTGTTGGGTAGTCCGCCCACATCAATGGGGACGTAGGCAGCGAAAGTGCGGTCAAAATATGGGTCGAATTGTAATTTATCAATGGATATTATGCTTGGTGTTTGCTTGCTTGGTGTTGTGCAGATTTTGAGCCAGCAAAAATCCCACTGTGCACTTGGGCGACCGCCCATGGTGTTGAGGGCGACCGCCCATGCTTGAGTTGCAAAGATTGGGAACCTCCTGGACATGTGGGCGACCGCCCAGAGGGGTATGTGCGACCGCCCATGCTGGTTGAATGAAAAGGAGAGAACTTGCTGTGCTGGTGGGCGTTCGCCCACAGGTCAATGAGCGACCGCCCACATACAAACTTTGAAATATGGAGCTTCTGGACAGGTGGGCGACCGCCCAGGTTGGAGTGAGCGACCGCCCACATGGCGAATCAGGCGTTACAAATTTTGAAACCCTACCAGCCGTCCCCTCATTTACTTCTCTCTCTCCTCAAAAATTCAAATAACCTCCCCTTCTCTCTCTAAAACCTCCGGTTCTCTCTCTACATCTCTCTACAAATTCTCTCCCAAATCACTCAAATCTTCTAAATTTCTTCCCTAATTTCTCTTCCCCCACCATACCCAACCCCCTTAACCAAGATTCAACCCAAATCACCATTGTTGAGCAAGAATCTTGAAGTGATTTTGAAAAGGTTGCAAGGGTGGAAAGGTTGCAAAAGATTTGATTTTGAAGCACAAAGGTGACGGGGTTGGTGTGGAAATCAGTTGTTCAAAGAAGGAGTCTTCTTCCAAGTTCATCTTCATCTTTTCCGGCGGAATTCCGGCGAGATTCCGGTGACTTTTCCGGCGAATTTTTCAGGGCAAGTAAGGTTTTCAATTCCATTTTCTTAGTGCCTAGTGTGGAAATTTGTGGGTGTTTATTTAAAATGTCTAGACGAAGAAATGCCCCTGTCCCGGAACCGGTGGTTGAGTTTGATGAAACAAGGTTTGTGGGTGCTAAAGCGCAGTCATTTTTTGAAAAATACTCAACCAAAGGATTTGCTGTAGAAAATGAATTTAATCCCGCGGAACTTGAGTTGGATGGCATTTTTGCAATGTATGGCTGGGGCAACTTGGCGAGACGTCCTTCCAATAAAGGGTCGAAAGTGTTGGTGCGGGAATTTTATGCCAATGCGTTTGAGGAAGGGCAAGTGAGGAAGTTTGGTTGGGTGAGAGGAAATAATGTGTACTATAATGCTGAAGATATCAATACCTACTATGGGATGGCATCGCCTGAGGTGTGTGATTATCACTCTAATGCACAGATCATGGAATCGAATGTGGCGGGTAACCTCCATATGTTGGAGCCGTATTTTGTTAATATTGATGTAGCATTGTTGCGGAATGGGAATGTGAAAAAGGCGCGAGACATGGATTTGAGAATGCGGGCTCTGCACCGCTTTATTTGTGAGCGCATAATGCCCACTTCGCACTACAATGATGTGCATTGGAGGAGAGCATTGTTAATGAATATGGTGTTGACCGGTCAAAGGTTCAATACGGGACGGGCAATGTCAAGGGAGATAGTGAACACCATTAGGACTATCGGGCGATGCACTTTTAATTTTCCATTGTTGATATCTGGATTGATAGAGAGGAGGGGAGTGAGTTTTCCTCGGTTGCGGATTGTGAGGGACATTGTGTCGAGCGGGACAGCTGTTAGTAAGAGGTCCCTGGTTATAAAGGGGCATGCTCACTTACAGCCGGGTGAAGGTTCGTCTAGGGGAGTGAGAGGGAATGAGGAGGATGAAGATATGGAGGAGCATGAGTTTACTCCTACGGAGGCGGCCTACTATGTGGGAGGCCATGTAGATGCTCTATCCGAGGAAATCAGGCAGCTCCGGGGGCATTATGAGATTATGGATCAGCGGTTAGTGGGTATGGAGGAGAGCCAGAGACAGCTCCAGTCGATGGCTACTGAGGAGTTTTATGCTGCCAGTATGTGGAGGCAGCGTATGGAGGATGCGCAATCGGAGATGTTCCAGGAGATGAGGCACAGGCTTCCTCCTCCTCCACCGCCTCAGCACATCCCATACCAACCGCCACGATACCGTACCCCGGAGCAGATGAGTGGATGGGGTACTTGGGAGGAGCAGCAGCAGCAGCAACAAGGTCAGCAGCAACAACAACAGCAGCAGCACTTTGGCACTGATTCGAGCGGAAGTGGCTCGGTGGGTCCTTGGGACCAATTTTGGAGATAGTTGGTGGTTGAAGGTACCCCTTATCCTTTCTTTTATTTTGTGCATTAGGGACAATGCATATTTTAAGTTTGGGGGTGTGGGGTACTTTGGTTGTTTGTATATGCTTTATGTTAGTTAGAATTTATTGTTTTGAAAAAAAAAAAAAAAAAAATTTTGAAAGTGAGAAAAATAATAATTAGCTATGTCCTTTTTTGTATTTAATCATTAACATTCTTGGTGTTCCCTAATTGCATGTGATGGATTGTGACCGCTAGGAAGGATAATTGGGGTGTAAATATGTTTATGCAAGTTGGTATATTTTTTGGTTAATTGTGTTATATTACTTAAGAGTTATAATTGAGTCATAAATCTCTTAGTTGTAAGTTTTGTGCACTTGTGAAAGTATGCTCTTTGATGATAATTTTGATTCATTTTTATAAAGTTTAGAGTACACCATCATCTTTTGAGTTAATGAATTTGTTTACCGATGTAACAACACTAGGCAAGTTTTGTGAGGAGTATTCCTTGGTTGTGAGTGGAACCCCCCCCTTTTGATCTTGAAAAGAAAGAAAAAAAAAGAAAAAAAAAGAGAAAAAAAAAATTAAAAATTAAAATAAATTGAGAGCAATGGCAATGCAATGTGTATTCGGTGAAACCTCCAGACGTGTAGATTAATCGGTTAGGGATTATTCTAGCTTAACCAGATTTCTGGGTATGCAGTAGCGTTATGGAGGAAGAGCTTTACCGCCGTGATGGTCCGTATCAAGCTCGATACCGAAATGGCTAACTCTCAAAGCCTTTAAATAAATCTCTACTTAGTATTAGGGGCATGGAGTTCGCCGCTACAGTGTTCCCTACTTGAACGGTAGTAGATTTAAAAGGGTGTTTAAAAGATCAAGGTGGGGGGTGTAATTATTTCATGGGAATATTCATGTTTTGTGTCTAAAAAGTGTTGTTGCTTGGTAAATAGAGTCAATAAAATAAAAGATGATTGGTGTACTTAGCTTTGTAAAAATGAATCGTGGTTGTGAGAAAAGAGAAAGATGTTGTTGCATAAAGAGATTTATGGTGCAATTATAATGGTTAAGTAATATTTTACAATTAATGGAAAATATATTGATACTTGCATTGTGGAAAATATTATCCTGCGGTTGATGGTGTTTGGTGATTTATGCAATTGTGGGGAATGCAAGAATGTAGGGACATAGTTAATTATTTGTTAGAGTAGTTTGTTTCTAATTTTTGTTTGTTTAGTTATTTTGGGTTTAGTTTGTTTTAGTGTTTGCTCGAGGACTAGCAAATGTCTAAGTTTGGGGGTATTTGATGAGTGAGTTTTACACTCATCCATTGACTACTTTTTCAACTTATTATTTGCTTAATCCTTGAGTTTTGTTTGTTTAATGGAAGTTTTTAGTGTTTTTAGTTTCAGTGGTGCAAAGTTGGAAATTGGGAACAATTGTGAACAAATCAAGTGGAAAATGGAGCATTGCAATTGTGGGACGGAAGGAATTAAAATGAGTGAAAAAGGAAGAAGGAGAGGTTAAAACAACAAAAAGGCTTTTGCCAAAGCAGGGCCTTTGAAGCAAGCTGGGCCAAAGGAAAGAAAAGAAAATGGCCCAACAGTCCGTCATTGTGGGCGGTCGCTCAGGTTGAGGTGGGCGGCCGCTCAGGAGAAATAATGTTGAAAGCTTGAACCTTCTATTGGGTAGGCGACCGCACAGGACTTGTGGGCGACCGCTCACCAAAGATGAGAGGTGAAGACAATTGCTTCTGCCAGGGTGGGCGACCGCCCAGGTGTTAGTGGCGACCGCCCACGAGGCGTTTTGAAGACAAAGAATGTACCTGGATTGGAGCAGTGATGGGAATTAACTAATGATTATTAATTGTGGCTGATCATGGGTTTTAATTAAGACTTTTAATTCCAGCTGGGGGTTTTTAGAAGAAGACAATTACTATTTTAGTTAATTAGTTTTCTTTTATTGTTTTTTTAGAGAACTCATATAAGTAGCTTGACATTTTTCTTTCCATAGCTAGAGAGTTTTTTCTGCAGAATTTCCTAAGATTTTCTTGGTGTTCTTACTTTTCCATGGCTAACTAAACTTTTAGTTCTTGGAATTGGAGGTAACATTTTATGTTTTAAGCTTTACTTTTCATTTATATCTTAGTAGTACTTGGGATAATCAAGTTGTTTTTAATGAAATTTTAGAACTTTTGTCTTGATCAAATAATTGTTCTTGAATTGTTTAGAATTTCAATTGTGAACCGCCAAATTTACAATTGAAATTAGTCTTGGCTTGATTTTCACAATTTGTTGAATCCTCGCCAAAAGATTCATAAGAATTGTGGTTTATTTTATGTTCTTAAGTTCTAAAATGGGTTTTTAGCTAATCTATGAACGGGCCAAGGGAGTAGATTAGTTAGAAACACTTGATTGCAAATCACCCGCCGAAGTGTCCCAATCATATTTTCGTAAGAACAAAACCCCAAGTGTACTTTGATTGATGAAATGTGAAACTTGAACATAACTTGTGAAGCCAACTCCGGGAATTAGTCTCCTTATTATTGAAATCTTCTACAATCAAACTCTACTTAATTTTTGTAGAAAATTTAGTTTTAAAACAAACCAAACAACTCTTTCACGTTACAACTTTTTGTTCTAGCAGTAATTCCTACACTTTAAATTTTGTGTCTCTGAGGTTCGACCCGACTTACCCTATTTACAAATCAATTGTAGATAGTTGAGTTGGAATTTTATTTTTGACGTTTTCGACGTCCGTCAAAAACAAAGTAAAGACGACAAAGAATTGAGAAAAGACATATTGATTAAGAAAGTTGAAGTACAAGGGGGCCCTATTACATCAACAAAAATAAAGGAAAAAAGATCCTCAAGCCTGATCATCTCCCCTAAATAAATCGTCCTGCTTGGTGGCGACGTCTGGGATAATGACTTGATTAGCTTAGGCTTCCTAGGCCTGCTTTCCTCGGCGTCCCCTTACTCGTCAGAAGCCTCCCCATTTTGTATCTTCTCTATCAAAACATTAATGTTTTGAGGATCAATTGGAGGGGGGGGGGACCGCCTCTCGGCCTCCCCGGGCGTCTTGAGTGGCAATCACTTTGAGGGCATTCTCGAAATAGGGCACTGATGGATGTGGTTTTACCCATCCAAAAGATATGTTTCCTAGCTTATTTGATCCTCGAAACCTTGGAAATTTAATATATTTTGTAGTGTTTTGAAAGTACAGGGGCTGAAGTGCAATTATTGAGAAAACGGAGGATTTGAGCTTATTTTGGAAATTCAGGGACCAAACTGCAATTATGGAAAATTGGGGAGAAATCTGATATTATAAAGTTCAAGAGCCAAAGTGAAAATATGGATAGTTCAAGGACTAAAGTAAAAGTCTGGAAATTCCAAGGACTAAAGAGCAAAGCTGGAAAGTATAGTGACCAAAGTGCAACTGTGTAATTGCGAAACGAATCCAAGGAAGGAAAATAAGGCATGGCGGGCAGAGGAACAAAGTGGCCGGCCAAAGCTAGGCATGGTCGAGAGTGCCCGAAGCAAGGCAAGGCATGCTGTTGACTTGAGCATGAGTTGGGCGAACGCCTGGACTGAAATTTCAAAAGTCATAACTTTCTGTACAATTGGGCGATTGCCCAGAACCAAAGTGGGCGACTGCCCAGCCCCCGTAAATCAGATTTTCAGTTTCCTTTTTCAAGAAGGATTCTACCCGTTTTTTCTAATTTTCACCTACCTCTTCCAATAAAAAGAACCCTGGACTAGTTTTTGGAGGATCTCTCATTCTCTCTCTATCTTTTCTTCCCCTTGTAATATATTCCATAGTTTAGGTTTTTATTTATTTTGAAGATTCAAGATTTATTT
Organism: Adenophora triphylla var. japonica; assembly: GCA_022495995.1. Classification (NCBI taxonomy): domain Eukaryota; kingdom Viridiplantae; phylum Streptophyta; class Magnoliopsida; order Asterales; family Campanulaceae; genus Adenophora; species Adenophora triphylla. Next base: position 123,849 of record JAFEMH010001525.1, on the reverse strand, counting down.
ATTTTAATGGCCATTCAAGGCTAATTTATTTGATTCATGAATTGAGGTAAGTAACAGTTGAATCTTTATGCTAGGGTTTTAATTCTTTCTATCTTTCTTTCGTTCTCGTTCTTCTCAACATTCTAAACTTTGTTCTTGAGATCAATTGTATTGACCTAGTGGAATATACTTTTGATATCTTGAATTTATTTGGATATAAATCATTGCACTTGCGTGGATGATTTGTAATTTGACAATTGTTGAGAAGAATAGATTCAATTAAGGACCTAACGGAAATAAAACAAATCTAGGTTCCATTGTTCTTAAGCTTTTAATTGAATCTCTTGAATGTTTATATATTAACCTTGCGGAAGTTATAAACAAGATAGCGATATTAGGGTTTTAATGTTGGTATTGACCTTGCTGAATATATTAACATCTTAATCCTATATTTTTGTGAACGAACCCAAGAATGAGATTGAATTCTTTTTACATGAAATTAATAGTATAAAGTGATAATTGTTATGATCCCCAATCCATGAATCCCTTGTCTCTTGTTATCTTTAATTAATTTGTTTTTGCTTTCTTAGTTTAATAATTCAAACCAATCAAAAACCCCTTTTCTTGATTACTTTTATACACTAATAAAATGCACTTGTTTCACTTTAGTTTCTGTGGATTCGACCCTTTCTTGTGCATACTACTACAACGGTAACTAGTATATTTGTTAGGTAATTTTAATAAGAGGGAGATTTCTTCCATCAAGTTTTTTTGCGCCGTTGCCGGGGACTTGTGTTGCGAACAAGTTAATTTTGTTAGTGTATTGTAAATAATTTTCTTTTATTAGTTTCTTTTTAGTGTAAATATTTTTCTTGTATTATTTTCTTTTTCTAGTTGTTTAAAAAATTAAAGGTCATGCATGAATAAAATTCTAATGAGAAAATATGACATGATCAAGTTTGTGATGAGATTGAGTTGGCCCTATATGGTGGGGAGAATATGGATGGTGAGGAGGTTCACAATGCGGATGAGAATTTTCAAACCCTTATCAATCTAAATGAAAACTTAACTATCATTATTGTATCTTCTCCTTTCCTTGTGATGAAAAAGGTGGTGAGAGGCCACAAGTGGAAAAGCCCAAGGTACGTAAATATCAAAAATTCCCTCTAGTCCTAAAAGACATGATAAAAAGGGGAATATATATGGGGCATAATCTGAAAATAAGGACCCATGAAACCATGAAGTGGGCCAAAGGACAAAAAGTGAAGTCCAAACGTGAGCAACGGTCGGGCTAACGACCTTAACCAAATGCGCTTATTGGGAGGCAACCCAAGTAGGTACGTTTTATTTGCTTTATTTTTTTGTTTTGTTGTGTCATATCATCCTTTGAACCCGATGCATATTTTTTTCTCTTTGCTATGAGGATATATCATGTTTTGAGTTTGGGGATAGATATCTCTCCGAGTTTGTGGGTTTATAGGGGAGTGTATATAGTGTCACCCTAAAAAAAATAGAAAATTTGAAAATTTTGTTCTTTTTATATTTTGGGTTGTTGGCAAAAGTCTATGAGGATTTCAGAGTGATTTAATTTTAAAATCATGAGTATTATTATCAATATGGGGTTATAATTGCATTGATACATGTAAAACATGATTTCTCCACCTTTCACTTCCATGATATTTTTATTGATCATTGTTACCAATTTAGGAGACCTTTATAGGATCACTTTGACATTCTCGGGGTCCCTAGAACATGTTTGGATGACTGTCAATAACACATCAATTAGGCTATTCAGGAAGTGATATTTGGCTTCTTTGAACCCTATTTGTGAGCCTTTAACTTTCTCGTCACTTATATAAAAAAACTTTCACTAGCACCCCTTTTGAGCTTTAAAAGAATGAAATCTCTCACAAAGTGGGAGATTATCTTAGACCACCATTCGCCTTCTTTTTTACCCGCATTATCCTACCCTTTTAACTTATACACTATTTTCTCACCTTTTCAAGAAAGTGAAACTAGGGAATGATGGGAATGTTTGGATGATGTTTGAAAAATCAAAGGGTTGAGTGGAAAGTGATCTTGAAAATAAAAAAAGGGTCATGTTATGTAATGAAAAGAGGGGCTTGAGCAAAAGTATTGAATGCACATTCTTCGTGATGTATTTGTGCAAAGCAAAGCAAAGCAAAAAAAAAAAACAGAGAATAAAAGAAAAGGAAAGAAAAGAAGATTAAAAAGCCTTGCCCTCTCTAATGTGGAAGTGGATAGTGGCCAAAAAGAAAGAAAGGTGATCAACCCCAAGTGTGAAAGTATGCAAAATTATAAGTTTGGGGGTTAAATCAATGGGTTGGCATGGGGCGGAATGATAAATTTCAAAGGGAGAATGTATGATGAAGACTTCTTAGTTTCACTACTTGACTTCGTATGTCCTTACCTTCATTTGAAATCGTGAACCTAGCCCGCGTTTTTCGCGATTCATTTCAAGCCATAAAGCCATATTTGATTCCTAAATAGTAGCCGGGTTGACATTTTTGTTTAAACATGCATATGAGTGTCTCTTGTGCAGAAATTTATTTTATTATCATTGATTTAGAGCATGTCGTTAGTGACCCTATGAATTATCTTATTTTGGTAACATTGATCTCTCATATTTCATTTATCTTTCATTATGTGGTGGAGAATTGTAAGTTAGATGCATCAATGTAAATATAATCCCATGTTCATGATAATGCTTGTAGATTATGTGTGTGGAAAGATCTGAGACTTGTTGTCCCAACAACCTATTATATGAATTGAACAAATCCCAAAAATATTTTCTTTTGTTATAGTTAGTTAGATTTTATTTTGTTTTAGTTTTGTTTTACTCGAGATGAGCAAAAGATAAGTTTGGGGGTATTTGATGGATATGGTTTTACCTATCCAAAAAAATATGTTTCCTAGCTTATATGATGCTCAAAATCTTGGGAATTTAATGTATTTTGTAATGTTTTGAAAGTATAGGGACTGAAGTGCAATTATTGAGAAAATGGAGGATTTGAGCTAATTTTGGAAATTCAGGGACCAAACTGTAATTATTGAAAATTGGGGGAGAAATATGATATTATAAAGTTCAGGGGCCAAAGTGAAAATATGGATAGTTCAAGGACTAAAGTAAAAGTCTGGAAAGTTCAAGGACTAAAGAGCAAAGCTGGAAAGTATAGTGACCAAAGTGCAACTGTACACTTGCGAAACGAATCCAAGGAAGGAAAATAAGGCAAGGCGGGCAGAGGAACAAAGTGGCCGGCCAAAGCTAGGCATGGCCGAGAGTGGCCGAAGCAAGGCAAGGCATGCTGTTGACTTGGGCATGAGTTGGGCGACCGCCTGGAGTGAAATTACAAAAGTCATAACTTTTTGTACAATTGGGCGATTGCCCAGAACCAAAGTGGGCGACCGCCCAGCCCCCGTAAATCAGATTTTCAGTTTCCTTTTTCAAGAAGGATTCTACCCGTTTTTCCTAATTTTCACCTCCCTCCCCATATAAAAAGAACCCTAGACTAGTTTTTGGAGGATCTCTCATTCTCTCTCTATCTTTTCTTCCCCTTGTAATATATTCCATAATTTAGGTTTTTATTTATTTTGAAGATTCAAGATTTATATATTTTAATGACCATTCAAGGCTAATTTATTTGATTCGTGGATTGAGGTAAGTAACAATTGGATCTTTATGCTAGGGTTTAAATTTTTCCTATCTCTCTTCTGTTCTTGTTCTTCTCAACATTCTAAACTTTGTTCTTGAGATCAATTGTATTGACCTAGAGAAATATACTTTTGATATCTTGAATTTATTTGGATATAAACCATTGTACTTGCGTGGATGATTTGTAATTTGACCATTGTTGAGAAGAATAGATTCAATTGAGGACCTAGCGGAAATCAAACAAATCTAGGTTCCATTGTTCTTAAGATTTTAATTGAATCTCTTGAATATTTATATTAACCTTGTGAAAGTTATAAACATGATAGAGATATTAGGGTTTTAATGTTGGTATTGACCTTGCAGAATATATTAACATCTTAATCCTATATTTTTGTGAACGAATCCAAGAATGAGATTGAATTCTTTTTACATGAAATAAATAGTATAAAGTGATAATTGTTATGATCTCCAATCCATGAATCCCTTGTCTCTTGTTATCTTTAATTAATTTATTTTTGCTTTCTTAGTTTAATAATTCAAACCAATCAAAAACCCCTTTTCTTGATTACTTTTATACACTAATAAAATGCACTTGTTCCACTTTAGTCCCTGTGGATTCGACCCTTGCTTGTGCATACTACTACAATGGTAACTAGTATACTTGCTAGGTAATTTTAATAAGAGGGAGATTTCCTCCATCAGGCACCAAGGCATGGCCAGACCGGGCAAGGTCATCATAAGAGTCTTGACAAACAAGACGTGCATCAAGCACACGTTGGCTTTTAGATTTGGGTCCACCACGGCCCTTCTGGCTAAATGGAGATAGCCGTCGGAGTGCATGGTGGCCGTCTTGTCGGCCAGAGCTTGTCTAAAGGTCGTGCTTACCTTGTATTGGGAGATAGCCTCAGCAATTTGAGTGGGCAAGCTAGCCTCTAACTGTTTATACCGAGCGTCTACTACCTCGGCATTTTCCCCAGCTCAGCCACGAGCCTCTAAATTTCAGCCTGCCCGGCTTTTTTGGCTTCCTTGGCCTTAGCTTGAGCCGCCTTGGCCGCCCTCTCTGCTCTCTCGGCCTCTGCCTTGGCCACTTTCTGCTCGTCGAACTCCTTCCTTTGGGACTTGAGCAATTCAACCGCCTTGGCCAGGTCGGCCTTATTCTTCTTGATCTGATGATCAAGGCGTTGCTCCAAGTAATCAGCTACCTTGCTCCTGATGGCCTCATATGCAGTCACAGTTGCAAGCTACACAAACAAAGAAAAACATCAGCAAAAAATTACAAGTGTTATGAAAACCGAAAAAGAAAAGTAAATGACGAGAAGGTTTTCTCGCTTAGACAGAGGCCTTTCCTATTGGCCAAATGCTCCATGATCGACTTTATATCAATGAATTGATCAAGCAGCTACTTGTAAATGGCCCGGTGGACAATTGGCTGGTCAAGTCTAAGCTTTGGGCCCTTCCTGGCCAACACATCCAAACCTTTGACGGTGGGGACCGTCCATTCCTTTGCCACCTTCTAAGCCTCGGCGTAAGTCTTTAGCAGTGACCTCCCCGGAGGAAGACACAACAGTTATTCTTTTGGAGGGAGGCTCCTCCAGCACGGTCTCCACCCTTTGCCTCTTTTGGGCAGGGGTTCTCTCGCCGGCATTGGCCTCCTCGGTCTCAACCAGACTGGCATTTCTCAAGGCCTCCTCAGTTTCAGGAGCCATAACATGGGAGCTATGCCCCTCTTCAGTGTGGGCCTCCTGCCTGTCGTTACCCTGCTCGGTAGAGGCACCAACGCCCCCCACTGGCTTCAAGGGAAGCGCCCCAGCTTCCTTCGTAGATAAAACGTCCTGACGAACGATAGCGTCATCTCGTCTTTTATTTCGGTCCGAGGACCGAGAAGTCCTCCTCTTCAGCTTCACAAGCACTTGAGGGTCCATAATCTCCTCTTCCATCTTATTTATTTATTCTTTGATTAGATCTGCAAAGACGAGTAGGACAAATTAATACAGTGACGAGGAAGGACAAACAACAAAAAATAATTATAAAAGTATGAAAGACGAGGAAGTTGAAACATTACAGCCGACGATGCCATCCTCAGCAAGACATCTGTCGTCATACAATTTGCAGTCATCACACTCGTCATGGAAAACTAGACCGGGGTATACCCTCCAGTCGAGAAACCTATTCCCCCTAGCAACAGAGATGAGGGGTGTCAAACCATACAAGGGACCTGGCATGATCCCGGCTTGCACGTAATACCTCAGTCTCTCAATCAACTGACCTCTCCACCTCGGCAAACTGCCTCAGTCTCTCAATCAACTGACCTCTCCATTCCGGCCTCCACACCTGCTCGGGCACCCCAGGAAATTTCGAGGGAGCAGCAAACTCCCAGCCTTGTCGGCTTTCTACCCTAATGACATGGTTGTTCCACCCCGACACTTTGCTAGATATAGGGTAGATGAGTTTGGGTTGGTTGGGGTCACTCCTTATCACCAAGATCCTAGTGTCCTCCTTATAGCTAACAGTGAAGAAGTGGTGGAAGGCAGATTGACAAGGTTCAAAACCTAGACTGCGACATAATACTATGAAGCCGGTGAGGAACCCCACAGCATTGGCGCCTATCATAGCCGGGACAGCTTGCATGTCCTCAAGGAACTCACAAATAAATGGATCTAAGGGGAGGCACAGACCGAGCTGGAATTGCTTGTAGAAAAAATGTATGTAATTAAAGGAGTATATGAAGTCCTCCATTGCCTTCTCATCTTTTATGGGGGCACCGGGAAGGTAGCTAAGACCGACTCATCCCTAGACACCCCGTACTTGGAGTATACCTCCTCTAACATGGGCTCCCCGGCTTTGATGGGTTTAGGCCTTGGGGTGTATACTCTACCTCGATTGGACTTCCCTCGTCCTCTACCTCGGCCCCTAGCATGGGCTCCCTAGACAAAGGCATCCATTATCCTCCCAGAAGTTGAGGGACCAGTAGGACGAGCAGTACTACTTCCTCTTCCCGTCATGGCTACACAAATAAAAGAACATGGGTCAAAATTTTTCCAAGGCAATATGGAAGAACGAGGACGAGAAAGCGAATCCCTCCTCGTCTTATTTATTAAAATCGAGGAGGGATCCTTACCTATCAAAGGATGCTCCAAATGGTCAGACTTCAAGTAATAGAGATTGATATGGCGAAGGATCTCAGTCCAACCATGGAACAACACAACATTAGGGGAATCTACATCTAGTCGGTCAATGCTAAACCGACTTGGGTAATGTACATCGGTCCTAGGAGATTGGTACCTCGTCAGTATCTCCCCGATTTCATTCAAACTTAACATCATCCACGGACCATCTATTCGTTGGTAGATCCTAAGATTTTGGGTGTGATAGCAATACAAAGCATTTGAATTACTTCTCCATGTTCTCGCCATTTCTAAATATGAGGAAGGCACAAGAAATGCTCAAGAAAAGCTTAAAGAAGGTGCAACAATGACAGATTCAATAAGAATCCACCACGAACAAGAAACTCAGAAATTTGGAAGAAAAATAGACAAAAGGGAAGAAATTATACCTTATTCAAAGGATGGTGGATGGAAGCACGTACGAAATCAAGCAAAGACCCTAGAAAATCAAACACGAAATCTGGTAACAACTGACGGTTTTTAAAGCTTATAGTTCTCTCTAAAAGATGAATAGTGATAAAAGAGTAAAAATGAAATGGGTTTTAGCTTTTATACCCAGATCTAAAATGGGTATGGGTCAAAATCCAGGTTAAGGCACCGTCTCCTTACTCGCATTTAATGTTCTAGAGTGTTCCTAAGACGAATGTCCAGATCTCGTAAATCGCGCCCATCATTGTCTAAATAACCAGCGGATAATGGGACGCTTTGTGATTTGTAAAAAAACCCGTCGTATTCGTTTAAGCCGAGGTCGAGCACCACTTCCTCCTCGGCTAAGCCGAGCTAGGAAGTTGGGGGCCACTGAACGGTATAAACCGAGGTACGAACGTGGATAATAACCGGGAAAGATCCAATGGATTGGGCCCAAAATATAATCCATATATGTCTCAAATACGATAAAGGGAGTGGGCTTTCCCTACCTTTGCTCGTCGTGGCTCCTCGTCATTCCCACTATGTTGACGTAGATATAGCAGATCATATAATGACTAAGACACATAATTCTTGTATGCTGACAAGGCACATTCTTATATTTCAAGAAAGGCATCTATCAAGGCCGACCTGGGTCTCACCAAAAGACGAGGAGCACCTCCTCGGTCGTCAACAAGGCAAGGAAATGAGCTTCTCTATCCTTGCTCTCCTCTCTTCCTCGGCTCTCATTCAGGTCAACCAAGTATAACAAGCCGAGGAGCATGCCACCTAGGCATACGGACAGAAGGCAATACTAATCCTACTCAAACAAGGATTGTGGGAAGTTATAATCCCACTAGGATTATAACCTCCTCTCACACAACTTCCTAATCAAAGAAGGACTCTACATCCCTACACCTATAAATACAAGCCATAATTCACATATTTTGGTAACACATCTTTTGACTCTAAACTCTTGTAAATTTATTTCTCTCTATCACACAAATACCTACTCTCACGCCGTAGTGCCTTCGCCGGTGAAGCCCCGGCTTAGTTTACGTGTTTGTTCATATTTTTCAGGCTATTCGAACATACATGATTCAACCTGACGCTGGATTTGGGCTAATCCGAACATTTTTGACATCATCATTATCAAAAATAGATAATGAGACCCACTTTTCATTATCACAACAAAAACTCTCTACACACTTTCTCCCTCATACTTTACTTTTCGTACCCATAACATTTAATTTATTTTCTTAATTCCCTATACACCTTTTGACTTATCAAATTTATTAGGGATATTACTCTATCTATTTTATGTGCCACTATATATGATGAGTCCATACCCTTCAGACCAGTCCCAAAATCGCTCGGGTGCACCTCATACCCAAGATCAAGTGAGCTTGAGAGTTCCAGACCGAGCCATCATAAGACCGCAAATATCTCGGTCTTATCCAGACTCCCGGTTGATATCTTGTGGATCACGATTCCGTACGACCTCTGACATCAACTAGAAGACGTGTTCCTAACGCATTAAATGGCATCCATCACGCGTGTTGTGGCGCCGAACCAACTACCACCTGCTCCTCTTTCCCCCGTCCTTTCAACGACATTGTAAGTACCCAAATCTGGCTCATGCCTTCCGGTTAAGTTTCCTGGCAATTCCCCGAACTTTCGTAAAATTCAGGGGCGATTCGGGAACTTTTCCAAACTTTCCAAGGGAGGAAGGACCTGCTAGGAATTAAAATTCCATGCAGGACCTCGCTGGAAAGAGGCTTCTAGCTGCCACCTTGCATGAATCTAGAAACATGCTGACACGACAGAGGATAACGCCGAGCGGCTTGTTTTGCCAAGGATTAATGCCGGGCGGCTTATTTAGGAAGCATACTGCAGCCTATAAATATAGGTCTCCTCTACCCATTTTAAGGAGAACTTAGAAGCACTATTACTCTGCCAATTTAATACCACAAATTTCCAGAGATTAAAAAACTCCAAAAACCACCTCCCTCCTCCATAAATCCCTTCCTAAACTATTCCTAAATAGGAAAATCCCCTTGAGAGATAGAGAGAACCACCATTGGTAATCTCTCCTTCCTTTCCCCTTGAAATACTCTCATTATATTGCTTTATTTATTGCTTGTCATTTATACTTCCATTATTTGCCATTTATATTGATTATTTGCTATAAAATTCCTATATTTGCCATGTAAATCACCATATCCCCCTTTTCCCTATACAAATGATTCATTGGGGATCCTCTTCCAAGGATGAACAAGGGTCCACAAGTGGCTTGTTCTAGGAAAGATCCACCACATGATGATGTGATGTTCCTTTATTTTTCATAAAAATGCAATCTTTATTTCCATTATGTCATCCCCCTCCCTTGATCTAGCCTTCCAAGGATTGTGCACCTTATGAGGTCTTAAAGGACATAGGAAGAGTCATAAAGATCTCCCTTTTAATTCATGTCTTTAGTTTAATAATATTCATTACGTTATTTACCTTAAAAATGCAATCTTTACTTTCAATGTCATTTCCCCCATGTCCCTTAAGGATGGATCACTCTCCGAGGATTGTCTAGTAGCCTTTTAAGGCACGAAAGACATAGAATGAGCATAAAGATTCAATCTTTATACCCCTTCCCCTAGTCCCCTTGGTTCTTGGAGCATTCTGAAGCTGAAAGTTGCCAAAAATGCCCGGAGAAACAGTCTGAAAATGAAGCAATTTGGAACCTGGAAAACTGCTGGATCTAGCCGGACGGCTTGATCTGCCTGGATCATAGCCGGGCGACTTCATTTGCAGTTCCATCAGGACACTTTTCTGAGGTTAATCTGGAATCCATGGCAGCTTGGGGCTATTCAGTCCTATGTCTGGCCAGGTTCCAGAAAATTTACGTGCCTATGTGTTGCATTTTCCCCGTCCCGAAAAACATTCTTTTAAAACACATGATGAAAAATCTCTATTTTAACTCAAAAAAGAATTTTTTTAGGAGACCGCACACTACGCACACTATATATCCTGTACACTTTTGCGTGCACGTCCTTCAACCCGGGATGGTTGTTCAGCTGCAGTCACGGACAGTGTTATGACTCTCCCGGGCGTGCACGAAATCATCCCAAACTCCCCATGGCAGCCAGTGTCGACCAATGCACTAGTCCGTGTCACACTTTTAAAATCGTGACTTTTTTGGTTGGTTTTTGGTCTAGACCGTGTCATACAGCCTCGTCGTGTACCCCCGTAAAAGTTAAACCCGAGCCCATGCCAAAAGTCAAGATTCCTCGCGCAAGCGAAGCCATGCCGAAATTTCGTTAGGCAAAATTGGCAAAATCTTGACCCCGACATTGACTTTGACTTTGACCCGCACGGGGTATGTAAGAGTCAAACCCGAGTTCGTGCCAAAAATCAAGGTCCCTCGCGCAAGCAAAGCCATGCCAAAATTTCGTTAGGCAAAAATTGGCAAAATCTTAACCCCGACATTGACTTTGACTTTGACTTGCATAAAGTATGCAACAACGCTCAATGTGACGCTGTGTCATTCGACTTTTAACGTCCGACCCATACCTATTATTTTCCTTGGACAATGCCAAAGTCAAAACGTTTATCGTGTAAGCGAAACTCTGCCGAAACTTCGTTGAGGCTAAAAGACTTGACTTTCACGGCATTGACATTGACTATAATCCGCATCGCTCGCGCGTTAAAAATTCCTATGATCCACTAGACCCTAGGACCGTTCTTCTCTCTCGGTCGGTGGGATCCGCGTGCCCTATAGGACCCTCGCCCGGGGCTGTCCACCCTGGGAGGTCGAAATACAGGTGGAAAACGAGGGGCTTATAGACGTAGTGACGGAACCCACTGATTCAGGATCTAGAGTAGTTGCGAAAAAGAAGGGCAACCTTTTCCAACCAAATAGAAATAAATAAAAGACATTGTTTTAAGTAAACTTGAAGATTCTTAATTGCATATTACTTGAGCCATCAGCCTAAACACCTACCCCGAGTCTAAACCTTGCCTATCCCTTTCCCGCAACGAGAAAGAAGTGGGTGAGAATACCGGGTCAGCGGCTTGTTAGTGCAGAAATTTCAGGCTCAGATAGTTCGTCGGAATCGTCAGTTTCGTCAGCCCAGAGATTCAGAATGGCAGATTTGACAGAAAAAAGCAGTGGTATGGGTAATCCGGTGACTAGAGAGGAAGAGCTAGCCCTAGCCTGGGAAAACAGTCGTAAGGTCCATGAGGAACAGCAAGCCATGCTCATCGATGCTCTCTGTCGTCATGGGGTTCAGATAGTGGTTGAAGCCAATAGTTCTTTGGTCATGGTGGAAGATGGAACCCCAGAAACAGTGATTTCAGCCCCTCCATCCTATAACCAATGCCCTCCTCCATCCACATATGATCCCTTACCAACGACTACTCCTTTTCAGCCCTTTCCAACATCCCAAGCCATCAGGGCTCCAACACCCTCACCTCCTCAGATAAGACCCAATTTTGTTCACTACCAACAGAGAACAAATGCTACAGCCACCCCAGTCACTCAGTCTCTGCATTATCCCATGGGATTCTTTCCTCCTCCTCAGTACAGACCAAATCAACTGATCCCAAAACTCCAGTACCAGTCTAAATATCCCTTTGTTAAACTTCCCGGGTATCAATCCGCAAATAACCCCAATGAGGCTTTTGACCAGTTTGACCTTTCCAACTTTGTCAACGCTTGTGAATTTGCCTCTCTCTCAGATAGTGGCAGTAAAGAGTCGGTCGGAAATGAGAAGAGGAATGGGCTGATCTACAGTGACGATGAAAGCTCGGTAGAGGGTATGAACGTAGAGCCAATGGGAATGAAATCCGAAGGACCGGATGGGGTAGAAAATCACAGACCTGAGAATGAGGACGGTATTACCTCAAAATGCAACTGTCACTCTTGCAGAAGCTTAGAGGAGAAAATGGACACAAGCTCAGATGAGGAAGAGTATGAATTAAACATCTTAGAATTCAACACCCCTTATAGAGACCTGGTTGGTGAATGGAGAAACTTGATCGAAGCTTTAGATGAGCAAGGGAATTGGGCTCCACCCGCTGATCTTGAATATGTAAGCATCATTGAGACTGAACCTCCGTCAGGAAGGGTGAACTCTATTGCAATATTAAGAGTCACCCCTGAGACATTATCCAAGAGAGAATGTGTGGAAGCCTTAGAAAGGGTCTTAAAGTTTGAGGTGACCCCGATCCCCTTCCTATCTTATGACGACAATGACATTTTCTTGGTAATCCCTACGTCAGAGGAAGAGCCCAGAGCGCCCCTTATATGGCGTCAAATATCTCGGTCTTCCTTTGCGACCATTGGTCACCAGAGTCAGGACGAAAGTTTCAAGGGAAGCTATTGTAGTGAGACTGAGGAAGACACGGTTGAGATGCCAGAAGGGACAGTAGAAGAATGGCTCACCCAAAAGCCAACTAGCCCAGAAAACCCTCCCGAAAGTAATGACCTGAAACTTGTCAAAAGGTTCGATCCTAAAGAAACCCTTATCGATGATAGAATCTCCCACTTCAGGAAGTGTTTGGCCAATGTCAAAGATGCTGTCAAAAGGTTGACCCCGAAGGAAAGAAGGGATATGCTTGACAGTGATGAGGAGTGTGACCCTGCTTTGTTGAAAAAGCTGCTATAGCAAGATGATGAAGCCACTAGCAAACCTCCAAACCCTGGGATTGATAACTCCTGTTGCATGTTGACTCTGAAGAGCCTGAATGAAATAGTCAAGGTGTTGGTCCCAAAGGTGGCAACAAGGGTGAAAATACAGCTAGAGGGGGGGTGAATAGCTGTTTAAAATTTTTCGCCCTCGTTTAAAGACTGAACCTCTTGCTAACAAAATCCTCTTGCAGTTGATAATAGACTGCAAGTGATAGTGTAAAATGCACAGCGGAATAATAGAGTGTAAAGCGGTTTTGAGAGGCGGTTTGTAAAATGCGGTTTTGGTGGTGCGGTTTTGGGAAGTGCAGTTGTACAAACACGTGTGGTTTTGACTTTGTTAACTCCAAACACTATTTCACAATAATGGATAACTAAATCAAGATCAAACAGAGACAAAGATAAATAATTAGCAAGCACAGGAAATATAAATGCAGAAAGTAAGAACACGCTATTTGGAGTGGTTCAATCGATAAACGATCTACGTCCACTACCAAGATGGTTAGTCTTGGATTTCTAAGAGAGATTTTATATTAAGTATTGCGAGATTACAAAGTACAATAAAATCTTTTCTATGAAGAACAAATCCAAAACTATAACCAGTGTATCTCAAGTGTTTAATCTATGTGATTAGAACAAATGAGGTGTGTGTGTGAGAACAAGATCAAGGCTCTTTAAATCTGTGAGATGTAGAGCACAATGATTCTTGAAAGTGTTAAGGCTTGATTTTTGGGCTGGGAATATTTCTTGAAGTTTGAAGATGAAGATTCAAAGGGTTGAATAATTTACGAGCGAGCTTCGGCTTCTATGAACACAAAGACTTCTCAATTTTGCAAGCAATCTTCAAATGGTGAAGATTGGGGGTATTTATACCCAAGCATCAAGAAACTAGCCGTTGGATACATCTGTTTGAAGGACAGTACTTGATGCAATCCTATTGGTCCACATGACAACCACTTTTGTCCTTTGGTACAGTGCTGCAGATAAAGCCGATCGTGCTCCAGCTGCAAGCAATGAGGTTAGGACACCTGTCACCTTTTCAAGATCCTTGCAGATCTTTTCTGACATTGAATCACGTGACAAGATATGGTGGTTGACTTTTGATATTGCTGACGTGGATTCCAACGGATAAAAAGTGGTTCACTTCAAGTAGCCAATCATTGGATGCGGTTGGTGAGACGCGGTTAGGAATGTGCGGTTTGCTACACCAGGGGGTTGCAAGGATGCGGTTGTAGGTGAACTGCAATGATGCGGTTCAACAAGCGGTTTGCACTGAGGTAGTTCATTGAGCAGATTCAAGGAATCATACATGCGGTTTGCATGTGCGGTTCTAAGGGGCGGTTTTGAATACTGCTGGAACTGCAACCTTACATCCAATGAGTCTTGTGCCATACTTCAAGCCTAAGATTAACCTATTCTATAAAATGGACTTAGCTAAAAAATTGAAGTCTAAGCTTCATTACATAGGGTCCTAAAGTCCTTAAAATAGACAGGAGGTTATGGTATCAATCAAATCTAATACAAAATAGGAGGGTTAAAACATGCATACCCAACAATCTCCCCCTATTTGATTGATGCCATTACCTACTATAACAAAAGCAAACATTGTACTTGGTAAGAACATGTCCATAAGAATTAACATGGTAATTCATGTCCCAAGTCAATGCACACACTTAGCTTAAGCTATAGATTTCTATACTTTCTAAAAGATAAAAACTTACAATATGGAAAGTATAGGAATGCATTCAGTGCACTTAAGAAATATGAGTTTAAGTTCAAAGTGCGGTTTAAACTGAATGTTTAAACATCAATTCAAAATAGTGATTTTTAAGTTGAAAAATATTTTGAATGAGGTTATAAACCATAAGAGGTTTCATTGTTCTACAAACAAGTAGTTTGATATGAACAAGGTTTTGGAACCAATGATGCATTTTTCATTACTACCAATGCGGTTACACTTACAATGGTAGAGAAGCAAAATACAAAGGTTTCAAAAAAGAAAGTTGGACAAAAATACATGGAGTGTGGTCCAACAAAACAAAAAAGAGTTCAGCAAAAAGAATAAAGAAGTTACAAAAGAGAAGTCCTAATGCTGACGCGGTTGATGATGCGGTTGATGATGGCGCGGTTGATGTTGATGGCGTGCTTGCTCTCTAGGTTGATTGACTTCTTCGGGGCCTTGCGGTTCTGAAGGTCTGAAGGCTGAGCTTTCACCTCTGATATTTCTTCTGAGGGCTCTGAGGTCTTCAGCCTGTCTAGCAAGGGTAGTCTCAACAGTTCGTAGTGCGGTTACAGAATCAGCAGCAGCGGTTCCAACAGCATCAACAGATCTAGTGTTTCCATCAACACTTTCCTTGATCTGAGTAGTGAATCCTTCAATGCAGGCCTTCAAAGAATTGTAGAATGTGAAGATCTCATCCTGAATGGCTACTGTTTGAGTAGAGAGAGCATCTCTAAGCGGTTCCAGATCAACAGTCACATTCAGGTTGGACTTCAATTCCTTGATGGAGTTGTCAAGCTTGAGGTTGAAGCCTGCCTTGAGATTCTCAAATCTGAAGGAAATGTCATCATCAAAATTCTTTACCTGCTCCTTGATACTGTCTCCCACTATGTTGAGGTCAACATTGATTCTTTCTTTGAGGGAGTCCAGTTCAGAAAAGATTTTGAGCTGCAGGTCATCCAACGCGGTTTGAGAAGGGGCGGCTGAGGTAGAGGCTTGCTGCGGTTGAGGATGGGAATCTTCAAGGGTTTTCATGAAGGATACCAGGGCAGAGTTGGTTGAGGAGACAAACTCATTAGATAGTAGGGAGAGCATCTCTTGGAGTTGAGTCTTTGAAACCGCATCTCCCATGGCATTTAGCACTCCTTTGGCTAAGTCTTCCTTGAAACCTTGGAAGCACTCTGTAGCTGCGGTTTTAACAGCTTCAGCGGTTTGGATAGAGGAACTTCTCTCCCCCTTAATGGTATCAATCAAAAAGGTTTTAAGATTTGCCAATTCTAGGGCTTGAGCATCCACCTTGGCTAGAAGGGTTTGGTTGGAAGCGGTTAGGGAATTATTGGAGGCCTCAAGAGCGGCATTCGAAGCGGTTAGCTTGATCATGTGGCCTTGGTTTAAGAGAAGTTGGCCTTGGATAAGATTAAGGGTTGAAAGAATTTGGGAGTAATCGGAGGGTGCGGTTGGAGTTGAAGGAACTTGGGTAATTGAGGGAGGCGGTTGAGATTGGGTTGGAGGAGCGGTTTGGGAAATGGGTTGAAGGAGGGTTTGGAAAAGGCGGCTGGCAGGGACTGTATAAGGTGAAATGGTTGAGGGAGGATTTGGTTGTGTTTGGGATAAAGGGATAGAAGCGGTTGGGATAGGTAATGAGGGGATTGGTGCGGTTGAGATAGGTGCGGTTGGAGGAGGTGGAATGATAACACTTGGAATAGCAGAAGTTATAGGGTTGGAATTTGATGAAGAACTGGTATGAGAGGTATGGACAGAAACAGGAGGGGTTATTTGCGGTTGAGTGGGTGCGGTTTCAGGAATGGGTGAGGTTTGATGAGGCGGAGTAGGAAGGCGGTCAGGAGTAGGTGATTTATGAGGAGGAGAATTTTCAGGAGGAGGGGTATTGACGCGGTTTGGGGAAGGAGTTCTGTCGCGGTTAAGGTTGGAAATTGAGATGGCTGGGGTGTGATGTGAGTAAGGTGTTGATTGGGCGCGGTTTGAATTTTGTTTAGAAGGAGAGCGGTTGGAATTTTGAGGTGAGGAGGTTTGGGAATTGTATTGGTTTGAGGAAGAGTTGGATTTGGTAGAGGAGTCAGAGGATGAATGAGTAGATGAAGGTGAAGAGGAATGGGAAGAAGGGGGTGAAGGAGTTTTCTGTCTTGAAAGGCGGTGCAAAAAGCGTTTGGGGCCTTTCTCAGGGGTTCTCCTCTTAGCAATCTGTTTGACTCTAGGTTGCTTCTCCCCCTGAGCGGTTGCTTTTCTTTGCGGTTGGGGAGGAGAATGCGGTTCTGGTGTTGGGGCTTTGGAAAGTGCTTTTTCAGGGGATGGCTGAAGGGAATGGATGGGAGATTGAGGAGGGGTTTGAACAAGCGGTTGGGTAAGGGGCGGTTGAGAAGGAGGCGGGTGTGAAATGGGGTCTTTGGATTTTCCTTTGACAGATACCTTCTCAGCTCTTTCTTTTTCTATTCTCTCAATCTCAGCTCTATAAAAATTGGACAACTCCTCATCAGTCATCTTTGCCAATTTAGCTTGAGTTTCCTTGGCCTTCTTGGCCCTAGCAATCAAAGGAGGGATAGATGCATCCTCTTCTTCTTCTTCTTCTTCAATGACCTCATCTTGAAGGGTCATCTTCTCCTTTTCCTTCCTTGGCTTTTTCTGACTGGGGCCTGCACCAGTTGATCCACGCGACTTGGATGGTGCGGTTCTGGAAGGCTTTGGGAGCGGTTCAGAAGGAACTTTTCTCTTCCTTGAAACTTTCTTCATTGCTTTTCCAAGAGCGGTTGCAGCAGTAGCAGGGGTCATTTCAACATATGGCTCCTTGGTCTGAGAAGTATCAGCATCATATAAAGTCTTGTAATCAACATTCCCAAAAGAAAATCTGAAACTGTGACAAGCCTTGAGCCCAAGAGATTCTTCAAGTCCCCAGTGATAGCAAATATCAGGAGTAGAAGTTCTCATATCCTCCAAGTGCTGGTAGTTTCCAAAAAATGGCGGTTAGCAATCTACCAAAGGGTCTCCACCTGGCATGCACATTTTTGGTCTTCTGTTGATAGGCATCTATACTGCTTGCAAGTTCTCGCATCAAAATTTTGGGCCAATGGAGCTTCATCTCATTGAAGATGGCACAACAATACTGCCATTGGTGAGAGGTGAAGTTGTTGTGGTTTCCAGTCTTCCCACACACAGACTTCCCTACAAGATAGCAAAGGAGGCTCATCATCTCTCCAAAATCTTTCCTGGGCGTAGTCTTTTAGTGACCAGAAAGGGAATCCAGGGTTCCAGTGAGGGTGGAACAGGTAGCATCCTGGACTTCTTGAGAAACTTCAACTGGAGCACCAGATACTTGAAAATTGAAGGTGCTTCTGATATCCAGGTAATCAATTGAGACCTTGAACCCTTCAACAACTCCCACTAGACTTGGGATCTTAGTACCATCAGAAAGCTCAGTCTCTCCACTCATTGCGGTTGAGTAGAACTGATCAATGAATAATGGAATGGTATAGCCTTGCTGTTTGGTGAAGAGGGGAAGGATTCCAGAAACTTGCATCTTTCTGATCATCTCCCTTCCTAGGGCATCAGTCTTCAACTCTGGTTCATTAATCTCCCAACCTGGTAAGAAATATTTGGTATTCTACAAATAAAACACACAAGTTAGAACACTTTTAAGAAAATCACAGTTCCCATGCGGTTGGTGCACACATGCGGTTGGCAATAGTGCGGTTTTGGAAATGAAAATTTTCAACCACAAGAAACTGTGAACATAGGTAGGAAATAAATAAGAAAAATACAAAAGTATATACTTAGTACGTGGCATTGTAATCCAAGATTATCCCACACTGCAAGCGGTGTTTAGAGAGGAAGGTTATGGTGTCCAGCCTATATACTTAGTAATACTTAATTAATTTTAGCATGCGATTTCAAAAGAATATGCGGTTTTGAAAACATGTCATGCGGTTCCGAGATTGCGGTTGAAGAACCAAAAACACATGCGGTTTTAACAATGCGGTTTTGAAACAAACATAAGTAATTATATGTGCGGTTTCATAACATGCGGTTCCATGAATGATGCGGTTCAAACAAGCAATATAGGCAAATTTTTCAGAAATTTTCTAAGTATGGAAAAACAAGATTAAAAGTTAGGGCAAACCAAAACATAAAAACTTTACGAAAAAGATGATGAACAAAAGAATCCTTGAGTGCATGAAGAACACGAAGAACATCAAGAACAAAGATTTTGAAAAAGTTAACCAAAATGAACAAATAATATGTCAAAATGATCACATTGAGCAGTAGATTACTAATATAACAATAAAATTATCTACTTTACTCAGAATCACCCAGAAAATGAGCAAATCATAAAGTGGGTTTTCGAAACAAAAATCTTCAAAAGTTCAAAATCAGTGTCCTAGATGATCATTGATCATAAAATAAAGTATATAATCCTAATCTAGTCAAGATTCCGAACATAACCCAACAAATTTCATGCAAAATGGTTAAGAAATGAAGAACATATGAACAAAAGTTAGGTTATGGTGTTCCAAGCTTAAAAGGTTCATCAATGACGGATATGAGCAAGTTAAACAAGTATGTTTGCAGAAAAGTAAGAGGATTAAAGTTTAAGAAATCATACCATGTCTTCAATGGGTTTGGGAGCCATTGATGAAGAAAAACTTAGAAATTTATGAGGATATGAAGAATAAGTTTGGTGAACTCGACGGATAGTACGATGACGAGAGGAAGAAGACAGTGAAAGGTTTGAAAGGGTGAGTTGTGTCTTCTATTTATAGGAAAGGATTAGGGTTTGGCGTATGAAAGGACACATTAGCTTCACCAACTCGGTGAATCATTGCAAATTAGCACCCTTTCGTATTCACACATCAACCAATGATCGGTCGACATGAAGGCCATTTAATGCTAATGTTCCCTTTGAATTAAATGCTCTCAAAATTTAAATTTTCGTGGGAAAACATTTTCAAATAAACCCTTAAAGAAAAAGATAAGGTCTGAAAAATAAATAAAAAGAAGTTGAACAGCTTGTTTTTTTTTTTTTTTTTAACATAAGCAAAAGTTAGAAATTACTCCAAGTTGAAACGCGGTTGAGGTCCAAGCGGCCGAGGCAAGCAGCAAGCGGTTTGAGTGAAGCGGTTGGCTGCAGTGCGGTTGAACATCCTTGCGGTTTGATGCACGCGGTTTCAACATGGTCTTGAAACTATACTCAACACCCAAGTTAGTTAATAAAAAATGGAATTTATTTAAGTTCAAGCATACCCATTTCTCCTCTGAGGAAGGAAAACCTCTTGGAGTTAAGAGCCTTTGTGAGAATATCAGCAACTGCGGGTTGTCCTGCTCCCACGTACTCTAAATGGATATTCCTCTTCTCCACATGGTCTTTGAGGAAATGATACTTGATATCAATATGCTTGGTCTTGGAATGCATGACAGGGTTGTTGGAGACTGAAATGGTTGAAGTGTTTTCACACATGATAGGGCAATTCCCTTCATGGATTCCATAGTCCACCAACTGCTGCTTCATCCAAAGGATTTGACAAAGAACAACTACCGGCAGCAATATACTCGGCCTCTGTGGTTGACACCGAAACCGAAGCTTGCTTCTTGGCCCAAGCAACTAGTCTATTCCCGAGGAAATGACAAGTACCACTAGTGCTTTTCTGTCAATAGTACAAGCCGCATAATCCGCATCCGAATAACCTACAAGATCGAAGTTCGAATCTTTGGAATACCAAAGTCCAAGGTTAGTGGTTCCGTATAAATAGCGGATTATACGCTTGACTGCAATAAGATGTGCTTCTCTAGGATCTCGCTGATAGCGAGCACATACACGTACACTAAACATGATATCTGGCCTACTAGCAGTTAAGTAAAGCAATGAGCCGATCATACCTCGATATAAAGTTTGATCAACCTTCTTACCTTTGAGATCCTTATCTAGCTTATTGCCGGTGGCCATAGGAGTATCATATGCTTTAGCATTTTCTAATCCAAACTTCTTTATTAGCTCCTTGGTGTATTTAGCTTGGCTGATGAAGATACCTTCTTCGCATTGCTTGATTTGAAGCCCGAGGAAGAATGTTAATTCTCCCATCATGCTCATCTCAAACTTGCTTTTCATTAGCTTTTCGAAACGCTTACAAAGTAACTCATTAGTAGAACCAAAAATAATATCATCGACATAAATTTGAACAAGTAAAGTATGCTCATTATATTTGGCAATAAAAAGAGTTGTATCAATTTTACCTCGTTTAAAACCTTTTTCTAGTAAAAATTTAGAAAGAGTCTCATACCATGCCCTTGGAGCTTGCTTAAGTCCATACAAAGCTTTTTGGAGTTTGTAGACATGATTGGGAAATTTGGAGTCTTCAAATCCAGGTGGTTGGGCAACATACACGGTCTCTTGCAGTTCGCCGTTGAGGAATGCACTCTTTACGTCCATTTGATATAACTTGAAATGCTTGAAAGAGGCGTAGGCTAAGAAAATTCTGATAGCTTCCAATCTTGCAACTGGAGCAAAGGTTTCATCATAATCAATTCCTTCTTCTTGCCTATATCCTTGTGCAACCAACCTTGCTTTATTCCTAGTGATGCTTCCATTCTCGTCCATCTTATTCCTAAATACCCACTTAGTTCCTATTACTCCTTGATCCTGAGGTCTAGGCACCAAAGTCCAGACCTTGCATCTTTCAAACTGGTTGAGTTCTTCTTGCATTGCAACGACCCAACTGGAATCTTGGAGTGCTTCATCAATCTTCTTGGGTTCAACTTGAGATAAAAGTGAAGTATGCTCGTCATAATTTGATCTCCTTGTTTGAACACCGGAAAACAGATCACCAATCACATTTGTGAGGGGGTGACTGCTGACTTCACGAACCTCCGGGGTAAGTCTGGTTGGATCGAGGTTTGTCAAGATCTTCAATTGGAACATCGTTAGATCCTTCAAATAAGTCATGGAAGGTGAGTTGACGAAGAGGTTCTATAATTGGATAGGGGAATTCTCAACTTCTTCTTCCCTTGCAGTTGCATCTGGAGTAGGAACTTCAGGTGCGGTTTGAAAATTGCGGTTTGAGGGAATGTCAGTTGAAGGTGCTGGATTTTGCGGTTGAGGTTCAGGTGCGGTTTGAGATGGTTCACCTGGTTCATTATGCTCAACAAAATCATCAGCAACATTTGGAGCCAAATGTGGCTCAAGGAGAGAATGCTCATCAAAAGTAACATGGACAGACTCTACTATTTTTAAACTAGATTTATTGAAAACACGAAAAGCTTTAGAATGTTTAGCATACCCAACAAAAATACCTTCGTCGGCCTTGGCTCCGAATTTACCTCTGTTTTCTCTTCCGTTGTAGAGGACAAAACATTTGCAGCCAAAGATCTTGAAGAATGCAATGTTGGGGTTCTTCCTCGCCAAAGCTCATAGGGAGTTTTGTTATAGGTTTTGTTGATGAGGGAGCGGTTACGAGTGAAGCATGCGGTATTGATTGCTTCGGCCCAAAAATACCGAGGTAGCTTCGCTTGAATATCATAGTCTTTCCGGCCTCAATCAACGTCCTATTCTTCCTTTCCACAACCCCATTTTATTGTGGAACACCGCTGTGGAAAAATTGTGATCAATCCCATGGTCATCACAATACCGAGCAACACCGTTGTTCTTAAATTACGTTCCATTATCTGATCGAACACTAACGATGTCGTCTTCCTTTTGAGTTTGGAGCCGTCTAAAAAGTGCGGTGAGAATCTCATAGCAATCATCTTTGGAGATCATCATCTCAACCCACGTATATCTTGAGTAATCATCCACCACCACTAAGGTATATCTATTTCCTCCAATGCCGGTGGTTACGGGTCCAAACAAATCTATGTGAAGCGCTTGTAAGCATCTTGAAGTTGATGGAGCGGTCTTCTTTGGTGAAAGACGACGCGGATCGCTTACTAAGCCGGCATGCACCGCATTTCTCCGGATGGTGGTCACCACTTTGGGTAAACCGCGAACGAGGTTTTCCCTACCAATCTTTGCAAGATACTTGAAGTTCAAGTGACTCAACCTCTTGTGCCATAGCCAACTATTTTCGCTCACATTCTTAGCTACAAAACAGAGATTAGTAATACTACATGCAGAATTTAGATCAATAATGTAAATATTACTCTTACGAATCCCTGTGAGTAGGGTGACGCCGGAAATGCTATCTTTGATAAAGCAATTTGATGACGTGAAGTTGCAAAGCATTCCTTTGTCGCAAAATTGAGAAATTGAAAGGAGGTTGTGCTTGAGTCCATCGACAAGAGAAACCTTCTCAATAGTTAGGTTTCCTCTCCTTATAACACCATATCCAATGGTCTTGCCTTTGTTGTTGTCACCAAAGGTTACAGATGGACCACTTGCTTCAACGACATCTTCAAGCAATGATCTATCTCCAAATATATGTCTTGAGCACCACCGTCAAGATACCATTCATTATCCTTGGAGTGACCACCATGAAGCAGAGGACCCGAAATGTAAACATTAAGAACGAGGTCCCCCTTTATTTCTTGGGTCCTGAAGTTAGCAACCCTTTACAACCCACACCTGTTTGACAGAAGGAGGTTTGCTCTTCCTGGCATTGGGTGTGAACCGCAAAAGGCATTCTGCAGCCTTGTGACCTAAACCATCACACACAGAACATTTATAATAGCTACAAGCATCATGAGGTTTTACTAACTCCTTACTCTTCTTAGGAGTTGCATGCGGTTTGGGACAAGGAAGCGGTTTGGGAGGTGTGGTTCCAGCTAACATTCCAGCTGATACAAAGGGAACAGGCTTTGGTTTGACCACGTATTTTCTGGGAACGCTATTCCTGCTTTTGAAGGCAGGAGGAGCGGTCGAAGAAGAAGCGCGGTCAGACCTGGAGTTAGCAGAACCGCCTTTTCCACCAGAAGCGGTTGGAGCAGGGATCCTACCAATTCCATAAGCCATTTCCTCTTCAGGTGCTTCCACAGAATTCTTAGGTTTTAACACAGAATTCTTCCCATATTGCTTTCCTTTAGGGTAGACATAATTTACTTGTCTTGCTTTACCCTTTCCCTTAGCATGCTTCTCCTTGGGAATTTCTTTAGTTAGTTCTGGAAATTCCTCATCCTTTTCACTCGAGGATGTACACTTCTCCTCTTCCTCAGATCCAAACCCTAGACCATCCTTAGTTCCAGGAGGAACTTGGAAGTCCAAGATTTTATCCTTGGTGGATTGAGACTTGAGCCACGAATCAATAATCTTTTGGCGATCGTCGATTTGGGTTACCAAGTCATCATTCCTGAGTTGAAGTGCAGCAACCTTAGTTTCAAGGATGCGGTTTTGATCAGCAAGAGGAGTCATCTGTTTGATTTGGTCCTTAAGATTAGAAATTTCAGACCTCATCACAGTTTTCTCCGTCTTGTACAGATTAAGTTCATCATGAGCTAAGCTTAAGGCTTTTTTAAGATTTGAGAATTGATGGATCACCATTTCAGCTTCCTTGAACATCTTTTCATGTTCCATGGGAGAAACCTCTTCCACCACCTTTTTCAAAATTTTCTTTGGAATAGCTTTTGAAGGTGGAGCAGCTTTTAGATGAGAAAATGGGACGTGAATACGAACAATTTCCTATCTTAACGCTAGGAGTAAGTTTAATATCATCATCCAATTTATAATTTGGAAGTTTTGCAAAAACCTCCTTTTCCTCCATATCATGCAACTCAAATGATTCAGAATCCGAGTCATCGAAGCGTCTGCAACTAAGCTGCAGGTTAACCTCTTCGGTTTCACCGTCACTTCCATCCTCGAATCTGTTTCAATCCAAGTTGCTAATTCCTTGGAATTCTCTTCCTCCTCAAAGAACCATTCCCTTACGATGAGAAAATTTCGAAGGAAAAGTTTTCTTTTTCATATATTCATATTTAGGCCGTGGACACTCGGATGCAAAGTGGCTAGGTTTCCTACGGTTGTAGCATACCAAGTCACTCTTCTTCTTTGTATCTGCAGCCCTAGAAAATGTTGCGGGAGGTTTGCCTTTTGAAAATGATTTTGTGAAAGGTTTTGAGGATTTTCTAAATTTTTGGAATCTTTTCACAAACATGGCAAAATCATCATCATCCATCTCGATGAGTGATGAGGTTGATATGGAAGAATCAGTGGTTTGATTGGATGTGGATGGTTTCTCTTCATGTTCCACTACGCATAGAAAGCGATTTGGTTTTCCCTTCTATCTCTTCAATATGATTTAATTTAAGTTCATAGACTCTAAGATTGGCATACAAGTTACTTAATGACCAAGTACCCAATACTTTGGAGTCTTCTAGAGAGGTAGCCTTATTTACCCATCTAGAACCTAAAGCGTATAGGAAAGTCATATTGATTTCCTTATCGGTTACAGTTTTACCAAGAGATCTACAAGCATTAACTACCTCAACATAGCGATCGTAGGTTTGACGCAAGGTTTCGTTGGGTTTTCTGTTGAAGTTGTTGTAGGATCTTTCAACAGTGTATAATTTATTTTCCTTGCACTCTTCATCACCTTCGAGGTAGCTCTCTATGGCATCCCACATCTGCTTTGCGGTTTTGAGGTACATCACTTTCTGTAGAGTTGATACGGGAGGGTTCCGTAAATGATGAACCTCGCCTTGCTGTCCAAGGCAACTATTCTCTTCTCTTCATCCGACCACTCATCTTTTGGCTTTTTGACCTCTGGAGTTTCAACATTGGTGGTTGCATCAGTGTTAGCCTTCATTGGAATTAGAGGGCCATTGATCACGCACTCCACCAGCATCTCATCTATGGTTTCCAAATGAATAAGCATTCGGCACTTCCAGATGTCAAAGTGGTCTTCGTCCAACATTGGAATGTGTGAATAGTTAACAGTAGTCATTGTCTTTGAGGTTGCCATATTGAATCGGCACACAAGCTGTTAAGCTTGAAAAACAGTGGTTTTAAAATGTGTTTGCTCTGATACCACTTGTTGGTCCCAAAGGTGGCAACAAGGGTGAAAATATAGCTAGAGGGGGGGTGAATAGCTGTTTAAAATTTTTCGCCCTCCTTTAAAGACTGAACCTCTTGCTAACAAAATCCTCTTGCAGTTGATAATAGACTGCAAGTGATAGTGTAAAATGCACAGCGGAATAATAGAGTGTAAAGCGGTTTTGAGAGGCGGTTTGTAAAATGCGGTTTTGGTGGTGCGGTTTTGGGAAGTGCAGTTGTACAAACACGTGTGGTTTTGACTTTGTTAACTCCAAACACTATTTCACAATAATGGATAACTAAATCAAGATCAAACAGAGACAAAGATAAATAATTAGCAAGCACAGGAAATATAAATGCAGAAAGTAAGAACACGCTATTTGGAGTGGTTCAATCGATAAACGATCTACGTCCACTACCAAGATGGTTAGTCTTGGATTTCTAAGAGAGATTTTATATTAAGTATTGCGAGATTACAAAGTACAATAAAATCTTTTCTATGAAGAACAAATCCAAAACTATAACCAGTGTATCTCAAGTGTTTAATCTATGTGATTAGAACAAATGAGGTGTGTGTGTGAGAACAAGATCAAGGCTCTTTAAATCTGTGAGATGTAGAGCACAATGATTCTTGAAAGTGTTAAGGCTTGATTTCTGGGCTGGGAATATTTCTTGAAGTTTGAAGATGAAGATTCAAAGGGTTGAATAATTTCTGAGCAGAGCTTCAGCTTCTATGAACACAGCACTTCTCAATTTTTCAAGCAATCTTCAAATGGTGAAGATTGGGGGTATTTATACCCAAGCATCAAGAAACTAGCCGTTGGATACAGCTGTTGAAGGACAGTACTTGATGCAATCCTATTGGTCCACAGCAACCACTTTTGTCCTGTTGTACAACTGCTGCAGATAAAGCTGATCAGGCTCCAGCTGCAAGCAATGAGGTTAGGACACCTGTCACCTTTTCAAGATCCTTGCAGATCTTTTCTGACATTGAATCACGTGACAAGATATGGTGGTTGACTTTTGATATTGCTGACGTGGATTCCAACGGATAAAAAGTGGTTCACTTCAAGTAGCCAATCATTGGATGCGGTTGGTGAGACGCGGTTAGGAATGTGCGGTTTGCTACACCAGGGGGTTGCAAGGATGCGGTTGTAGGTGAACTGCAATGATGCGGTTCAACAAGCGGTTTGCACTGAGGTAGTTCATTGAGCAGATTCAAGGAATCATACATGCGGTTTGTATGTGCGGTTCTAATGGGCGGTTTTGAATACTGCTGGAACTGCAACCTTACATCCAATGAGTCTTGTGCCATACTTCAAGCCTAAGATTAACCTATTCTATAAAATGGACTTAGCTAAAAAATTGAAGTCTAAGCTTCATTACATAGGGTCCTAAAGTCCTTAAAATAGACAGGAGGTTATGGTATCAATCAAATCTAATACAAAATAGGAGGGTTAAAACATGCATACCCAACACAAGGCATTGAGTGAGGAAGAAGAAACTGAGATCAGCAAGTTACTAAATCAATGGGGAACTCAGAATTCAGAGAGAGCCAGAAAGCCTGTAACCTGGGATCAGATTCGTGAAGCTGCATATACCTCCGATGATGCTATGAACCAAATCAATCAGCAGAGTTGGCCGTATGCCAGAAAAGGCCCACCTTTAACCCTGAAGGAGCTGAAGGAATCTTCCAATAGGGCTAATGACTCGGGGAAGTCTAATGTCTATGTGATGACCCGGTCTGGGCAGATGAATGTGGAGCTACCTAAGGGTGACAAAAGAAATATCAGCTCTGAATCGAAGACAGACAAAAGGCCTTATAAGCCAGAAGCAGAAAAGTTAGACCCCGAGAAGGAAGACCCGGTGTTGACTCAGCTAAAGTGCACTCAAGCCAATATTTCCCTGTGGTCCCTGTTAACCTCCTTCTATCCTCACAAGCTGAAGTTAGAAGAAAGCTTGTCCAAGACCATAGTACCAATAAATGTTACCCCAGATGAGGTCGTCCAAATGATCGGAAACATTCACTATGGGAACATCATCACTTTCACTGCCCTAGACTTACCGAAATATGGGGCTAATCATACTGAGCCTCTTTACATCACTATCCAGTTGGAAGAACGCCGGTTACCAAGGGTGTTAGTCGACGGAGGGTCTGCAACGAATGTCCTGCCAGCGAAAATGATGGACTTGCTGGATTTGAAGCCCACATACTTAAAGCCATCCAGTCAAATTATTAAGGCCTATGATTCCACTGCTCGGTCAGTTTTGGGGATTGTGACTCTAAAATTGTGGTTCAGAAAGAAGGTCATAGATGTAGACTTCCAAGTGATAGACATCCCCATTTTATTTACCGCTTTGCTAGGATGACCCTGGATCCATCAGATAAATGGAGTAGCCTCTACCCTACACCAGTGTGTCAAGTTCCAGTCTGATGATGGAACTATCACTACTATCTATGGGGACAGTGTCACTGTGGAAGGGACCAACATCGGAGGTATTCCGATACTGGAAATCAAATATGATGATGAAGGACTTACCCTAACCGGTTTCTCTATGGCCACCTCTAAGGTGCAAGTGTGCTGTCCAGACCTCACTACTACCTCCGAAAAAATACCTCCTGCCAGGCGAATGATGAGAAAGATGAGTTATCTTCCGGGGCTTGGATTGGATAAAAGGCTTCAGGGTCTCAACACTGTCATCAATACAAGAGAACAAACCACCCGACATGGTCTAGGCTACAAACCGCATCCTCAGGATTACAGAAAAGCTAGGGGAACAGTTCTGGAAAAGCGAAATGAAGGGGTCCATCTTCGTCCTTATAGTTTGTCTCTGGCCCAGTACTTCATAAAAGGTGAGACCCAGTATGATGAGATTGATAGTCAGCAGTCTGTAAGGAAAAGTCTTCTGTAAAACCTTGAAAAGGCTCATGGAAAACCATCTAATCCTATTCGGAGGATGTTTCTTGACTTGCCGAATATTCCTGGGGTTACCACCACTGTTCAGAACAAGTATGTCTTCAAAGGAGCCCAGACTGCTTCAAAAAGACATCACTCTTCCCATCTGGGGTAATGGATTTCTCCACCTTCGAGTTAGCCCTCCCAAAGATCAGCCAGATAGAAGCTGCCAGCAGTGAGGATAGTGAGCCAGTCTTACAGAAGCTGTTTGATGAAGAAGCACCGATTCCTGACTTGATCGACTTCAGCTCAGATGTTGAGACAGTTGCGGTAATCGGAGATGGCGGTGAAGAACCTTTTGATCCCCGCACTCTGGTGACTAAGAAAGAGATGCCTTTGAAGAATTGGGAGACATTTTCAGGACTGATAGCCGGCCGACAACAAATGATCACGGAGCTTGGATTAGTTCCCCGTCCCTCTCAGTCTAGTCATGTCAAACACCATGTCATCCATACTCTAGAGTCAGGAGTCTTTGAGTTTCAGTCCTCTGAGTCATCTGATGGCCTCACGCCTGAAGATTATGATTGTGTTGCTAATGTTATCTTTCCCTTTGCATTAAATGAAATGATAGATCTTTCTGAGTATCCCCTTATTACCAACTTAACAAATGATAAATTAACTAATAACCTAACAACAGTTAATAATGATTCATTTGAACAAGATGCAAACACACTAAATGAACAATACATTAAAGAAATCTTTAAGCAGGTTACTGATTAAGAGGAAAACCGGGCCCAAGCTGCCGAGGAGGTTTTGACGAGTGTTAACCTGGGTACTATCGAAGAACCTAAAGAGACACAGATCGGGAACTTCTTTCAAGGGACTGAACATGACAGATTGGTTGATGTGCTCAGAGAGTATGTGGATGCGTTCTCCTTGTCTTACAAGGACATGTCGGGGCTGGATAGCTCAATTGTGGAACACAGGATCCCTTTGACACCCGATGCCAAGCCGGTGAAACAGAAGCTAAGGAAAATCAAGCCAGAATGGTCTCTGCAGGTCAAGGAGGAGATTGAAAAGATGCTGCGGGTAGGATTCATCAGGGTTATTGAATACCCGACATGGTTGTCGAATATCATGACTGTGACTAAGGCCAACAGGAAGGTGTGTTGCTGTGTGGATTTCCGGGATCTAAACAAGGCCAGTCCCAAGGACGATTACCCGTTGCCAAACATAGACATTTTGGTGGACGCCACGTCCAACTACGAAGTCAAGTCTTTCGTTGATGGTTTTGCTGGCTACAATCAGATCAAGATGGACGAAGAGGACCAGGAAAAGACAGCTTTCACCACACCATGGGGAACGTACTGTTATACGGTGATGCCTTTTCGGTTGAAAAATGCTGGGACTACGTATCAAAGGGCAGCAACTACACTCTTTCATGACATGATCCACAAGGAGATCGAGGTCTATGTCGATGATATGATTATCCACTCTAAAGGCGTGGAAGGACAACACCTTGTCGACCTGTGAAAGTTCTTTGAGCGGTTAAGACAACATTCTATGAGACTGAACCCTGCAAAAGGCACCTTTGGAGTGACAAGGGGAAAAGTGCTTGGGTACATGGTCACAGAGCGAGGCATTGAAGCCGATCCTCGAAATATCAAAGCCATAATTGACATGAGGCCACCTCGAACCCAGACAAAAGTCAAAAGCTTTATGGGCAAGTTACAGTACATCAGCTATTTTATCAATCAGCTGACTACCATGTGTGAGCCCATCTTCAAGCTTATGAAGAAAAAAGTTGATACAGAATGGAATGAGAATGCCAGGATGCCTTTGAACAAATCAAGGCGTACCTAGTAAATCCCCCGGTACTATGCCCCCGCATGGACAGAAACCTCTTCTGCTCTATCTCACTGTCACTGACACGGCAGTTGGGGCTATGCTGGCCCAAGAAAAGAAGGATTCTCGGGTATAAAATGCCATTTACTTTGTTAGTCGAAAACTGCAAGGGAGTGAGCTCAATTACTCGGTGTGTGAAAAGACTTGTGCAGGACTAGTCTGGGTAGTCGAGAAACTGAAACACTACATGCAGGCCCATTCTGTGAATTTGGTCTCGAAAATAGACCCCATCAAGTATATCTTCAACAAACCTTCCCTCTCGATGTGCCTAGAAGAGTTGTCATTCTTCCTAGAAGAGTTTGACATCAACTATGTGACAAGAAAGGCAATCAAGGGTCAAGCGCTGTCAGACCATCTGGCAAATTTCCCTAGCAATGAGGACCGAGGGCCTGAACCCCGGTTTCCAGATGAATGGATCTTCGTTGTTGAGCCTTAGAACCGATGGAAACTCTTCTTGATGGAGCTGCTAACAAAAGGGGAAATGTCATAGGAATGCTGCTGGTAGACCCGAAAGATGAGCATACGCCAATAGCCGTCAAGTTGAACTTCTATGTCACAAACAATGCGGCAGAGTATGAAGCCTCTATAGCTGGTTTGGAGGCTGCCGTAGAAAGAAATGTCAAGGAACTTGAGGTCTACGGAGACTCAGCCCTGATCACCAACCATGTCTCTAACAAATGGAAGACTGTGGATCCTAACATCCAGAGGTATAATGCCTATATGGAAGAATTGACGAAGCTGTTCAGAGAAGTGACCTTCCACTACCTGCCAAGAGACAAGAATAGATTTGCAGATGCCTTAGGTACTCTAGCCTTATTGGTAGAGATCCCCGAGGGAAAGACGGTAAAACCATTCAGAGTGGCTAGAAGGGAAGCCCCAGCTTTCTGTTATGAGATAGAATTGGGACCTGAGCCTGTCAAGGAACCTTGGTACAATCAAGTTTACCAGTTTCTCAAAGATGGGGAATCAGCTTTTCAAGACGAAGAAGGTAGGCTGAAGGAAGGCATCAAAGCTAAAAGCTTGCAAGCCTTGAAACGGCTGGCCTCTCACTATGTCATCCTAGGAGGCGATCTGTACAAAAAGCGATACCAAGGACCACTTCTTCTGTGTGTCACCAAAGAAAAGGCAAGAGAGCTAATGAATGAAGTCCATAATGGTCCCTACGGTCCTCACATGAATGCCAGAGCATTGATGCAAGTGATCCTCAGAATGGGTTACTACTGGATTTCCATGGAAATAGACTGTGTTCAGCATGTCCGAGAGTGCGACAAATGCCAGCGGTTTGCCAACCTTAATCATCTCCCGCCTTACGGCATGTACTGCATGACGACTCCTTGGCCATTTGCAACCTGGGGTATTGACGTAATAGGGAAGATAGCCCCGGCTGGAAGCAATGGGCATGAGTTTGTGTTAGTGGCAGTGGACTACTTCACGAAATGGGTGGAAGCAAAGTCTTATAAGGTCCTCACTTCCAAGAAAGTGGCCCAGTTTGTCAAAGAAAACTTCATGTGCAGATATGGGGTGTTGTAGACACCCCATTCTGAACACATCGGATCATATTTATACCACTCTAAGTCTCGTCTTGAGTCAAGAAGTAGAAATCCACCATTTCGTCACGTTTCGTTAAGTTTTGACTAACCATCGTTAGTTTGGGACTAAACTGCATACAAGATAACGAGGAAAGGACAGAATTGTCCAACAGAAACAATATCTTGCACGGAATTGCGTGTCTCGCGCGAGATGTCGTCCCTCTGCAGCATGCAGTGACAGTTTCCTCGTCGATTTCAACCTCTTTTCGGGATAAAACTTCATCCATTCGGCCAACCAATAGAGTTTGGAGTCTGGAAGCTTCTTGAAGTGTTTGATCTCATCTTCAACACTTCTCCAACCCCTATAAATACTTGGTGACTTCCAAGGATCAGAGGACCATGAATTTTCACAACACACACATATTTTGTTGGTTTCTTTCCCTGAAAGGTTCCTACAAAATCACCCTAAAAATCACCTCAAAGTTTGTTTGTCAACCTTGTTGATAAACAAACATCAAAATCCAAGTCAAGGACTGAGGCGAAGCTCTGTCCGTATCATGATTCGATTCTAAACTTGAGTCGAAACTCTGCCCAAATCACCTTACGCAAGGTAACCCCCTAAATCCCTTTCTAATTGATTATTAGAGTGGTATAAATCTATTGAATCTAGGATCGGCCTAGAGCCTCTCCAAATCATGGGGACGGTCTCGAAGCAATCGATCCTACATTCCGTTTAACCCCGTTAAATGGATCTTTATTTGTTATATTTGAAATCGTCTTTTCTTCTCTGAAAACCTCTCTTTTCTTTAGCAAGACCGATCTCCGGATTGGGTGGAATGGATGCTCCTTGACCTACCCATTCCATAACCTAAGCCCCAAACCCAATCTCTTTCAAAAAATGGTTTTTCTATGTTTTCCAAACGAATAATATAGGTGGCAACTCGAAATTAATCACAACGCTCACAGTGGCGACTCTGCTGGGGAATTGAAATTAAGAGGCTTAAACTTGCGTCAAAATTAAAAGATAGGTTTTCAAAGAAAATTATTGTAAATTTGATTTTCTGTTCTCAGATGAGGCATATCTCGCACGAGATATCATATCTGGCGCGAGATATCGCCTCGGCAATCTGGTTGTTTTCTGGTTTCTCCCGTTCATCTCATAGTCCAAGACGAGAGCCGAACACACAAGGTAACCCCCTAAATCCCTTTCTAATTGATTATTAGAGTGGTATAAATCTATTGAATCTAGGATCGGCCTAGAGCCTCTCCAAATCATGGGGACGGTCTCGAAGCAATCGATCCTACATTCCGTTTAACCCCGTTAAATGGATCTTTATTTGTTATATTAGAAATCGTCTTCTCTTCTCTGAAAACCTCTCTTTTCTTTAGCAAGACCGATCTCCGGATTGGGTGGAATGGATGCTCCTTGACCTACCCATTCCATAACCTAAGCCCCGAACCCAATCTCTTTCAAAAAAATGGTTTTTCTATGTTTTCCAAACGAATAATATAGGTGGCGACTCGAAATTAATCACAACGCTCACAGTGGCGACTCTGCTGGGGAATTGAAATTAAGAGGCTTAAACTTGCGTCAAAATTAAAAGAGAGGTTTTCAAAGAAAATTATTGTAAATTCGATTTTCTGCTCTCAGATGAGGCATATCTCGCACGAGATATCATATCTCGCGCGAGATATCGCCTCGGCAATCTGGTTGTTTTCTGGTTTCTCCCGTTCATCTCATAGTCCAAGACGAGAGCCGAACACGCAAGGGGGATCCCAGAATTCATTATCTGCAGAGTTCCCGCATCTTAAGGCCTCCCTTAAGATCTAAAACTCGAATCTTTATTTCATTTAAATAATTGATTATTATTTATAAACTGCGTGTGATTGAGTTTTATTTAATTAAAGTCCGGTCCATTTGGGATTCGGGAGTTGTAAATTAATTTATTTATCTCTCTTTCTCTCTCTTTATGTGGAACTACGACGGCCTGAGTCTTCCTAAATTGGGAGAAACGTAGGCAACCACTTGGTGCGGCCACTATCTGTTTTCCTTTTGATTTTCAAAAAAAATCTCTATTTTTATCTATCACCTAGATTAACTCTCACACACGCGCACTCATGATATATCTGTCATTGCACTACATACCCACTATAAACCCGGGACCCACACTAAGGACGGATGACGGTAACCACCTAGTCGCCGGTCTCTCCAAAGTTGGACCATCCCACTCCGCGTATTCAATCCACTTAGATTGTCATATCGCGGGGAGCTTAGCCTTCCAGCCCTGCATCGCCACATTCTCATGTAGATTGTCTTTTTAGGATCACTCCGTGACCAGTCGGTTTTGACTCGGTGATCTTTTCTTGTTTTTGACCAAAATAAAGCCATGTAAAATTGACAATAAAGAAGGACTCGGAAAAGTCCCTTCGGTAAATTCCCTTCGAAAAAAGTCCCTTCGGAATGACCCTTTCGGATGTCCCTTCGGAAAAAATATACATATCCTTCAAAAAAACGATCTTACATGGCTTTGTTTTACAAAAATCGGATTGATTGCTTAGTCGTTAGGTTCTGATAAAGGCCTTAGAAACCCCTCAAAAAATGGATTTTCTGTTCCGACCAAAATTTAGGTCTAATAAAAATCGACTTTCCGTGTGATTATCTCGCGCGGGACTACATATCTCGCGCGGAATAATGCCTCTGTTTGCTGAAACTGAGCCTGAGCCATTTAAGCCTGCTTCCGACTCGTTGGGGCTAGATTTGATCATGATATCGTCTCTGCATCTCTTCTGTCAGTTTTCCAAAGCTACTCAACTTCAAGACTCCCAACACAATGTCCATAGAAGGGTTCCGCTCCTACGTCGTCATGAAAAGGGGTATGGAAGAGCCAAATCCGCAAGACGTAACCAAGTCCCTCATCACCAAGCATATAGAAGGTCGGAAGGAAGCCTCCAATATACCTACCGTTCGGATTGCTAGGGATTTCAGAAAAGCAGTAAGTGACTCCGACGATGATCAGTCGTTTGCCCAAAAAGAGCTAAGTAGCATCAAGACTCAGCTCGCCTATACACTGCAACTAATCGAAATCAACGATGCATGGTATGGCAAAGCAAATATGCTCGTCGAAGAACTCAAAAGGGTCAATGATGAACTCAAGGCTATGACTAAGAAGTACAATGACTTAGAAGCTCATATAGAAGACAATATCTACGAAAGAGTCCAGTACTGCCTCAGTACTCTCTACTATGATCTCAAAGAACAAATGGAGGAAGAGTACCAGTCTCACCACAACACAACTGTGCAATACTATGAGAACCGCATCCGCGACCTCTGCTCAAGTGAGACTAAACCAAGAAGGGGCAGCATAGCTTAGGAGAGATAGAGAGCTTCTTTCGTTTTTAGTCATTTACTTTGTTTGCAAGAAAAATAGATGATAGTTTAGTTGGATACTACTTACCTGAAGACTTCATTTGTGGGCAAGAGTATCAAGTTTGCTTTTCAATAGTTAGTCAGTATTTCCCTTTTAAATTCTGATTACTTATTTGAGATCGAGAAAGAAAACACTGTGAATGTCATAGAAAATTGCAACGAAAACGATTACTCCAAAGCATCTTGGTTTTCTGAAAACCTTCCTGTCTGGAAAATGATGCAAGCAAAAGGATACTTTCCTGGATTGGGGCTTGGAAAGCACTTATAAGGGATAACGGAACCACCACCGGTTCCCCCACCTCACACAAAGGATGGCCTAGGATACATCATTTCCATCCACGATGAGGATGACGAAGAAGAGTGGGACTTCACTCAAATCAAGTGGGAAGGAACCGCATACAAAGGCCACAAAGACCCAAAGGCCAAGAATTACAACCTCGAGCCATATCGAAAGACACTCAATAGCTACTTCATCCGGGAAGGGGAAAGTACTCCCTACTTTATCTTTTCAGAACCATGGACTGATGATAAAGGAAAGCGCCAACCGGGTTTTGAAATCTTCAGCGACTGCGATGCTTCACCAGATGAAACAGGGCCCGTCTCACTAATCCCTAATGATTTGTGGGGCACGAAGGCAGAAATGACAAGCGAATGGGACTTTGTGTTGGGAGAAGACATGCTGCGACAGTTCGAAGACCTGTGCCGGTTAGAAGACAGCCAGATCCATGCAATCTCCAAAGGAGAAGCTCCAATTATTGATTACACAAGACTAATACAGAAATGTGATGAGCCAATTCTAAACTGGCACGTCATCGGAGGACCAGTTGTTGATGAAGACTTCATGATCAAAGAGCTTGGTTGCACTCCCCATCCCCGCAGGAAGATAGGCCCTGTAACTTTCACATTAGAAGCAGGCTCCACCTCCGATGAACTCACTCAAGAGGAAATCGAGGCGGTGGCTGAACATGTATTCCCTTACTTCCTTAATGAAAACTTTGATCTTTCCGAGTACCCTGAGATTGCTAACATCGTGAATGATGAATTAACTAATAATAATCAATATAACGAACACGTTAATAATGAATCATACGATGAGATAGATCAAGAAAACGAACAAATATTAAAAGAATTAGCTAAGCAAGTAGGTCGTTGTGGAAAGAATGGCCCTGTTGACGATGAGGAAATGCAAAAGGTTAATCTTGGGACAACGGAAAACCCCAGAGAAACAAAGATCGGCAGCTTCTTCAAGGGGGAAGACAGAGAAACCTTGACGCAGCTCCTCAGAGAATATGTCGAAGTCTTCGCTTGGTCCTACAAAGATATGCCCGGGTTGAATCAGTCAATTGTGGAGCACAAGATACCGCTGCTACCCAATGCCAAGCCAGTCAAACAGAAACTACGCAGAATCAAGCCGAAATGGTCGATGCAAGTGAAAGAGGAAATCACGAAGCTCTTAAACGTAGGGTTTATCACAGTGATCGAGTATTCGGAATGGCTAGCAAACACGGTACAAGTAGCCAAGTCAAATGGGAAGATACGAGTCTGTGTCGATTTCAGAGACTTGAATAAGGCATCCCCTAAAGATGACTTCCCGCTACCAAACACAGACATGTTAGTCGACGCCACAGCCGCATACGAAGTCCGCTCATTTGTCGACGGTTTCGTGGGGTATAACCAAATCCTCATGGCAGAGGAGGACCAGCACAAAACAGCATTCACCACACCTTGGGGAACGTTCTGCTACACGGTCATGCCGTTTGGTCTCAAGAACGCTGGGGCTACCTACCAAAGGGCAGTCACTACACTATTCCATGACATGATCCATAAAGAAATAGAGGTATACGTGGACGACATGATTGTTCACTCAAAAGGGACGGATGGTCAACACTTCAGAGATCTCAGAAAATTCTTCAATCGAATGAGACAGCACAAGATGAGACTCAACCCCGCCAAATGCTCATTCGGAGTGGTCATAGGGAAAGTCTTAGGGTACATGGTCACAAAGCATGGCATAGAGGCAGACCCCGCCAAGATAAGGGCTATCATTGACATGCCTCCACCCAGAACACAGAAAGAGGTAAAGGGATTCATGGGCAGACTTCAATATATCAGTCGATTCATCAATCAAATGACTACATTGTGCGATCCTATCTTCAAGCTACTCAAGAAAAACGCACCTCAAGAGTGGACCACAGAATGTCAAGAAGCATTCGAGGAAGTTAAGCATTACTTAACCTCCCCACCTATCCTGGTTTCGCCGCACAAGGAAAAGCCCCTAAAGCTATACCTCACGGTTACCGATAATGCGCTAGGGGCTATGCTCTCTTAAGAACAGCCTACCTCACACACAGAGAATGCCAGCTACTTTGTCAGCCGCAGATTCCAAGGCAGTGAAATCAACTACTCTCCACTCGACAAGTCCTGCGCCGCTCTCGTTTGGGTATCACAAAGGCTAAAGCACTATATGAAAGCCTTCCCGGTTCGCCTCATTGCAAGGATGGATCCATTGAAATACATCCTAGACAAATCAAATTTGTCCTCGAGACTGGCCAAATGGTACTTCATGCTCGCGGGATATGATATCACTTACGTCACTCAGAAATCCGTCAGGGGGATTGTATTCGCAGATCAGTTGGCCGAATTTCCTTGTGACGAAGTGAAGGGGGAAGACCCGCGATTCCCTGATGAAGACATCATTAGTATAGAAGAAGAAAATAAGTGGCAATTATTTTTCGATGGCTCAGCCAACAAGAGAGGGTTCGGCATCGGAATGTTGTTGGTAGACCCCGATGACATCTATACTCCACTAGTAATACGTCTTGACTTTGACGCTACCAACAACACCACAGAATATGAAGCCTGCATAGCGGGGCTTGAGGCAGCCCTAGAGCGCAACGTGACTGAACTCGAAGTATTTGGGGATTCCCAGTTAATCATCAATCAGACACTGAAAAAGTGGAGGGTCCAAGATCCAAACCTTCAAAGATACAATACCCACCTCCAAGAGTTAGCACAACAGTTTCAGGATGTCTCATTCCACTATCTCCCTAGAGACAAAAATCGGTTTGATGACGCATTGGCCACGCTCGCTTCCTTGGTTGAAATTCCTAAAGGGAAGGCAGTCAAACCTTTCAAAATAGCACGGCGTGCAACTCCTGCCTACTGCGCCGTTATAGATCTCCATGACTGCAAAGACAAATGGTTATCTGAATGTATCATTGTTGAGAACTCCGAAGAGAAACCATGGTACCATGATATTTGGCATTTCATCCTAGATGGAACCAACCCACCTGAGACAGACCAAAAGACTCAGATTTCCCTTAAGAGGTTGGCCGCTAATTACGTCATCACCGCTGGCCGCCTATTCAAGAAACATTTCCAAGGAAACATCCTTTGTGCCACCGAGGAAGAGGCCCGAGAAATAATGGACCATGTCCATCAAGGCATATGTGGGACCCACATGAGCGGAAACATGCTTGCCAAAAAGATCATCAGACAAGGGTACTTTTGGCTAACCATGGAAGCCGACTGTACCAAAATGGTCAAGAAGTGCCACAAGTGTCAGATACACGCCAACCTTCAGCACGCACTGCCTTCCTTGTTGTACCCTATGACTTCTCCTTGGCCGTTTTCTACATGGGGGATAGACGTGATCAGAAAGGTCACACCCGTAGGAGCTAACGGGCACTGCTTCATCCTAGTAGCCGTCGACTATTTCACTAAATGGGTCGAGGCCGCCTCCTACAAAGTTCTGAATGCCAGAAAGGTTGCAAAATTCATCAAGCACAACATCATCTGCCGATATGAGGTTCCGCAAGAGATGATATCCGATAAAGGGTCGCACTTCGAGAAAGAAACCGATCGCCTCCTAACCGAGTACAAAATCACAAGGCACAAGTCATCTCCTTATAGGCCTCAAACGAATGGAGCAGTTGAAGCTGCAAACAAGACAATCGAAACCATCATCAGAAAAATGGCGGTCACTGGAAAAGACTGGCCCGACAAGTTACCTTTCACATTCAGAATGGAAGCTGTCTTGCCAATAGAATTGGAAATACCATTACTACGGGTTCTCCTAGAGAACCAAGTGAATGAAGTCGACTGGCTAGAAAGCAGATACAAAGAGTTGGCCCTCCTAGGCGAAAGAAGACTGAAAGCAGTCGAGCACACCCAAGCTTACCAAAGGAGAATGGCAAGAGCTTTCAACAAAAGGGTCAAGACAAGGAACATCAGAGTAGGTGACCTGGTTCTCCGTGAGCATCGTCCTGGACCTTTCAACCCATTAGGCAAGTGGGGACCAAGATGGATAGGACCCTACATTGTGAAGAAGATATTCTCTGGGGGAGCCCTTCAGCTGGTGGACTTAGACGGAGATCAACTACCGAAACCGGTCAACATGGACAAGCTCAAGAAATACTTCGCGTGACTTGGCCTCCTAAAAAGAAATCGCTCGCTAGGTTGAAAATCCCGAAAAGGACGGCCTAGGCAAAAATTAGAGCTCGCACAAGAAAAGAAGCCCGCTAGAGTGAAAACCCGAAGGGGCAGTCTAGGCAAAAGAAAGGGTGTGCATAAAAAAAAGGGCCTTGTCTCGCGCGAGATTACCCTTCGGCCTGAAGGAGTATTTTTGTCCTTTTTCTCTCAAAAATGAACTACGTTAGACTTGAGCCTCTTATTTAATTGCTGTAAAAGAGGAACGTAGGCAGCCTTCGGGTTCGGTCTAATCAAATAAATAAATTTAATTTTGTTCTTTCATTAATTGAATGCATTTTATTAACGACAAAAGGGAAATCCTAACCACAACGACTAATTTGCTAAGCTAACAATCTTGAAAAAAAAAATAATAAAATAAAACTATTGATCTATCATAGCAATCTCTTGGTACTCCTTAAGATCTAGCCTTTCATTGACTTGGTAGGCCGGCGGACATGATCACCACCGTCTTCGCGATCCTTCTTGCGCTTTGGGCCCTTCGAAGCAGAACACCCCTCGAGACGATCAAAGACAGATTCCGATAGCCTCTTGAAGACACTGGGCCTATCTAATGCTTGCATCTTTCCAGGCATCCATTTGCCTCGCCTCTCGTACCAATCCCCGTCAAGAAAATCCTGGGTCGGATCGGTTCGTACATTAGCAGGATCAGACTGAGCCTCGCTCCTTCGCAAAATACTGCTAGCCACAAAAGAATCCCCTAGCAGGGAAAGCCGCAGATCATCAATCTTCTCCACACTAGGGTGGCCGGTATGAAGAAACCAATCCAAATACTTGTCGGATAAGAAGATACTTGCATTAAAAGTCCGAAGGTTCGGACAGCGGTCCCGATTACTTCCTTCGCCTCATGCTTGAGCTAGCGCCTGCGCAAACTCTACACCAATGTAAGACACTTCACGAGAAGCTCCTTCAAAAAGATAAGTGTCCTGTAACTGACCAAACTGACGGAGCACCCGTTTGGGAAAATAGAAGGAGGAATCTCGCAAACCCGGAAGAACAATCCTGTTAAAGCCCTTGGTATTGGCAACATACTTGTTCAACCTCCAATAAGGCGGACACCAAAGAATATCAGCAGTTTCGATCCTCGCAATCAACTCAGCCCACTCGTCCACCGAGAGATCCTTGATCAGTAATTTTCGCGTATGACATGTGAACGGGGAATATTCCAATGGGGGTCCTACCAGCTTGAGATGCTCCCTAAGCTAAATAGTCAACAGAAGAGGACTCCCTTGAGTCATGGCACCGGTCCTATGCAGCTCATCAAGACCATGCAGGGTTTCACCCAAGATTAGCGGAATAATGTTCCTAGAACGTTTTCTAGCCTGCAGAACAATTTCCACCAGTTGGGAGTCAACCAAGCCATCCTTGCATGTGAACAAAACATCTCCGAAAAGAGAAAGGGCCAGAAAGTTCCGTTTGTAGACATGAAAGGCGTCATCATCTGAATCCCCGCTGAAGCGTCCTGGAAAAGAAGAGCAATCAACCCATTTGCGGTGAACCAACTCATAGCAAGTATCAAGGGGGATCCCTAGCAATTCATTCAAAGCCTCCGAATGATTCCTATGGTACTTAGGAACAGCAATCTCACCAGTCAAAGGCATATCCAAGATAATGGCAAATTCCTCCACAGTAGGCACCATCTCATTCAAAGAAAAATTGAAGAGATGAATAGAGGGATCCCAAAATCGAGCAGCACCCTGCAAGAGATTCCAATCCGGTTGGAGGTTCTTCAAGGTGAAAAGGATTCTAAATCCGAATTCTGCTATAAACCTATTGCGAGATCAGTTGCGAAATGACCTCACAAAATCTATGGATGCTTGCTTGAAAGATTCAATCACTTCAGACGACAGAGAAAAATCATCGACAATCATGGACGTTGGGGCAGTCTCCTTGGAAGCCATGGATCGCAGGGTTGGAAAAGAAGCCAAGAGTTTCACCCTGACAGAATATCTCTAGAGTTTGAAAGGCTAGTATGAGTTATCTGGCCGGACTACAAGGTGTTTTTATAGGGAAAACTGACAAACTCCCGTTCGAAGAAGGAAGAGGACTCTGCCTGGGTATCGTGTCTCGTGCGAGACACCTTGTCCCGCGCGAGATATCGCTACGACAAAATAGCAATAGTTCTGCTCAAACAACAATCTAGCCCCGACTTGACGAAGCAAGTCTCGAAAAAACCTGCGCATACAGTTCATAATATGTAGTGCAACACCAAGATCAAGCTCAAAATTGTGGCCTTGATGTCCATTCCATTCCATTTCCAAAAACATGGAAAGTTGAGTTAATTAACTAATTAGACCTAGGTTTAGGGGTTAAGAAAACCATTGTTTTTGTGCTACCTACTTGTTTCTAACAGGTACCAAAGAA
This sequence comes from Adenophora triphylla var. japonica, assembly GCA_022495995.1. NCBI lineage: Eukaryota > Viridiplantae > Streptophyta > Magnoliopsida > Asterales > Campanulaceae > Adenophora > Adenophora triphylla. The sequence continues at coordinate 81,655 of JAFEMH010001525.1, read as the reverse complement.
AAAAAAATTTGTCTGGGCCCACACGGCCAATATGTACAGATCATCAAATAAAGAGAAAAGGAGGGGATCACGCCATCAAGTCACCCGAGCTACCGGCACCTCCGCCATCACCACCACGGGGGCTACCATCCCTCCTCAACCTCTTGGCTCCGCAAGTAGGGGTCACCGCCGAGGCCACTGTCGAGGCCGCCAAAAAAGCCTTATGGAATAGCCTCTCGAACAGGTCCAACACTAGGGCCATCAGTCCCGCCATCTTGGTCGCTCCACGGTTGTAATCGGCCGCGGACAGAGTGATCTGACAACAAAGGAAAAGAAATGCTCAGATGAAGTCGGACATATACACTTATATGGACGAATACGAGAAATAATATAAACAGAAACATACCGAGGAGACATCCGGCGGGAGGCGGTAACCCTCGGGAATATGATCCAGAATCGGGATGTGGCCCATCATCGGCATGCTCCCCATCATGTACGTGTAGCTCAAAGGACCGAAGTCTGGGGCAAAAGGCAGAGAACCAGTAGCCTGGGAAGAGGTACTAGGGGCTGATGAACCTGAAGCAGAGGCAGAGGCAGAACCACGAGCGTGCGATCGTCTATCACCCACCAGGAGGGGGCCCATCAGTCGAGGCAAGAACTCTTCATAGGAGGCCCCGTGGACAACACAAGTTATCGCCGCATCACCCACCAGAAGACTAGCATAATCGTCATCTGGAATGGAGTGGGTGGGGTACATCGCCCTAGGCGGATCCGCTGGCACCATATATGGTAGTCTACCTCGGCCATGCTGTGGGAAGACCCGCTCATCGAGATACATAGTATCCCCCTCCAAAGATGCCAGCATCCTCTGCATCCCAGTGGAATCCCAAGCACGATGCACCTCCCGCTCCAACAGGGTCCATGGATAAAGGCCCAGCCTCTCATACTCGAAAGTGTCCAGCATGGCCCGCGCCTCTACCACCGACAGGGTCCACTCCTGATCCTCATCCTTATCAACACTCCGATTGGGGTGGCTCCACCTCCTGATATCCGGGAACAAAGGGGTCCGGCTTTCCAACTCAAACTTGTACAGCCCAAGGACAGTATAGCTCCACATCTGCACAAGAAAACAATAGCAGATTCAGCACGAAATACAGACAAAGGCTATAGATAAAGGACAACAACAGAACCAAGAGCATACTTCCCAAGCATAAGAATACCCCGACAGGGTATCCTTGGTGTGCCTACACGCCTCGTCCATGGCGTGATAGCAGAAGGCCAGGCCCGCTGAGCCCCAATCATATCCACTCACCTCATCCAGATTCACTAACAAACCTAACAGAGAAAGACGAGCTGTAGAAGAGTGGTTCGCAAATATGGTCTCAGAAAGAATATACCAGAGGGCACCCCTCACCAATCGATCAGTGACTGCATTAGGCTTGAGCGCATAATCCTCAATCTGACGCCGGAGGGGTGTTAGCTCAGCAGCAAATCCCTTAACCTTGTTAGGGACGAAACCAATCAACTGTCTCCACACAGCTGGGCCCGCAGGCTTATAACCCGAGGTCTTCGGCAGGGGATCGCCAATGAACTCTAGCCCCGTGATAGCAAGGAAGTCCGTCGGAGTCATAGTTGCTTCCCCGAAGTGCAAATGAACGGTGTGGGTAGTATCCCACCACCTCTCCCTGATCGCCTGAAGAACTTGGGGAGTCCGCCTCATCCCCTGAAGGTTATCAACAAAAGTTAGAAGCCCCGTTTGGGCCACCCTATCTCGAACACAATCAAGATCCCTGATCTTGTCCCACACAACTCTAGCCAGTTTCGGGCTCCCTCGACAATTCTTCGTCGGCCTATATGACTGCAAAACAGAGGAAAAGCAAAAGGGGCAACATTAGAAATCATTCCATAGCAAAAACTCAATGAAATAAAAGAAAATTTTCATTGGGGCATTTCACCGAACACTTGGCGTGCGTACAAGAAAAGCTTGTCCAAGGATGCAATGGATAACTCGAATCAACCTCTCCTACAATCCATGATGTGTAGGAGGCTCATACGCACACAATGCAACAACAATCATCCAACAAAATGCACAAAATCAGAGCATGCAAGAAGGAACCTAGTTCTAAGCATGGACAAAAACAAAGAAAAATAGCCATTGATGAAGTTGGGATTCAAATGGGTTCAAACTCAATACAATACAAGAATCAAGAGTTGAGGGAGAAGCTCTTACCAAACCTTCCCGAACGGCGGTGGAAATGTGCGCGTGCCTATCGAAGGTGAGGTCATCGCGGGGATAATCCTTCCCTAGTAAATAACTCCCCAAAATAGGATTCCTTTGTTCTTGAGCCATTGATTGTGGAGGGAGAGAGGATTGAGAATTGATTGGGAGGAGAATCACCAAGCAATCCACGAAAAATTGCAGAGAAAAACGACCTTAGCTTGAGCTAGGGAGGGAAATTTGAAAAGGATGTTTTCAAATTAAAAGAGGAGCTGCTGTTATATTAGCTCCGACAGTACAAGTCTCGCACGAGATAGGATATATCGCGCGAGATATACCTTCTGGAAATTGACAAAATTGTCCTCGACAATAAGCGTCTACGCAATGTCAAAATTCAAAATTTTGACACATTTACCCTTGGAAATGATAAACTAGCAAGGAAACGTGGAAAAATCGACATCGCAACTCACGGAACGGGCCGAACGTGACGCTCGCACGATAGCCCGGTACGGCACCAGTCGCCCGAAAACCGAGTGGTCCAAAGATCAACTCAATCCACATGATTCAGAGCCCAGAAAGGTGAATCATTGAATTAAAAAGCCCGGTCCAACGCCCAGATATGTGGATCGTCATCAGAAAAAGCCCGGTCCAACACCCAGACAGGTGGATCGTCATCAGAAAAAGCTCGGTCCAACGCCCAGACAGGTGGATCGTCAACAGAAAAAGCCCGGTCCAACGCCCAGATAGGTGGATTGTCAAAAGAAAAGCTCGGTCCAAACGCCCAGACAGGTGGATCGTCATCCGAAAAGCCCGATTCAATGCCCAAACTGGTGAATCGTCATCCTCAAACAACAAAAAGCCCGATTCGGAGCCCAGAAAGGCGAATCGTCACAAAACCGACAGGACTCAAAGGACTGGACAGGTGAGCCTTTATTTTCTAACATATTTCCCGCAGGTTCGGAGCCCAGACAGGCGAATCTTCAGACAAACAGGTATATTCAGAATTGGGTCTTGATTTGATTCCTCAGTATGAATTTATCTTTCAAAACAAAATCTCCTCGATTTTCAAAATAATTTTCAAAATACCTAAAGCAGCCTTTTCGTGTTTTGGAGTCAAACTACGTCATGGTCTGATTCTCCGATAGAGATACGTAGGAAGTCGTGCGGCCCGACCATCCCGATGTTCAGAATGATGTCTTTTCTATCGTCGACAAGACTTCTTTCATAAGACTTGTCGACGAGGGGCTCTGTAGACACCCCATTCTGAACACATCAGATCATATTTATACCACTCTAAGTCTCGCCTTGAGTCAAGAAGTAGAAATCCACCATTTCGTCACGTTTCGTTAAGTTTTGACTAACCATCGTTAGTTTGAGACTAAACTGCATACGAGATAACGAGGAAAGGACATAATTGTCCAACAGAAACAATATCTCGCACGGAATTGCGTGTCTCGCACGAGATATCGTCCCTCTGCAGCATGCAGATGACAGTTTCCTCGTCGATTTCAACCTCTTTTCGGGATAAAACTTTATCCATCCGGCCAACCAATAGATTTTGGAGTCTGGAAGCTTCTTGAAGTGTTTGATCTCATCTTCAACACTTCTCTAACCCCTATAAATACTTGGTGACTTCCAAGGATCAGAGGACCACGAATTTTCACAACACACACATATTTTGTTGGTTTCTTTCCCTGAAAGGTTCCTACAAAATCACCCTAAAAATCACCTCAAAGTTTGTTTGTCAACCTTGTTGATAAACAAACATCAAAATCCAAGTCAAGGACTGAGGCGAAGCTCTGTCCGTATCAAGATTCGATTCTAAACTTGAGTCGAAACTCTGCCCAAATTGCCTCGCGCAAGGTAACCCCCTAAATCCCTTTCTAATTGATTATTAGAGTGGTATAAATCTATTGAATCTAGGATCGGCCTAGAGCCTCTCCAAATCATGGGGAAGGTCTCGAAGCAATCAATCCTACATTCCGTTTAACCCCGTTAAATGGATCTTTATTTGTTATATTTGAAATCGTCTTCTCTTCTCTGAAAACCTCTCTTTTCTTTAGCAAGACCGATCTCCGGATTGGGTGGAATGGATGCTCCTTGACCTACCCATTCCATAACCTAAGCCCCGAACCCAATCTCTTTCAAAAAATGGTTTTCTATGTTTTCCAAACGAATAATATAGGTGGCGACTCGAAATTAATCACAACGCTCACAGGTGTCAAATGAGATCATCTCGGATAATGGGATGCACTTTGAAGGAGATTGCGATAGATTGTTGTCAGAATTCAAAGTCACTCGCCACAAATCATCCCCGTACAGGCCTCAGACCAATGGAGCAGTAGAAGCTGCAAATAAGACACTCGAGAGAATCATCCGAAAGATGGTCACCCGCGATTGTGATTGGCCCGAAAAGCTACATCTAGCACTCTGGGCTACAGAACTTCTGTCAGAATAGCCACGGGAGAAACCCCTTTCGCATTGACCTACAGAATGGAAGCAGTACTGCCAGTAGAATTGGAAATTCCGTCGCTAAGGGTCCTCCTGGAAATTAGCATCAACGAAGTAGAATGGTTGCGCAGTCGGCATGATGAGCTCGCCCTGCTTGATGAAAGGAGTCTAAAGGCCATGGAACATACCCGAGCCTATCAAAGACGAATGGCCAGGGCATTCGACAAAAAGGTCAAGACCAGAGACATAAAAGAAGGTGATTTGGTATTGAAAGAGAAGCCCCCTACCAGAGACAACCCTCTAGGAAAGTGGGAACCTGTTTGGATCGGCCCGTACGTAGTGCAGAAAATACTATCGGGATTCGGGAGGAGCAATGAAGCTTGCAGACCTGGACGACAATCCCTTTGTTCACTCGGTCAACGGTGACAAGCTCCGCCGGTACTATGTCTAAAATAAAAAAAATATATAAAAAAATAAAAAAAAAGAAAAAGAAAATAGCGCAAAAAGAGTAATATCCAGCTAGGCTGAAAACCCTGAAAAGGGTGGTCTAGGCAGAAAACATGGTCGCACATAAAAAAAATAGTGCAAAAAAGAGTAATACCCAGCTAGGCTGAAACCCTGAAAAGGGCGGTCTAGGCAGAAAACAGGGTTGCACCAAAAAATAATAAATAAAAAAAAAACAAAAATCTCAAAAGTTCACCAGAGTGAACTACGAAGACCTGAGCCCCTTAGCTTTTCTTGTAAAAGGGGAACGTAGGTAGCCAGAAATGGTTCTATCTAAACAATAAATAAGACATTTGAATTTCCATGAAATGTGTCTTGAACAATTTCAAAGATAATATCTCTTGTTATTTACAAATTAAAAACTTCTTGATGAGTTCAAGCACGGTCTACTCTTAACTCTGCTAACCTGCTACAAAGACTAAAATATACAATAAAAGGCCTAATCAGCTAATGTGTTTGCAAAAGGCAATAAGTAGATGCTCGGAATAGGCCTATCAGTTGTCAGCAACAGTGTCCTCCTTGCTCTTCTTTCCTCTACCTCGACCCCGTCAAGTGTTCTTCCTTTTCTTCTCAACGATGTTGGTCTCCCTCATCCCTATCTCAGGAATCCTTACTGGAGCCTCCATCAAACCTGTGTCAATAAGTGCCTTCTCTACCCTGGCATGATTTCTTACCTCCTCCTACTGAGCCTCGGTGAGAGGAGAAACCTCCGATAACCACTCATATCTGACTTCCATGTCTCTAATAAGATCGCCCGACTGGTTATGGCGACTAGCCTTTGCCTCGGTCTCCCTCAGAATCCTGCTAGAGTCACTATCAGCACCCAATAAATCCTGGCGCCTCTCTCCCAAAACAATCTGAGTCGCCCCCATCTCCCTCTCGTATCAATCTAAGTAAGCCATGGTTAAGATGGCACTCTTCCTGTTCTTGAGAATGGCCCTGGGCGTAAAAGCGGGATATGTCCACGCTCTCGAGAAAAAGGAGAAGCTGTCTGGACCTCTCATGTCAAAAGGTGCCACCTCCATGGTGCGAATGTCCTTCCAGTCATCCAACGGCTCCTGCAAGGTCCCAAACTGCCTAGACACTAAGCAGGGAATGTAGAAAGATGACAAAGATAGCCCCGGAACCCTCACTATGTAGGACTCCTGAAATGTCCTATGAGTCTACAACCTCCAGTGAGGCACCCACCAATGGATATCCTAGGTATACAGCCGAGCCATCGTTCGCTCCCAGCTACCCTGATCCTGCTGTCTCGGTGCACCCTTCTGAGAAATCACCCAAGGGCACTGGGTAGGCAAAGCCCCAGGTAAAGCCTTGAGTCTCTCCTGCAGCCATAAAGTCAGTACAGCTGGGCTCCCAGACCGCATGAAATGGTCCCCCTAGCCATCCTGTCAATGCCATGCAGAGTCTCCCCCAAAATCAGTGGGACAATATCTCTCCCAGCCCTGCTGTCTCTGACCATGTCCAAAAGACCTCTATGGCATACTCCGAAGGACTTGGCAGTAAATAGGAAAGAGAATACGCAGAGAATGAAAGCATTCATAGACACTGTGGTCGCAGCAGTACCCGGAAACCCGAATCTGCTCGGAATATCAGAAATGTCAATTCTGTCAGGAGCTATCATCATCCCTTCGGCTTCTTCCGGAGAAATTTACAGAAAAGATGCCAACTTTACAGTCACTGGCAAATCCCCGGCCAAAGGAATCAAAATGGCCTCAATTTCTGGACCCCCAATAAATGCCCGGAAATCCTCGAAGGTTGGAACAAGCTCATTGTAGGAAAAGCAGTAAACGTGTCTTCGGACATCCCAAAATCTTGCTGCTGCTCTCAAAAGGTCCCAATCAGGCGGGAGATCCTTCAAATGCCATAAAGACTTGATCTTGAAGGTGTTGTCAAACAGCCCCTTATGAGATTGAAAGTTGTGTCTCATCCAGGATTGAAGGTCAGACAGAAAATGATCCCTTTTCCCCTTTTGCAATCGGACTGGTTTTTCCATGACAGTGATTGGACCCGACGATTTTTGGTCAAAAAATGTGCTTTGGAATCAGTTGGGACAAGCCAAAGTTGAAAATGAAATGAAAAGGCCCTCCCTTGATTTTATTTGCAGAAAATCAGTTCAGACAAGGCTTTTAGCCGTGCGGCCTCATTTGCCCAGGTCCTAGCCGGGCGGCTTCATTTGCTTCTACAGAAAAAAAATCTGCAGCTGCCAAAGCTGCTGCCCAAGTGGGATTCTCACCCCTCTTTCTCAACAAAACCTGCATAAAAACATTCCCAAACACCATTCATGCATTCATATACCACCATAAACCATTCCGGCTCAATTTCAGCCCCATTTCCATGCAAAAAGTTGCCCCGCGGCTCAAGTAATATGAAAAATAATAAAATAGCAATAAGAAAAGAAAACAAAAGGATCATTACATTGTCTTTGCCTCATTGGCTCCCAAATAAAAAAATAATATTAAATTGTTTGTTCATTTGTTTTTTCCTTCCCTAAGTGTGCATCAAAAGAGCCCTAAGCCCTAAGCCTTCATACTCCGCCAGCTGCTCTAAGATATCAGTGTTAGGCCCTCGCCCTTGAGGCACGGCACTCGTAGAGGATGAGTAGTACTCCGAGGCTGATGATGTAGAAGCCGTGATCCCGACATGCCTTCTCTTGCGCTCAGGCTCTTGCGCATTTCTCGCAGCCCTTGACGCGCAAGCCAGCTTCCTCAAGAGAGACCGAGCTAGCTCCTTCCAGCCCCTGTTATGCCGCACCAGAGTGTTGTACGTGCGAGCGGGGACCTGCGAGAAAAAGGAAAAAGCTCAAAAAATCCCAAAGAAGTTCAGAATCGCAGAAAATAGAAAAGTTGAATAAGAAAAGGGACCCAGAGTTACTTACAGTGCTATCAGCCGGCAAAGTATACTCAGCATCCCTCGTGTCTGGAATAGGCACCATTAGCCTCCTCGGCACCCCATTCACCACATAAGAATGGTGAGCCGGAGGAACAGATGGATCGGTCGGCTCTGCCTCCCCGTACCCCTGGGCATCAACTATCTTCACCAAGCCTGTCAGCCACCTCCTCTGGCTAGTGACCACCAAGGCATCTCCCATAAGAGCCTCCGGATATCTCCTCCAGGGATAGAAGCTCACTCCCTCATGACCGCCCCTATTGATGACGGGCTTCACCATCTTGTAGTCAAAGGTGATCCGGGTCTTCCCGGTGAACTTGTCCCTAACCTCTCCTCTCCAGCGCACCATAGCCGGGAAGATAGCAGGATCACTCTGCTGGCTCCAAGGAAAGAACCCAATCACCTCACAAAGCCAGACCTGCATGTCAGAACATAAGGTTCATTTCTCTCATAAAATCTTAAGAACAAAAGGAAAAGAAAAAAAAAAGAAGAGAATACCTCCAGGGCAAAAGAAAAGCAGTCCATCGAAGCAGCCTTGTTTCAGCTGTACAAATCCAGAGAGAAATAAAGCTCTACCAATCCGGCCTCACCCCAAGAGACCTCCCCAACCGTAGCCAAGTCAACCAAAGAATCCAACAGGCAAACCATCGCCAACGTCCCAGAATTGGTAAAAATGGTGACAGATAGAGTCAACCACATGAAAGCTCTCGCGAGCTGATGGGCAGTCACCTCATTGGTCGCAAACCCCTCCATACACCTCAAAACCTCAACCTCAACAAACCGAGTCTACATCCCTAGCCCCTTCGAACGGAGGTCAAACCCCACATAGTCCCTGAACTCAGCCTCAGAAATGTGATCCCTCTAGGTCACAGGCCGATCAGTAAACCTCAGGCCAGTAATAGCTGTAAAGTCGACGAGAGTCACCGTAACCTCTCCCCAGCCTAGATGGAAGCTATGCGTGGTGTCCCACCAAAAATCAGAAAGAGCTTGGACCATCCCCTTACTCTTGGAGGTCACATGAATGCCTCGCCCGATAGCCTCGACAAAAGAATGGAGACCCGTCGCCACCACTAGATGCCTAGGATTGTGGCCATCCTTCTCAAAGTTGGTCATCCTCTCCCACAATTTCACTGCTATATCAGCGGGTCCCTGTGACTTGCTCTCCTGTAGGTAAGCACAACAAAAGCACGTTAGTCCTTCAGCTTATCTCAGAAACATGCATACATGCACAAAATAATGCACACATTGCCAAAGAAAAGCATTCATAAGAAGTTTTCTAGCATCATTTGCCTTGAACACGTGTTTTTCATCATTTGAAACACGTCACCCCGAGCACATGCTCTCCCAAACACGAAAATTCCAGTTTTCACAAATTTTTTTGTATATAGGTTTTAATCTTTCAAAATGGCATGCATGAATCATTTTCATCGTTCAAAATCTTGTTTTCACATCCATGATCAGAAGCTGACCTAGTTCTAGCACATGCAAGAACTCCGTCACATCTTAGGCATTATTTTTCTCACTTTATTTTCAAAAATGAGTCATTCTCATATTTTTTTCGAATAAATTGCACATGCATGATTATCCCTACCCTTAGCCCCATAGGTTAATTATCAAATCCATAAAATCATCAACAAAATCACAAGAAAAATCCAAAAATTCCCAAAATTCGAGTCTAGCCCTAATCAATAAAAAATCAATCAAAATTGATGAAATCAAGTAAATCGAGAGTGCTTACCCCAATCGATTGAGGTTTCATAGACTTGTGCTCCCTTTTACCGGGATAGAACTCAGAAGAGGGCGCCGCGAAGTCATACTTCCGCTCGGTCCTCACAAACTCCCTCTGCCTCATCCTCGCGATTTGTGACAAGGTCCGATGCGTATGGCGGGGCAAGAAGTTCCCTTCTTGATCCATTTTGAGCAATAGGAAGCTAGAGATTCGAAAGCCTTGGTGTTTTTCTCTCCTCTCTCCTCGCAAGAACATCAGCAACAATGGTGCTGCTGCCCGTCCCCCTTCTGTTTAAAATAATCTGGTGAAATTAGGATTCAAGCCGGACGGCTTCTTTTTCCCCATCTCATGCCGGGCGGCTTCATTTGCCTCAGACTGAATTTACATTTTTTGCCTCTGGACTTTCCATTTAAGCAAAAAATTCCCGTTATCTCCAAATGGAATAACGTTGTCTCTCAAAAAATTCCCGTTATCTCCAAATGGAATAACGTTGTCTCTCGAAACCTTCCGTTATCACCAAATGGGATAACGTCTCCTCCAAGAAATCCTCCGTTATCGCCAAATGGGATAACGTCTCCTCCAAAAAATCCTCCGTTATCGCCATATGGGATAATGTCTCCTCCGGGAAATCTCCGTTATCGCCAAATGGGATAACGTCTCCTCCGGAAAATCTTCCGTTATCACCAAATGAGATAACGTATCCTCCGGAAAATCCTCCGTTATTGCCAAATGGAATAACATCTCTTACCAAAAATCCTCCGTTATCGCCAAATGTGATAACGTCTCCTCCGGGAAATCCTCCGTTATCGCCAAATGGGATAACGTCTCCTCCGGGAAATCTCCGTTATCGCCAAATGTGATAACGTCTCCTCCGGGAAATTCTCCGTTATCGCCAAATGGGATAACGTCTCCTTCGGGAAATCCCCCGTTATCGCCAAATGGGATAACGTCACCTCCGGGAAATTCTCCGTTATTGCTAAATGGGATAACGTCTCCTCCGGGAAATCTCCGTTATCGTCAAATGGGATAACGTCTCCTCCGGGAAATCCTCCGTTATCGCCAAATGGGATAACGTCCCTTACCAGAAATTTTCGTTATCGCCAAATGGGATAGCGTCTCCTCCGGGAAAATCTTCGTTATCGCCAAATGGGATAACGTAAGGTGACATCCTCTGAATTGTCAAAATTTCAGCTTTAGCTACCTCTATCTCCGCGATAGCAACGTAAGCTATAGCTTCTTAAGGTGACATCCTCCGAATTGTCAAAATTCCAGATTTAGCTACCTCTATCTCCGTGATAGTGACGTAAGCTATAGCTTCTTCAGATGACAACCTTCAAATTGTCAAAATTCCAGCTTTAGCTACCTCTATCTCCGCGATAGCAACGTAAGCTATAGCTTCTTCAGGTGACAGCCTCCGAATTGTCAAAATTCCAGCTTTAGCTACCTCTATCTCTGCGATAGTGATGTAAGCTATAGCTTCTTCAAGTGACAACCTCCGAATTGTCAAAAGGCCCAGGATCCTAGATATGTTCCTAACTGTCTAGTGAGCCTTGAACTACGATCACGGCTTGATTCCTCCGGGATACGTAGGTAGCCTTTTCAAAAGGTCCAGCCATCCGACCACATTGGTCATCCCCTTTCTTCATCACTCCTCAGTGATGCATGAGCCTTTTCAAAAGGTCCAGCCATCCGACCACTTTGGTCACCCCCTTTCTTCATCACTCCTCAGTGATGCATGAGCCTTTTCAAAAGGTCCAGCTATCCGACCACATTGGTCATCCCCTTTCTTCATCACTCCTTAGTGATGCATGTGCCTTTTCAAAAGGTCCAACCATCCGACCACATTGGTTATCCCCTTTCTTCATCACTCCTCAGTGGTGCATGAGCCTTTCAAAAGGTCCAGCCATCCGAATACATCGGTCACTCCCTTCATTTGGCATATCCCCAGTAGGACCATCCATTCGACCTCTTAGGTCACTTCCTTTCCATCTTCATAGCAAGGGACCAGTTTCTCTTCGCCATTCCCCAGTGGATTTCGAACTACGATCATGGCTTGATTCCTCCAGATACGTAGGTAGCCTACTTTAGGTTCAGCCAAGTGGGGTTGTCGATAAAAGAATCCAATATTTACTTTCAATGTCATTTCCCCCATGTCCCTTAATAATGTTCATTACGTTATTTACCTTAAAAATGGAATCTTTACTTTCAATGTCATTTCCCCCATGTCCCTTAAGGATGGATCACTCTCCGAGGATTGTCTAGTAGCCTTTTAAGGCACGGAAGACATAGGATGAGTATAATGATCCAATCTTTATACCCCTTCCCCTAGTCCCCTTGGTTCTTGGAGCATTCCGTGGTGCAGATCGGTGTAAAGACTTCATCTTTACATCATTTCCACCACTAAAATGCCATAATCGTAGTCCCTTTGGAAACGGATGGATCTTAGTCCCGACATCCACGATAATCACTTGAGACGAACATAAATGTCCCTACGAATCTCTATATGTAGGATTGATGGGCAAAGATTCTTCCTTTTCTAAAGAGTCTCATTCTTGGTCTTTAAAAGGTGTCCCTCTCTTGATCACATGTGACCAAGTCCCCAAAGAACGTTGATTTAAGACATACCAAGGCTCTTACGCCTACTATGGTTGATTAATCCAACGGGAGGGTAAAAAAGTCACGTAATGATGATCAAAAGTCCAAAATGAATACGGGATCAAAATCCCGAAAACATCAAATCCAAGGAATCCCGAGCTATAACCTACTTATATGGTTTATATGTCCGGAAGATAAACTTGGCACATTCCCTCCACTTTTCAAATCACACCACACACACGAGCGCACGAACAAGCACAAACTTCGGATCTAGGAAGACTTGCTTTTGCAAGGCTCCTTGGGTGAACGCAATCCGTTCTTCCCAAGAAGTAACTTAACCTCCGGACCTTTATACTTTTTTTCAAAGTTTTGAGGAAATCAAAATGGCGTGGCGACTCCGTTTTTTCAATAAAATCGGTGTCTTCAAACTGAGATGAAACGGGGACCCTATAAAACGGTTCAATCCCGGGGCCCACATTCACAGACATATTCTACAATAACATTGTCCTTTGTTCGTAGTTACCTATCAGAGCACGTGTTATTAGGTCAAGACAAATACGCTCAACGGTTATGATCTTATCCAACAGATCTCTCTCTACACTATAAATACTCCCCCTTGTCCTCCAGAGCAAGGTAAGTCACTTTATAAAAACCTAAACACACACATACTAAGGCATTCCAAGCGTTAATCTCAGTATATTCCTCAGAGATCTTACTCTCACACCCGAGGTACTGAGCCAGAATCAACTCCGACTTGGTCTCTAATGGTGTTTTTCTTTGTGTTGAGTTAACAAGTTCGGATCACATAAAAGTCAGTTATCCTCAAGTGAAACCCCCAAAAGTTGTGGCGTCATCAGTGGTTCCATTACCGGAAAACGCTTATGTTTTCTCGTTTAATCTTGTGTCTGTTTCAAAACATCCGTATAGTGTTGGCTAGAACTCTAAAAAAATTCCTTCTATTTTCTAAAGTGTTTGAACATCTCTAAAAACCATTTTTCGAAATGACTGGAACCCATGCAAAACGTTGGTTTTCTTACTCCACCCGTTGGAAATACCAACTGAATGTACGCTCGCCGAAATTTGGAAAAATGATTTTTGGGAGTTGCCACGCCATGTTTTAAGGTACACTTTGAAAAACCTTTGAAAAGAGAGAAAGGGTTCGGGGGTCAGGTTACGTGTTGGGAAGAACCGAGAGTTCACCCAACACGCCTCGTCCGTAGACGAGTCTTTCGAAATAAACATCCAAACATTCATAGTGTGTGCAAACAATAATGACAAACAAATGTGGTAAATGAATTTTATTAATTGAATGAGATTCTTACAACTTGTGAACCATTTAATAAGGGAGGCCACATCCCTATTACAGATTTCAAAACAGCTTACAACTGAAAAGGATCTCTGCAAACAGACAAGAGGTGTCGCATGACACAGAACATGCCTGGCTCGATGTGTCGCGTGACATAGGATCCAACCAGGCATGTTGTGTCGCGTGACACAGGTTGCCCATCTGCAGGGATCTGATAATTTGAATATAGAATAAACAAAAACTAATACAGATCCAATTATACAATCAATTCAGCTTAGGAAATGAATAATTCAACAATAATTCAACCAAAGGGGTATGGATATGGGAAGATCCACACTCCCTTGGGAATCAAACAACAATTCCACCAAATATCAACTCATGAACATGCAATTATGCTAAACAACACGATTAAATAGAGAGATTGCGATTGGATTTCAGTAAGCAAGACAGATGGAGTCGAATTACTGAATCAAATGGATATAAAATGATTGAATTATGAAAATGGCAAGATAAGGGAGAGAAGTAGGGAATTGGTGTGTTACACTTGAAGATTCCATGAATCCTATACCAAGTCTGGTATAGAACCCTTCAACAAGCTGCTTCTGAGACTTGGTTGAGTTTGGGAGGAGTGATGGATGGTTGATCTAGATGGTAGTATGTTAATTGGATGGGATTGGAGGAGGATTGGAGGGATTTTCGGTAGGAGAGAGAGGTATGGGTATTTGGCTCTGTGTGTTACGTTTGCAATTTGGCAGAGTAACAGTATGCAAAAAGAGGGATCCAAATATGAGAGGGGTAGGGTCTTATTTATAGGCTGCTGATGATGGTTGAGTTGTGTCGTACGACTTCCTGCGTCCATTTTCCATGGCTCGAGATGTCGCACGACTGAGCACGCCCATAACCGTTTCTGGCTCCAAAACCTGGTTCTGGAACATTCCAGGTTAATTCCCAATAGGTCCAAACTGATTTATTCCTTGTAGGTCCTTTTGCTTGAGAAAAATACTTAAAAGTACTTCCTTCGCAAGAAACTTATGAAATGTTTCCGAAAGTCTCGGAATGGACCGGGAATTTACCAAAATGCCCCTAGTGCAACTCTATTATATTAAAATGCACCTATAAAGGGTCGCGAATTAGATTGGCGTACTTACACCAACCAAGCCTCCCCTTCAAATGTTAATCCATCTCAGCCTAGTACCTCTGCTTTCAATAGGTTAGGGGCCTAAACTACTAGCCAAGGCTCTCTCACCCCCACGCGACCTTAGAGAAAACCAGAGGCAGCCCGGAATGTAAGCCCCCTCAAATGGATAGTCCAAGAAACCACATCTCCTTTGACCCCAGAATTGATACAAAAGAGAAACCAATCTCTGGCTGAGAGGGCTAGGCTTGTGGCCGAGGCCATGGCCATAAACGATGAACAACTCGAGCTAGTAGAGTTGGAGGCTAATGTCGGTCTGCCTATACAGGAGGGCTCCCTTCGTTTGGATAAGGGTGTCTGGACTAAATCCGTTGCTAGTCATGCCAGAGGCACTAAAAGGCTAGAAATACCAGTCGTTGACCTCGGTCAAGATAAGGAGAATGATGAGGAAGAGGGTGAGGAAGCAATCAATTCCTTGGCCTTGAGAAATCCAAAGCAAAACCCAAGGAAAATGCAAAAAGAGAGGCCGTGATTTCTCTATCTAAAAGAACCAAAGCAGAAGAGATGAATCCTGAATTCCTGAAATTCATGCATCAGATATGGGAATCCCAGAAAAGAGGCAGTATGAAATGCACTCATACTATGGATGCTGTTACAGACTGGATCGCGGACTCACCTATATAGAAAGGAAAACCCTATGCCCTAGAATCTTATGATGGGTCAACCAACACTAAGAGCCACATGGGGTGGTTTGAAGGTCATATGGCTTTATTTTCTGATAAAGAGCTAGTGATGTGCAAGGCTCTTGCATCCAACTTCACGAGCAAGGTACTCTCCTGGATGATGGCCCATAAGCCCAAGTCTATTGACAATATGAGTGCTTTCCTTATCTCGTTTGCTGGGGACGAAGAGCCCGCGAGACCAAAGACCGATCTAGTAAGGATTAAGCAAGGAGTAGGAGAGACCACCAAATCATACATTACCCATTTTCGGAAATTAACCAAACAGATCGTAAACCTGTAAGAGAGTGATATCCAACTGTGCTTTGAAGAAGGTTTGACGTCCAGCTTTTTGAAGATGAACTTTTCTTCCAACAAACCGAAAGACCTGGAGGAAATGTATGGCCACTGTTGTTGCCTCAGCAGAAGAGCCCACAGAAATCCAAGCTGCCTGCAGACTGGCCAAAGAGAGGATCTAGCAATCCCAATAGAAAACAACAAAAATTACTTTCATGGTTATTTACTTGCAATCCCTATACAACGCAATCCTAGGGGTTACGACGCATACCGCATTAGGGATAGTTGCTTCAGTCCCTAATCAACTAATCAAGTTCAATACCTCTAGAGGCATGACGGTCATAAAAAATCAGCCCAAAAAATTCTTGAGAACACTGGAGGAAAAGAGAAAGCTGAAGCACAAAGCTTCTTGCTCGCAGACCGTGGAAGAACCAAAGCGGAGCAAAAACAAATCGGAGCAAAAAAAAAAAAAAAAAAAAAAAAGAGCCCGCAAAGCAAATTCGTAGGAATGATATCTTTTCACTCCACCAAGCTAGAGCTCAAGAAAAGTAGGAAGGCCAAGCGGTTGGCTCCTGGGGCCGGAGGATATGTAGATAGAGGAATCTTAGAAGACATCGATCGAGAAATCATTTACTCCATGTTCTCCCTCACAGGATCAAGCTCCTCATCCCAACCATTGTAATTAATTCTCTTCACAATAGAGAAACTAATCATCAATGTTAACTACCCCGAGCAGAAAGTTAAAGTTGGCTTGGAAATCCATCATGAGGAAAGGAAGATCTTGATCGAATTCATTCGAAAGAATTGTGATGCGATTGCATGGAGAGAAGAGGACATGCAAGGAATCAGCGAGGATGTCATAGTCCACAAGCTACATGATAGCTCTGCTTTTAAACGCATCCATCATAAGTCAAGATATTTTTTTCCGAAGAAGGAGGTAGAAATTAAGTAATAAGTGGAGAAGCTACTTAAGGCCGGGATAATTAAAGAAATATCATATTCCAAGTTGCTAGCCAACGTGGTAATGGTGAAAAGGCCAAATGGAAAGTGGAGAATGTGCGTGAACTTTACAGATTTGAACAAGGCTTGCCTCAAGGACTGCTTCCCTTTACCCCGGATTGGCAGGCTAGTAGAATCAATAGTTAGGGACAGGGTCCTCATTTTCATTGATTCTTATTCCGAATATCATCAAATCAAGATGGCACTAGAAGATTTTGCCTCTGTAGCTTTTATAGCGGCGAGCAAAACTTATTACTACACCATGATGCCCTTCGAGCTCAAGAATGTTGGTTCCACTTATCAAAGAATGGTCAACCTCGTTTTCAAGGACCAGCTAGGCAAAAACTTGGAAGCCTACATTGATGACATGGTCATCAAGGCCAAAGAAAACTCCCAATAGCTCGACGTGGCTGAAACCTTCACTAACCTACGTCGCAATAACATGAAACTCAACCCCTTGAAGTGTGCATTTGGGGTGAAAGCGGACAAGTTCTTAGGTTATATGGCCAACCAACGCACAATCGAGGCAAAACCAGAAAAGATCCAGGCACTTTTTGACATGAAATATCCAAAAGGCATGAAGGATGCACAAAAACTGAATGGCCGGATCACTGCACAAGGTCACTTATCTCCCGGTCTGCGAAAAAGTGTCTCCCCTTCTTCAAAACCCTAAAAGGGGGGAAGAAGTCTAATGAGTTCACATGGAATACTGAATACGATCTGGCTTTCAAAATCAAGGCATACCTCGGGTAACCCCCTCTACTCAGCAGCCCGGTGTATTAGTAAGAGCTTTTTCTGTCTTTAGCAGCTACTGACCTGGCAGTAGCCGCTGTTCTTGTAAGGGGAGTATAACTCAAAAAAACCAATTTATTATGTATCCAAGGCGTTGTCCACCGTTGAAAGTGGTTATTTTAATATAGAAAAATTAGCTTATGCTTTGCTTATTGTTACTCAAAAATTACGAGATTACTTTTCTACACATCCAATCACTGTATTCACAGATGCACCACTTAGAAAAGTATTACATAAACCAAAATCCTTTACCAGAATGCTAGAATGGTCCATCGAGCTCACATAATTCCAAATCACTTACTCACCAATAAGAACCATCAAAGCTCAAGCCTTGGCAGACTTTGTGGCAGAGACCTCATTCAGGCTCGCGGGCAGCGAGCTGGTAAAGCAAAAAAGAGTAGAAACTAGAGAAAATCAAGAAACAGAGGTGACCTTCCCCAAAGAGTGTATACAAGAGATATGGACCCTGTTCGTTGACGGATATGAGAGCAAATTAATCAGAGGCGCGAGCATAATCTTAATAGCACCATGTGGGAAGAGGTTTAAAAGGGCCCTAAGATTCAAGTTTGAGGCTTAAAACAACCCAGCCGAATATGAAACAATCATTGCATGGTTGGAGTTAGATAAAGATATGGGGATATTGAGCTTAGAAATAAGCAATGATTCCCAGCTCATAGTGAATCAAATCAAGGGAGAGTACGACACCATAAATCTAGTTCTATCAAAATACTGTGATCTAGCTAACCCCCCCCTCAAAAGCTATGAATACTGCTAAATCAAATAATGAGAGCTGACAACGCAGAGGCAGACCTCCTATAAGGATTACCGAGCAGGAAATTCAAGATATAAATGCAGACTATCAGATCGAGTTCGTAGAGGCACCAACCATAGATAGAGTTCAGATCAACAACATTGAGGACCAAGAAAGGGATTGGGTGGATGAAATCAAGGATTACATAGAAAAGCAAGCTCTCCCCGAAGACCAAAGCAGAGCAAGAATAATCTGAAAGGTGTCCGCCAAATACACGGTCATAGATGGAATATTATACAGAAGATCATTCACCAAACCTCTACTCAGATGTGTGAAAGCTCATATGGTGAATAACCTTCTCTATGAGGTTCATGAAGGAGTTTGCAGCGGACATCCCGGTGCTCGGACTCTTGTGAATAAAATAAAATTCCAAGGTTTTTATTTGCCAACAATGAGAAAGGAAGTGGAGGAATACATTAGAAAATGTGACAAATGTAAGCGATTTGAGGAAATCCCTAGACTCCCATCTACAGAGCAAGCATTAGTAGTTGAATGTGCGCTCGCCCGAAAATTTTGTTTTTCGTGAAAATGAAGGAGTCGCCACGCCGTTTTAAGAGGAAACATTGAAAACCTTTTTTTTTAGAGAGAAAACATGAGTTCGGGGGTCAGGTTACGTGTTGGGAAGAACCGAGAGTTCACCCAACACGCCTCGTCCATAGACGAGTCTTTCAATCAAACATCCAAATAAATCCAAAGTGTGTGCAAATATTGATAATAAACAAGGTGTGGTAAAATGCATCTTATTAATTATGAAACGAGAATTACAGATTGTGAGCCCATTATTTAGGGAGGCCACATCCCTGATACAAATGATCTAAAACAGATTACAAAGGAAAGAGGTCTCTGCAGACAGGTCATGTATGTCGCATGACACGTCGCACCAGTGACCATATATGTCGCGTGACACAGGATCACTTGGGGACGAAGGTGTCGCGTGACATACATAAGCCATCTGCAGAAACTTAACAAGATGAACACAGAATCAACAGAAAGCTATGCAGATCTAATTGATCAACTAAATTACGAACGAAATACAGAAACAATACCAAATCGACCCCGGGAGTGTGGATATGGGTAGATCCACACCCCCTTGGGGTTCAAACACCAAGTTCAAGCAAGTATTCAACAATAGAAGCTCAATTGCACGAATTATTCAAGTTAAACAGAGAGATTGCGATTGGGATTCAGTAATCCAGATAGCTAGGATCTGATTACTGAATCCAAACAGAAATAGATGCTAGAATTATGAGAAATTAAGCAAGAGAGAGAGAGAGAAGGGAGGTTGGAGAATCGTTACCCTTGATGATTCCACGAATCCTGTATCTAGTCAGATACAGAACCCTTCAATTCGTCACTTCTGATCTGGAAGGATTGATGCAAAGGGGTCCAAGTGCTATGGCTTGAGAAAGGGGTTTGGATAGGAAGGAATTGGGTAGGTTGAAGGTAGGAGAGAGAGAGGGTTATGTTTTGGAGTTTCGTTACGATGCCAATTCGGCAGAGTAACAGTAGTCTCAAGTTGGGGTCTCTTTTCTGAGAGGGGGAGGGTCTTATTTATAGGCTTCAGTTGGTGACCTCAGTGTGTCGCATGACCTTACGCGTCCACTTTCCATGCCTCAAGCTGTCACGTGACACAAGGTGGTCCAACCGCTTTTGGCGCCAAAACCAGTTTCTGCTACATTCCGGGAAAATACCCAAAAGGTCCATTTGGCATGAATAATATACCAAAAGGTACTTCCTTCGCGAGAAACTCATGAAACGTTTCCGGAAGTCTCGGGATCGGCCGGGAATTTACGAAAACGCCCCTTAATGTAATTTTATTACATTAAAATGCATCTAAAAAGGTTGCGAATTGGATTGGCGTACTTACAGAGCCCCTCGGCAACGTCACTTTTGGAAAAAGTGGGGTTGTCGATAAAATAAGAGCCAATCCCAATGAGCATAGGGGGATAAGGTAACGGGCTAGAAGGGTGAATCGGGGAGTCTAATGGCTGGACCTTTCTGAGAAAGGATTCCTACGTATCCCTTAAACAAGGGAATCAAGCCAAATCGTAGTTCGGGAATTACTATCTACAAGCAAGAAAGGGGTAGAAATGTGTCTTCATACCTTTGTTGTGCTTACCTGTGACTTCTTTCGGGGTTGATATTACTGCGGTCGGATAATAGCTTCCTTTCACACCAGGTTGTTGTAGGCTAGCAGGAGGGTCGCATCTTGCAAGCGAGTATTTGCGAGTAGGCTTTCAGGAGGGTCTCATGCCATCGCTGTTGACGAGTTGTAGCTGCCGGAGGGTCTCATGCTGCAACAGGTCTTTTGTGGATGTCAGGGGTCTCATACCACTTCTCCAATGTAGGGTAGTTGCCGAAGGGTCTCACACTACTGCTGCTTCTCTTCGTGGATGCCGGAGGGACTCATACCACTTCTTCTGATGCAGGGTAGTTGCCGGAGGGTCTCACACTACTGCTGCTTCTCTTCGTGGATGCCGGAGGGACTCATACCAATTCTTCTGATGCAGGGTAGTTGCCGGAGGGTATCACACTACTTTCCTTTCTTCTTTGCTGGGGATGAGTATAGCTGCCAGGGGTCTCACGCTATTTCTTTCCTGCTTTGTTGGGGATAAACGTAGCTGCCTGGGGTCTCACACTACTTCTTCTGTTCTGTTCTTTGTCATTGATAAGTATAGCTGCCAGGGGACTCATGCTATCTCCTTTCTGTTCTGCTCTGATAAGTATAGCTGCCAGGGGACTCACGCTATCCATGCTTTCTGTTCTGCTCTTTGTGGATGCCAAAGGGACTCATACCACTTTTCTTGCTTTGTTGTTGATGAATGTAGCTGCCAGGGGACTCACGCTATTTCCTCCTTCTCTGTTGCCGATTTTGCTGTTGAACGGTCTTTGTTAATTGTCGCTTTTCCTTTGTGTCCTGGTTTTGCTTTGGAAACTGGGGACTTTGCTTCTTTCCTGTGCCTCGAGGCTACTGGTCTCTGGGAATTTGTTCATCAAGCCGGGGATTCTGCTTTCTAGGGAATTGGCTTCTTTTCTTGGGATTGTGGGGCTGCTGGTCTTGCGAGCTCGGCAGGGGCTATCACGTATACTGAGCCTTTTGCTTCTTCTTTTCCTTTCTCAATTTGGTGTGAGGGACAGTTTTGAGACTCAATTGATTATTGTACCTGCGAGGGTAAAACAACAACTCCCAGTGCTATGCCTAAATAAACCTATCTCATCAGCAAAGATTAATTTATGTTAGCTTGGTTTGCGCGAGTCTACGTTCTCGGGAAAGCAAATGCGATTATTGGGTTAAAGGTCAGCTTTGTCAGGTTTGTACATGGGGTTTTGGGATTGTTTCGGACAGGTGTGTATAGTAGGGGTCCTCTCCCGTGTATTTTCAGGGGTATGTGTATGAGGGTAAAGGGTGTGTTATGGCAACGGCGAGTTGGAAAATGCTCTGGGGTAACCACTGCAGGCTTTTCCACAATGTCTGCTATCAGCCAAAGTATGTCGCCCGACATGTCATATTTGTTTGGCTTCTTGTGTTGCACGACCGAGGGATGCTCGTAATGTGCCCTTTTAAAAGTCAGATAGTGCTTCATTCTAGACACTGTCTTCTTAGTAGAGCAAGCCAGCAACTCTTATTCGGCAGATTAGCGATTCCTTTGGTCAAGATTGATACTTCT
The DNA here is from genome assembly GCA_022495995.1 of Adenophora triphylla var. japonica. NCBI lineage: Eukaryota > Viridiplantae > Streptophyta > Magnoliopsida > Asterales > Campanulaceae > Adenophora > Adenophora triphylla. The sequence goes on along the minus strand of JAFEMH010001525.1, from coordinate 59,563 downwards.
ATCTGCAATGGAACATTATAACGAAGAGGTTGCTTCCCGGGAGTGTCAATTTCATCAGGACTTCATCGAAATTTGGGGATTTCATCTGAGGCAACATAGGAATGCTATCGACAAGCGGTACAGTATGCCTTGTATTTGGTCTTTGAAAGATTGGAGGGTTGACTGGGATTTAGTTCAGCCGTATCCCGCTTACGGGATTCGGAGCGTCATGTGTTCTCTTTGTCATACAATGACCTGACCCCAACTATGGAAGACTTTCGGGCATTGACAGGCTTAGGTAAGGCGATTACTGTAGCATTCCCACGAGACAGCCGATCGGTTGAGGAGCAGTTATCTGACTTCTTATCTCTGCTGCTCGCGGATCGAGTCTTTATGATTAAGGGTGATGGGTTTATAGACTTGACTCGGATGGCTAAGTTACGTCTGTCCCATCATCTCATTTGACCTTTCTACCTCTCTGGATATGTTCATCTTTTTCACCCCGTCGGCTTATTATTTCGCGGATATGTTGGAGTGCACTTTCAAGTACGTTCTTGGAGATGGTCGAGCAACCGAGGGTGACAGGGAGTACAGATTTTCGTCAAATTCAATCTGGCTAAGGAGAGATGGACATTGTACCACTGTTGTTGGCTGAGACTTTCCACGGCATTGACAGGCTAGCAGGGGGATTAGAATTTATGGGAGCAGGCAGCCCCGTCTTGTTATCTCTGTGGTTCTTTGAGAGGTTACGCTTGATCGGGCCATTACCAGAGGGTCGGACGGCAATGCCCTGGGTAACTCGGCCACGCAGGCTGATGAGGGACGAGGTTGCTGATAGTTGGCAAATGAGGTTGTCACGGTACGAGACCACTGATCTGAGCTTTTGGATCCCTGCCTGGAAATTACAAACCATGAGAGATATTCAGGATGGATCAGTAGTAGTGTCCATTTTTGGTTTGCATGTATCCTCTTTCTGTATCCCATCATTGGTGAGCAGACAGTATAGGTACCCTCAGCAGATTATCCGAGCTTTGAGGGAGAGACTGGTGACTGATGCTGTTTCGATGTCCATGACCGAGCCCCAGGCTATACAGTTTTTCAGCAGATCCTTTCTGGAGGGCTTTCTTCCCACTCGTGTACTCCTTCGGCAGTCTAGAGGGTTTACATTCCTGACCACAGAGTATCTGGATTGGTATGAGGAGCATCAGAGTCTCGTGCAGTTGGCTATAGAGGCTCGCCGCCGGGAATATTTGGGAGCAGACTATCCGTCCAGTCGGACTCTCAGAGATATAGAGGCACGAGGAAACCCAGACAATGTTACCGGCGATGCTGCTGAGGACTATGAGAGGCAAGAGATCCGGAGGGCTGCTTTGAGGGATGATCCAGAGGTGATGGCTCGCAGAGAGGCATTGAGACAGGAGAGGATTGCTAGAGCTGCTTTGAGGGAGACTGGTCTGATTGAACCACCGACACGCGTTATTCCAGAATTGGGACGGGCTCAAACTGATTTATTTGACATTCCTAAGCCAAAGACCTCCCGGGGACCGAGGAAGAGGAAGGACAGAGGAACGAGTTCGGGAGCGGGGACGAATCTCTAGACACTTTTCTGAGAGATAGGATACTCTTTTTTTTTTTAAGAGTAGGATTTATTTGTATGGAAAACTGAGTATCCTTTGATTACTTAATGCAGACGAAATAGATGTTGAAAATTTATCCTTTTATTCGCAGCAGGCTCTTTGAGTCAAAAGTGGGCCGTGCTTGAACTCATCAACAAGAATATTGACTTCAAATGAAACTTTGAAAAACTTTGGAACTGTAATCAAAACACATTTTAGCAGGACAAGAGGTTTTGCAGCAATTTTAGACCGAACCACAAGTGGTTGCCTACGTTCCCCTTTTGTAATAGAACTAAGGGGCTCAGGTCTCCGTAGTACGACTCAATTAACTTTTGTGTTTAAGAAGGGGGAAGATAGAAGGGGGACATGGTGCGACCCTGTTTTTTACCTAGACCGCCCTTTTTTAGGATTTTCGGTCTAGCTGGGTATATTCTTTAGCACCGGGCGCGTCCCTTATTTTTGCATGGACTGCCTTTTGAGAGGTTTTCAGTCTCATCTGGGACAATTTTGTTGCGCCTTTATTTCATTTCATTTCTCTCTTTTTTTTCTTTTTTTTTATTATTTTTTATTTTTTTTTATTTTTTTTAGAGGGGGAAAGACTCGATCATACATAGTACCTCCGCAACTTATTGCCGTTGACGGGGTGCAGAAATGGGTTGCCATCCAAATCTGTCAGCTGCATTACTCCTCCGGAGAATATCTTCTTGACTTGAAATGGTCCGACCCAAACAGGTGCTCATTTACCCAACGCACTGCTCTGATTTGAGGGCTTCATCTTAAGGACCAAATCACCAACCTTGATGTCCCTGGGCTTCACTTTCTTATCAAAAGCACGAGCCATTCTTTTCTGATATGCCCTGTTATTCTCTATGGCCTTTAATATGCGTTCATCCAGCAGAGCCAATTCATTATATCTACTCTGGAGCCATTCAATCTCGTTCACCTCATTTTCGAGCAAAACCCTGAGGGAAGGAATCTCTAGCTCAATGGGCATGACGGCCTCCATTCCTTAAGTCAGAGCGTATGGGGTTGCACCTGTGGCAGTTCTAATAGAAGTGCGGTAGCCCCATAATGCTAAATGTAGCTTCTCTGGCCAATCCCTTCCTCGTTTGGCCATCTTCTTAATGATTCTTTCCAAATTCTTATTGGCGGCTTCAACAGCACCGTTCGTCTGAGGCCTGTACGGTGAAGATTTATGGCGCTTGACCCTGTATTCGGTGAGTAACCTATCAGTTTCTCCTTCGAAATGGGTTCCATTGTCGGAAATAATCTCATTTGGGACTCCGTAGCGGCAGAAAATCTGTTCCTTTATGAAGCGAGTCACTTTCTTAGCTGTGAGCACTTTGTAAGACGCAGCTTCTACCCACTTCGTGAAGTAATCCACTGCAACCAAAACAAATGAGTGCCCATTGCTCCCGGAGGGAGTTATCTTCCCAATGACGTCAATACCCCATGTTGCGAAAGGCCACGGAGTTGTCATACAGTAGAGGTCATGAGGAGGGATATGGTTCAAGTTAGAGAATCGCTGACATTTATCACAGGTTCGCACAAATTGGATGCAATCTGTCTCCATAGTAATCCAGAAGTAACTCAGCCTAATGATGATATGCATGAGGGATCGAGCGTTCATATGAGGTCCGCAGGCACCGTTATGAACGTCTTCCATTACTCTTTGGGCTTTTTCCTTGCTGATACAAAGCAGGAGAGGGCATCCTTCCCTTTTCTTACACAATTTGTTGCCGAGCACGACGTACTGAGCTGATAGCCTTTTCAACGCTTGCAGGCTCTTGGCATGAATACCTTTTGAATCTCCCTCTTTGTCAATGGGAAAAGATGCTTCACCATGCTTGAGATATTGGAAAATCTGACTGTACCACGGCTCCTTGACAGTTTCGACCTCTATTTCAAAGCAGTATGCAGGGCTCTCCCGCCTACCGACCCTGAATGGTTTGATCGACTTTCCTTCCGGGATTTCTACCAAAGAAGCTAGAGTGGCCAGGGCATCAGCAAATCTGTTCTTGTCTCGGGGTAGGAATTGGAATGACACTTCCTTGAATTGACCAACAAGTTCTGCGATGTAAGCATGGTATTTCTGGAGACATGGATCTATGATTTTCCACTTGTTGGCAGCCTGATTAATTATCAATTGGGAGTCACCGAACACTTCTAATTCTTCCACATGTCGTTCTAGGGCAGCTTCTAGACCAGCTATGCTAGCTTCATACTCAGTCGCATTGTTGGTAACTGAAAAGTTCAGCTTGATAGCTATAGGGGTATGCATATCGTTCGGGTCTACCAGTACCATCCCGATGCCATTCCCTCTTTTCTTAGCTGCTCCATCAAAGAACAACTGCCACCTGTTACTGCTTTCTATAGCAAGAATCCCTTCATCTGGAAACTGGAGATCCGGTCCTTGAGGTTCTGTACTGGGGAAATCAGCCAATTGATCTGCCAGAGCTTGTCCCTTGATTGACTTTCGGATCACGTACTTGATATCAAACTTAGCCAAAAAGAAGGTCCACTTCGCCAATCTGGTGGAAATGCTGCCTCTATCACCCTGAAACAAATATCTGATCGGGTCCATCTTGGAAACCAGGTGCACTGTGTGAGATAACATATAGTGCTTCAACTTTCCAACTACCCAAACCAACGCTACGCATGTCTTCTCGAGGGCAGAGTAGTTAAACTCACTCCCTTGGAATTTGCGACTGACGAAATAAATGGCGTTCTCAATCTTTGAATCCTTCTTCTCTTGTGCTAGCATAGCCCCAGTGGCTGTGTCCGTGACCGTCATGTATAGCAGTAAAGGATTGTCTCCGTGAGGTGGGCAGAGGATAGGAGGGTTAACAAGGTAAGCTTTAATTCTCTCGAAAGCTAGTTGGCACTCCTTATTCCAAACCACTTCCTGATTCTTCTTCAATAGCTTAAAGATTGGCTCACATAAAGAGGTCAACTGATTGATGAATCTGCTGATATACTGTAAACGGCCCATGAAACCCTTCACTTCAGAGACAGTTCTGGGTGGCTTCATTTCGACGATCGCTTTGACTTTTCTGGGATCTACCTCGATGCCTCGCTCTGTGACCATGTGCCCCAGGACTTTACCTCGAATAACCCCAAAGGTGCACTTGGCGGGATTTACCCTCATGGAATGCTCTCGAAGTCTGTTGAAGAATTTCCTCAAATCAATGAAATGCTGTCCATCTGACCCTTTCGAGTGAATAATCATGTCATCTACATACACTTCAATCTCCTTGTGGATCATGTCGTGAAATAGGGTAGTGACAGCTCTCTGGTAGGTAGCACCAGCATTCTTCAGACCAAATGACATTACTGTGTAACAATAAGTACCCCATGGAGTTGTAAACGCTGTCTTTCTCTGATCTTCCTCAGCCATTTTGATTTGATTGTAACCTGCGAAACCATCAACGAAGGACTTGACCTCAAAGTTTGTGGTTGCATCCACTAGCATATCAATATTGGGCAAAGGGAAATCATCTTTGGGACTAGCCTTATTAAGATCTCGGAAATCTACACAGACTCGAACCTTTCCATTAGCTTTTGTCACTGTCACAATGTTGGCCAACCAAGTCGGATATTCAATTACCTTGATGAAGCCCACCCGTAGGAGTTTTTCGATTTCTTCTTTCACCTGCAAGGACCACTCCGGCTTTATCCGCCTCAACTTCTGTTTGATCGGCTTAATTTCTGGATCTAGAGGAATCCGGTGCTCTACGATGGAAGTATCCAGCCCAGGCATATCTCTGTAAGACCAAGCAAAGACGTCCATATATTCTTTAAGCAGTTCAACCAGGGCAACCCGCTCATCTCCGGAGAAGAAGCTACCAATCTGTGTTTCTTTGGGTTCTTCGGCTGTTCCCAGGTTCACCGTTGTCAATATCTCGTCGGCAGCTTGGGCCCGGCTTTCCTTTTGTTCGAGAACCTGCTTTGAATCATTTTCTAAAATTTGCTCGTCTATTAAGTCTGCATTATCTTCAATTGAATTAGGCTTAATTATTTTTAAATCTTGATGATTATTTCTTGTTAAGCATTCAATTGTTAGACTTGCAATCACAGGATACTCAGAAAGGTCAACCATTTTATTCAGAGCATAGGGAAACACAGTGTTTACAACTCGAAGACGGTCTTCTGTCGTGAGGACATCAGACCGGTCGGGAGACTCAAATTAAATAACAAGAGATTCAGGAGACCGACTCAGGACACGAGGGACAAATTTAGACTCGGAAGGACAAGGACGAGACTTGAGCCCAAGTTTTTCAATCATAGTCTCCCTGTCAGCGATTGGTCCTCGGAATGAAGTCCAGCGTAGAGGTCTCTCTCGCCCTTGTCTCCAACATGCTTAGCTCTGCAACTGGCTCCTTTTCAAATTCTATCATAGCCACCACCTCGCTACCAGAGGAAAAGTCGATCAAATCTCCGAGATCTTTAACAAGGACACTCTTCTGCAGGCAACTTCTCTGTAGACACACCATTCTCGGATTCTAACAGCCCCTGATTCTCAAACAATTCTGCTAAATCACCATCAATATCTAAAGGATCTGCACCCCGAATCTTGTGCACAACATGGTCATCCAGAGCGAGCTTCTCAAGCTGATTTACGTAATCGGGTCCCGAGAAATGATAGTTGTTCTCGTAGGTGGCGGTCACACCTGGCCTTTTGGGCAGACTGTCAAACATTTCTTTTACCGGATTTTGGCTGCTGGCAAACTTCTGAATCATTCTCATTCTATCCTCCATTTGGCTCAACTTTGGTTCTGGGCAAACAAACATATCCCCATCTTCTTTGAAAAAAATGCTTATTCAGGGACCAACTGTGATGCTTGGAACTGCGGTCCGTACTGAGACTGTGATGCTTGGACATTGGGATTTGGGGAGGCAGTGAGATCGAAGAAATTTGATGCTTGACCACCATTCTTGCTAGCACCTTGCTGGATAACCTGGTTACACCCTTGGGGAGATGGGAGAATAAACCTTCCTTGGTCACTTACAAACGTTCCAGGAGATGACACTTGATTGGGTCGTGAGGCATAGCTCACTGGAGGAGGCATCGCATTGTAACTGGGCTGGATAGGCTGAGCAGGTGAAGCGGATCCAATCTCATTATGGTTGTCTTCTGTGATCTCCTCATAGGAACCGTCCTCTCGACGAAGTATCGCAATCCCTTTGGCTCTCATGGCTTCCACAAAGCGGTTATGAGCTTCCTCTTCACGAGCCTTGGCATTCTGAGCCAACAGACAGGCCTCGCGCTCTCGGGCTAAAGCAGCTTCCAACGTTGCCCTCAATTCCTCTGTAGTCATCTCATTCAAACTTGTCTGACCCATTGTTACTAAGCCTCCAGCGGACTGAGTAGAAAAAACATCTCCATTCCCGGCCATTTCTGATTCTTCACCAACTGAAACTGCTTGCACACGGACCAAACGACCTCCCGAAACGGATGAGCGGACCCAACTCGCCGTAGCTGCAGGTGTAGAGATGGGTTTATAAGGTGTTTGAAGGGAAATTTCGAGTAACGGGAGAGGAAAAGAAATGAGACAGACTCGCACAAACACGAATTTATTTACGTTCAAGTATAAATTAGTCTTTTAAATCCTAAATACAGTTGGGAAAGGAAAAGCCTTTATTCAAGCTAACTATACCTCGGGGAAACCTAATGACACAACGTTCGAAATACACCAAATGCTTTGTTTTGAAACATATAATAGGTAATGATACCTAACCAAACCCTAACATCTTTATGGAACGAAAAGGTTTGTCCAAATTTCTAAGGAAATTTGGGCAGCATAACGGGTATTTTTCGAAGAATTTCGAAGAAAAATCCGGCATGACCTCTCGTCGGTACATGTTGGCAATGCGGCATGATCTCTCGTACAGAACATGCCACGGGAGTGACATGTCCCCACGTGAAATCATGTTGCATTTGGCAACATGCCCACAAGGTGTGAGGTTTTGGGGGAAGGTATAAAGACCTATGCTATTTTTCAAAACAATTCATTTTGTTGTAATGAAAACATTGTATCAAAACCAACCGTGGGTAAGGTTTAGTGTGGTGCCACCTATAACGCACTAGGGGGATAGGTTTGATTTCAGGCGCTCAAGCGTAGGCAAATTTCATGGCCGTCCACGATGCCGTCAATCGCACCCGAAGGTTCTAAATCTAAGTGATGTAGTGTGCGGATGACTATATTCCTTTATTTACAAAAAACAAGATTTTTTATATATTTTTTTATATTTTTAAAAAAGAAAGGAAAACAAACACCCTCATAACAAGAGATACAGGGAACAACAATCAATTTAGTCACGCTTGATCCAAGGGACTGCCCTCAATCAGTCTTCTGATGTTCTGTTCAGTGGCCACCCTTTGTCGCGTGACACAGGACATCTAGAGACAAAGGTGTCGCACGACCTGGATGGTACTGAACCAGCAACTCTGCAATCATCAAATCAGCCCCTGCTCCACTATAGCAAGAGCAACACAAAATACTAATGCACAACAAATGACCACAAGCACAAAGGGCTCACAAGTTTCATAATCAACAAGATGTATGAACCACAAATGATTATCAAACAATGCACACAAAATGGATGTATTGGATATTCAATTAAATGAAAGATTGACCCACTTAACACTTGAAAAATAGGTTTTAAAGCGTAGTCCCAGCAGAGTCGCCACTGAATGTGCGCTCGCCCGAAAATTTTCTTTTTCGTGAAAATGAAGGAGTCGCCACGCCGTTTTAAGAGGAAACATTGAAAACCTTTTTTTTAGAGAGAAAACATGAGTTCGGGGGTCAGGTTACGTGTTGGGAAGAACCGAGAGTTCACCCAACACACCTCGTCCATAGACGAGTCTTTCAATCAAACATCCAAATAAATCCAAAGTGTGTGCAAATATTGATAATAAACAAGGTGTGGTAAAATGCATCTTATTAATTATGAAACGAGAATTACAGATTGTGAGCCCATTATTTAGGGAGGCCACATCCCTGATACAAATGATCTAAAACAGATTACAAAGGAAAGAGGTCTCTGCAGACAGGTCATGTATGTCGCATGACACGTCGCACCAGTGACCATATATGTCGCGTGACACAGGATCACTTGGGGACGAAGGTGTCGCGTGACATACATAAGCCATCTGCAGAAACTTAACAAGATGAACACAGAATCAACAGAAAACTATACAGATCTAATTGATCAACTAAATTACGAACGAAATACAGAAACAACACCAAATCGACCCCGGGAGTGTGGATATGGGTAGATCCACACCCCCTTGGGGTTCAAACACCAAGTTCAAGCAAGTATTCAACAATAGAAGCTCAATTGCACGAATTATTCAAGTTAAACAGAGAGATTGCGATTGGGATTCAGTAATCCAGATAGCTAGGATCTGATTACTGAATCCAAACAGAAATAGATGCTAGAATTACGAGAAATTAAGCAAGAGAGAGAGAGATAGAGAGAAGGGAGGTTGGAGAATTGTTACCCTTGATGATTCCACGAATCCTGTATCTAGTCAGATACAGAACCCTTCAATTCGTCACTTCTGATCTGGAAGGATTGATGCAAAGGGGTCCAAGTGCTATGGCTTGAGAAAGGGGTTTGGATAGGAAGGAATTGGGTAGGTTGAAAGTAGGAGAGAGAGAGGGTTGTGTTTGGGAGTTTCGTTACGATGCCAATTCGGCAGAGTAACAGTAGGCTCAAGTTGGTGTCTCTTTTCTGAGAGGGGGAGGGTCTTATTTATAGGCTTCAGTTGGTGACCTCAGTGTGTCGCACGACCTTACGCGTCCACTTTCCATGCCTCAAGCTGTCGCGTGACACAAGGTGGTCCAACCGCTTTTGGCGCCAAAACCAGTTTCTGGAACATTCCGGGAAAATACCCAAAAGGTCCAACAGGTTTTATTCCCAAGAGGTCCTTTGTCATGAATAATGTACCAAAAGGTACTTCCTTCGCGGGAAACTCATGAAACGTTTTCGGAAGTCTCGGGATCGGCCGGGAATTTACCAAAACGCCCCTTAATGCAATTTTATTACATTAAAATGCATCTAAAAAGGTTACGAATTGGATTGGCGTACTTACAGTAGTACCCACTTAGCCATTAGATATGTTGGGAATTGATCTAATTGGACCTTTTCCTACTGCTAGAGGAGGCATAAAACATATAGTAGTGGCAGTGGATTACTTCACAAAGTGAACAGAAGCAAAGGCTTTGGCTACCATCTCCGAGGAAAACATAATTAACACTGTCCACGATCACATTTTGTGCCAGTTTGGCTTACCATGAATGATAGTCTCGGATAACGGCACTCAATACTCTAAAAAGTTTAAAACGGAATGCGAAAGAATAAAATAGAATAGAAACAGTCCGTTGTAGCGTATCCACAAGGAAATGTACAGACAGAAGTCGAAAACAAACTAGTCACAACAGCTCTAAAGAAAAATCTAGATGGATGAGGGGGGCCGATGGTTAGACGAGCTTCACACCACGCTCTAGGTTGTTCGTACCACAATAAGAAATTCCACTAGTGAAACTCCTTTCTCTCTCACTTATGGATCAGAGGCGGTTGCCCCAGTTGAGGTAGCTTTACCCTTCTACAGAGTTACCTATTTTGATGAAAAAAAAAACAATGAGTCCAGAAGATGCAATCTAGATGATCTCGAAGAAAAGTGGATGAAGGCTAGAGAAAAAATGGTCAACTACAAGAAGATAGTAAAGAAGCATCATGATAAGAGGGTCAACAAAAGAAGTTTCTCTATAGGTGATTGGGTATTAAGAAATGTAGAAGTTCAAGAAACCCAGCCCGGATTCCACAAACTCTCTCCAAAATGGGAAGACCCTTACCAAGTCACTCAGATCATCAAAGAGGGGACATACAGACTTCAAACATGAGAAGGAAATAAAAATGCTTGAAACAACGATCATCTCAGAAAATATTTTCATTAAATAGCAATACTCGTGTATGCAAACAAAAATGTGATGGAAGCTATGATCAATAAATGAATTTTTGATTGTATGATTGATAGTCCGAAGCACATAAAACATTACTCATTTATAAAATTTATAGAATGAATGCCTGTAGGGTAATGCACAAATCACAGATACCAACACTGCCTAAATCTGCTGATGTGCGGAATGCCTTAAGACCGCACTCCGCATGCCCATATATGGGAAGCTTGCCTTAGCTATCCCACATTCGTATTGACCCAAGGGTCCAGACCGCGAAATCACTCCGGTGATATTTTATGGAAGAAAGCGCTCACTTCAATGCTAAAAAAAAACAGACTAAAACAAACCTAAAAAGTCTAAGAGCAAGTATAATTTGTGATCATACATGTGAGACATTATAACAAAGTCATATATATAGAATCCGCTAGCAAATATATGTAATTAAAAGAGGAAAAACCATTGAAATTGCATAAAAAATGTCATACATGCCCAATAGAAATAAGTCCCAAACATTTTCGAAGTTAAGATTGTTATAACAATTTTTCAAAATATAGCCTATTACAAAATGGAGCATATCATCAGTGGAGGAGACCGGAGCAAGATCTGCAATAGCAGTAGCAATGGCGGGCTGGGGACGATTGGGAATTAGATTGGAGATTTTTGGCCCATCCGGTATCACGCGGGCAACGACCTCATCTAGAGGAACTTTATCTTCACCCCACCTAAGAGCATCAATTTGAGCGAGGAGTGAAGTCGTCGTGACCACAGAAATATGAGGTAACAGAGCCTTAGCCTCCTCCGACATATCCTTTAGCTCGTCTTTGGAGAAGGGAACTAAAGCATGACCAGGAAAGCATGACCAGGAAAGCATGCAGAGTCCATCTCCACAATGCAGCCTATGACAACAAGCTCTTGAGCGAAAAACCTCCCAGTGGCCGCAAAATTCCTTCGTTGGATAATACCACTAGCCTTGAACTGAGCATAACACTCATCATTGTTTACTCATTTAACTCTGCAAAAACCTTGAAGGCATCAATGACTTCCTTCTTCATCTCAGCGATCACCAAGTCCTTTTGGTTGGAAAACCACTTATACTCAAAGAGACTCACCATCCTTAGCATCTAGATGGGCTTCAAGGTTCAGCGCCTTATCTTTTTCACTCTTGAGGCGCTTAGGGTGCGCTCTCGAGTTTTAAAAACGAGAGAAAGGAAAGGAAATGGGAAGAAATTTAATATATTTTCCTCACTAAAGTTTCTCCCGAGTTTTTTATAGGAAAGAAGTGGAAGGAAAAGGAAGGAAAATTTTTAAAAATTTCTCTCCTACACAATCCTCCCAAAAGTGGGAGGGATTGGAAGGAAAGGAAATCTTGTAAAACAAATTTTTTGGTTAAACCTATTTTACCCCAAATATAACTCTCTCTCTCTTTCTTTCATTAAGGGTACAAGTGTAATTCAATTTTTTTTCTTCCTTTTCCTTTCTAAACTTGGGAGCACTTCAAGAAGTTATTGAATTCCCTCCCCTCCTCTTATTTCCCTTCCCTTTCTCTCCCCTCATTTTCTCCTCGGGAACGAACCCTTAGTATACTCATTGAACTCCTTCTCTAAATGCTCCCTATGACCGCGATGCTCACACATCTCTCCTTTCGTGGTCTCCAGCTTTTTATGCAGCCGGTCATGCGAGTTAATCACCTCGCATATCTCTCCCTCCTTCTATGCCATAACTTTATCTTTCTCTTCTAAAGAGTGAGATAAGTTCTTCAGCTCTTCAACTTTCTGCTTCAACTAGGCATTCATCTCAGCAATCACGCGAGTTTGAGCATCATTAATCTCACGTAGCTTCATCACATCCTTGGCAATCTAAAAAATAAAGAGAAAGAGATGAGAAGAAAAGAAAAGAAGAAAAAATCAAACTTGAAAGGCATGAAGAAGCAAGGACATACCTATATGATGCGGAAACCCACATTCCCAGACAGAGCTGAGGAGTTCAATTTGTTACCCACGAACATATAGTAGTCAGGGGAATGAAGGCGGCATAGTAGACCATTCCCTATTACCGAATTATGAGTCCTCCGGCTAAAAAGATCCACCGCCTTTAAAGGAGGAACACTCCCAAGATGCTTACTGAATTGAAGAGATCTATCCCTATCCTTTATATCCTCCTCTGGGTAATAAGAAGCACAAATACTCCTTGAGCGACGAGGGGAGCCAACAGGGATGTCTTGATCAGAGGAACCAAACATATTCTCTAGTGTAGGAGAACAAGTCTGAGTTCGATTGTCTGTCTCCTGCCCCTCTGATATTTGGGGAATTCTCTTACGAACTGCGTCAGTAGACTCAATACCACTAGATTGGATGATGGGGACACCTTGTTGTCTTCTTGTAGAGGCCAGTCCGCGACCGCGACCTACTTCGATCCCGTGCCCTCTTCTCAAGGGACCGCATTGAGGTAGCTCACCATTCCGCAAGAAGCCACGACCGGCGGCCAAAGAATCCCCTGTGGTCATATCTGCAATGGAAAAGGCAACTCCCTCCTTTGTTACCTTCCCCATAGCCCCCTGCCTATTCACGGACTGCTTCTCCATTTAACGGGCCTTGGCCACTTTCATCTCAGTAGAAGGTCTTCGAGGCGCCATTGTAGGATCTTCAGGATCTAAAAAAAAAAAGATAGAGATGAAGGTTAGAAAACAAGTAGAAAAACTTGGAAAAAGGTAAAGAGCATATAAAAATTCGCGGATAGAGACCAATCCAACCCGGTTCCAGGCAGTCCGCCCCCAGGTCGTATGTGCCACACTTAAAATCAAAGGAAAAGAACTCATTGACTTTCCGGTCCGGATCGCGGATAAAATCCTCCATCTCTACGCGAGGTATCACATTAAGACACTCCTTAGATGGGCTACCCCAACATATATTAGCAAGGCTTCATCTTTGACAATGTCCGAGATGTCGAAGACCACCTCTTCATCATCCTTGGAGACCCTTGCAAATGAGTACTCACAATAGTCCTAAATTCCAGGTCCTCACCGGGATAACTCTTCGTAGAAAATTTTCTAGGGATAAGACCAAAAGGCTTTGGGAAGCTCCATCAAAATTGATTGGTAATCACAAGGATATTCTTCTGGTTCCATTGATCAAACTTATTATTTGAGGGGGTAAAAGCTTTGTGAGAGTTAGGCTTAGTATTAAACCCAAGATTACTGTTGGTAATTTGATTCGTATAATAAGTGTACAAGCTCACTAAGGTTGGTTCGTAACCTAACACCCTGTTGACGACAATATAAGAAATAACGACACTAACCGTGTTGGGAGTTAGATGTATGGGCAGACAATTTTTGAAAAACAATAATTCTACAATAAAAGGGTCTAAGGGTAACCTAAGACCATTCTCAAATTGGGATCGATAAAAGACACACGACCGGTTATCACCGCACATCGAACACGGTCTCCTATCGAGACCGATCACCACAAGCTGGGACCACCCCTAAACCGCGTATAGAATAAAATTTCGTATTTATCCTAAACTCATTGGCTAGCTTGTCCCAAACTGACTTACTAGCTCCCATTGCTTTTTTTGCCACGGGCTATGACAATATTCGCGGTCTCAGAGGTAGACACATCAGCTTGACTACGAGCGCGAGGATTAACTCCATCATGATTCTCGGGAAAAGAATTCACAATTTCCATGACTCGATGAGCAGTCCCCACGACCATTCTCTCCAGGTCATCCATATCGTCATCAGGAGTCTCGGAATCATCCATCTCCACATCCTCTATTAAGGACTCTTCCTCGAATATATACCCACCCATATCCAATTCGTCCATATATACAACCTCATTACCACTACTTCCTAAATCAATATCTGCCACGGGCTAGCCTACGGGTTCAATCACGGCCGAAGGGGCCGCGGTCTCAACCGTTGCCAAGGGGGCCACGGGCTTAGCATGGGCCTCATCTAATTCACTCTCATCTATCAATTCAACTTTTTCCCAGTCCGTTCCGCGGCTAGACGGATCAAGCCTAGCCCTCCTTACCAAATCCCTAGCATTCTGGGTCGTGTCCCTATCGTGGGGAAACCTACACAACACACCCAATATAATTTTTTTAGCCGATGGACATCACCTATCGTTTTCATAGGCCCATTTATGTATTCCCTCCTTCTGGCTTCCCACAACCGGGGTGAGACTCAATTCCCCCAATCATATTTAACAGAAAAATACCTAAAGGCTTATAGGGAAAGCTTAACCCACATCCCGCCGGAGACCATCCGGTAGATCCACCGGAGGCTTTATCCACGACAAACATATTAGGGATGATGTCGTTACCCAGTTTATGGGGGCGTTCATGACTTTCGGCCATTGATAGTAAAAGAAAGAAAGAGGAAATAAGAAAAAGAAACAACAAAAGAACTACCTGAAGGTTAAAACGCAGAACAAAGCAAGGGAGAAATCAAAGCTCACGGGAGTTAAGAATATTTCTCTCTCTAAAAAGCTCAAACCAACTGTAGCAAGTGATAAAAGATTGCAAAAGGGTTTGGCTATTTATTGACCCAACCCCAACCGATTTGACCGATATTAATGAGTCACCCAATCAAAATTCCCTCGCTTATTGAACCAGAGGAGTTTTAAATTTTAAATTTATGGCGGTTAACATTTATGACGCTTTTTTAAATTCGAGAAATGTCCCGTCTGTACCTGACACGTGTTGACGGTTCAATAGCTCTGGGGCCCACTCTTTCTTATCAAGGAAGCTTCCCTAAGCTTCCACCAACTCTCACCAACTCAATACACGTGCAACTAGCAGGGAGCCTTCACGAAGCCATGATAAAATTTCACAACACTTTTGCCCGCGCCTTTGGTTCAGTTCCCAGACCGAGCTCTGTGTATGGCTTCTCACTCTGACCATAAATAATCTATCGCTCAAAGCAAGTGGACACTGATGAGCCCGTACCATTCATATCGGGCCTAAGATCACTCGGGTGCAAACTCATACCCAAGACCAAGTGAGCTTGAGAGATCCAGACCGACCATCATAAGACCGCAAATATCTTTGGTCTCATCCAGACTCCCGGTTGATATCTTGTGTATCTTGATTCCATACGACCTTTGACACCAACTGACAGACGTGTCCCTATCGCAATTAATGGCGTCCATCACGCGTGTTGTGATGCCGAACCAACAACCACCCGCTCCCCTGTCCCCCGTCCTTTCAACAACATCCTCTATAGTAGTAGTGTCCATTGTTCGTGCTTACCTATCAGAGCTTGCCACATGTTATTAGGTCAAGACAAATACGCTAAACAGTTAGGATCTTATCCAGCATATCTCTCTCTATACTATAAATACTCTCCCTTGTCCTCCGGGGCAAGGTAAGTCACATTATCTAAGCCTAAACACACACACACACATACTTAGGCATTCCATGCATTAATCTCTGTATATTCCTCAAAGATCTTACTCTCATACCCGATAGCATGAGCCGGAATCAACTCCGGCTTGGTCTCTAACTATGTTCTTCTCTGTGTTGTGTTAACATGTTCGAATTACATACAAGTCAGTTATTCTCAAGTGATACCCCAAAAGTTGTGCTGTCATAAATATAATTATACAAAAATTAATTCTTATTTAAAATTGAAGATATTTTTAAGATGGTGTAAAAAATAATATGACATCTATTTTAAAGTGGATAAAGATTGTTGGTATATGGAGCAGCAACTGGGAGATGGACGGGTGTGGGTGGTAAAGGTTCTTAGAGCATTTACAATGGGAGCTTTTTGAGAGCTCCTTATTCTTATGAAAAAGCTTTAGAGAGCTTTTTACCATTGTGGAAATGATGAAAGAGCTCCTTAGTAAAGAGTAGCTCTTTCTACAAAAATCTAGCTTTTTAGCTTTTTATCATTAATACTACACATTTTCTATGCAAGTCATTCACTCTTTTTTACATATGGGACCCATAAAAAAGTTGGAAGAGGAGTTTTATCATTGTGAAAAAGTGCTTGAGGTTTTTAAGTTTTGAATTATAATGATGTGACTTATAAAAAATATAAAAAAAGTTATCTAAAGAGCTTTACCATCGTGGATGCTCTTATAGTTAAAGAGGTTCTCACTCTTACAAGATCTTCTTAGCCAAAAAAAGCATTGTCAAGCTCCAAAGTCATTCCATTATGTCCTTGTAAATACATTCCCACACACACACACACACACCTCTACCTCTCTCTCTCTCTCTCTCTCTCTCTCTCTCTCTCTCCTGGACTGAGTTTTGGAAGCCAACTTCAAATATCCAGCTATTTGATTCTGCCTTTTCTTCTGTCATTCCCATTCTTTACATCAATACTATAAATGTACTTGTAAAACACAACATTGCTACTGTCTGGTCTAGTTAGGCACTTCATTACTACTGTCTGGTCTAGTTAGGCACTTAGTTGGACACATGGACCCAATTATGTTTGCACACAAGTTCATTTGGTACTTGGTTTTAGATGACCTCAGACTTAGGTTGTTCACGTCGCTCTCCTTTTATTACGTATCATTAAGATGGAATTGGTAAATTGTGCATTCCGTCGAACTCAAAATCATCCTTATTGAAAGTGTCTCATTCGGTAAATTTAAAATGAATGCGATTTCAAATCTCTTTAAAATTTTACTAAACTATCTCTCTATGTATATAGATACGAGCAATGTTGAAGTTAAAAGAAAGTTTACAAAATTTGAGTTACAAATTGATGACAATAAATTATTTAATTAATGAGTGGTAAAATCTATAAACACAACTCCCAATCAATAATCAATTATTGCCAACTGTAATTATAACTTAAATTTTGTAAACTTTCTTTCTAACTTTAGTTTCACTCCTTACTTATACATACAATATAGTTTCCCCTCCTATAATAATAAAAATTGTCTCACTTTTTTAGTGATTATTTTAATGGAAATTTTACCAAACGCTTGGGAAAAAATTATTCAAAATGAAATTCTAAAATTACTATTAATCAATGCACTACTAAAAATATTATCAATAATAATTATTTATACTAAATAAATAACATAATCAAAGTTTAATCAAAACTACATAGTCCATCCGTGCCACTAATAACTAGACACTAATTATTTATACGGTGATTAAGAAAAGTGTGAGTGAAGTATGTGTTGCTAGTATGAAAAGTAAGTTAGCAACTGAATGAAATAGTATGTGTTGTTAGTATGAAAAGTAAGTTAACAAAGAGAAAGTGGGGTATGAAATAGTAACTGAATTGTTGTTGTGAGTTTGAAATGTGGGTCCTAATAATAAAAAGTAATAAACAATTTTATTTTAAAAAGTGTGTAATTTATATTGTGAGAAAAAGTGTGTAGTTTGTAGTGGGAAAGAATGAGTATATAAAAATTGAATCTATAGTATAAATTACACCATGGGTGAACAGTACTATGAACAGTATCAAATGTCAAATTTTCCATTTTGCCCTCACTAAGGTGTCCCTTTCCCATTTTGCCCTTTTAAAAAAAAAAACACGTGTTCTTGGACACGGGCTTTTACTAGTCTATTTATATGAGACAGAGGAGAGGAAGTAATTTTTATATAGATAAACAATATTCCCTCAGTCTCAGATTAGTGTGGATTTATTTTCCTTTTGATTTGTCCCAGATTAGTGAGAACTGTCAAAAATGGCAAAGAATCTTTACTATTCCACCCACTCATTCTCTCTCCTACTTTACTTTTACACTCACAACACCAATCAACTTACTATTCCTCCCACTCATTCTCTCTCTTATTTAATTTTTCATACTCACAAACACCTCCTTCCACTATTTATCTCTTTTTCTTTTCCTTAATTTGTGTGTGAAAAATTTTGGTCCACACTAATATGGGACGGAGGGAGTATGACTTAGTGTTTTGAAAAGAGGAAAAATAAAAAATAAAGATGGTGTTGATACTTGAGAAATAGTATTTCGACTACTTGATTGGTTTTATACTTGGGAACACGTGCGGCTTCTTAACTCCTGTACTAAATCAGTAATAAGAGTTCTCTACGTTGACAGAGGTGCGGGATGCTTTACTCCTAACCCCACAAGGTTCCGAGACGGAGCTTAACCTGAGTCTCCGTTAAGAACGGTGATGACCTACGTTTCACAAGGGCAGCTGATCATGGTTGCGTTAGTATTAGGTTCTTAGGATGGATGGAATATTTCATTTTAAAATAGAAAGCAAAAAAGAAATCAACTTGGAAGATTGATGAGGCAAACAAACAGAACTTTATAAAGTGGAGTATACAATAATCATACATACTAGATGTCTCCTGGCTTTGGGCCTTCTGCTTAATACCTTTAATTTAAAGGACATTTAATTGCCCTTAAAGCTGTCACATAATTCATTCATACTTGTAGTAATACACATAATAAACCTTCCCAACAGATTATCTTCATAAGGATCTGATCATTTGAAAAAAAAAAAAAAGCTGCTTTCCGCTTTTGCCCATATATATATATATATATATATATATATATATATATATATATATATATATATATATATATGACTGTAAAGCATTCTCGAAGGATGGCTTTTGAGTTATGAGTCCAGAAATGAAGACCAAATGGATTTGGACACAACCAAAGCTAGAGTTCGGCTGTGTTTGTTATCAAACACTCTATTGTTATTGCTTAATTGCTTAATGATTTTCTTTTATTCAATTATTTCAAAATAAGTATTTTTTATTAAATGAATGAAAAGATATCTAAATATCTATACTGATGATTCTCACTCGTTCATTGAAAATATTGATGCTTGTTCGTTAAGATGAATATGTGATGGTTGTTGCATTTCAAGTCAAAAGTTCTGTTGGAAATTTCGTACCAAAATTGGGTTTGACCAATTTTTCACTAAAAATTTCATGGTATTTCATTTTATGTAAGTGAAAATAAATTGCATTTTTGTAATCTACATTTGGAGTAGATTAATGTGATACATTTATTTTCTCAAAATCAAATTGTGGTGAATGAGAAATTAATGCTCAAAGTATGCAAGTTGAAATGAATTTATGATGAGTTTTGTAAATATGAAAGAATCATACCATTGAGAACCAAGAGCATTCCAGTCGTGAAAATCTTGTGGAAGAATCATACCATTGAGGAAGCTACTTGGGAGTTGGAGTCCGAGATGCGTGAGAAGTATCCATGGTTGTTTGAGCATTCTGGTAAGTAAATTTAAAATTCGGGGCGAATTTTCTTTAAGGGGGAGTGAGTGTCACGACCCTAAACCTAGGCACTATTTTGGTCACGTGTTGTGCACGTGTGTGTGGCATGCGTTGCATCTCATTCCTTGAGTTATATGATAATTGTGATTTTTATGTGTTAGTTTAATATTTTAATAATTTATTTGGCATTTTAAGTATGTTAATAAATTAACTTTAACCATTTAATGTCTAAATGAAACAAATAGGAAATTGTGTAGTTGAAATGATACTTGTTGAAATTTAAAGAAGAAGTTAAAAAGTATTGAGGTGCTTATGTGTAGAGATTGAAACTTAAGAAAATTTAATTATGGCAACTAAAACCTTGGAGGAGCTAAAGTAGAAATGACTTAATGTTTATCTTTGAAATTGCTAAGGAAGCTTCATATTTTCAAACCATCAGGCTAAGCTCTTCCTCTATTATAAGAAAGAGCAAACCTAGGTTTTACTTCCATAAATTCTCATAAATCCATTTCTTTTCCGTTTCTTGATCCGTCTTCACCTAAATGTTCCGGAAGCCGAGTGGAGCATATCTATCCGATTAAAGTTTTTCTCATTTTCGATTTATTTAAGGTAAGTTATTATGTTTTCCTTCAATCTTTGTTCACTCCATGTTTAAAGTGGATTTTGTTGTTTTATAAATGTTACTTGGCATTTTGGAACATTTTTTCTTTGAGTTGGAAATGTATTAGGATGAGTTGAACTGAGGTTTTGTTATGGTGTTATTGTTTAAGATGAAAGGATAGGAGTAAAATTGAGGTTAATGTTGTAATGGTTGGAATATATATGTTGCATGTGGTGTTTGACCATTTTCCTTGAGTTTGGAATGCTTGAAATGGTATTTGGTTGAGTTGGATTTGGATTGAGGCAAAATGGGATGTGTTATACTGAAGTTGGAGTGTTGAAAAATGTTAGTTTGAGGTAAAATGGGAAGGGTCAAGCTTTGCTGATGTTTCAGCAATCAGAAGCTGATTTTCTGCATAGGGCACGACTCGTGCCCTATGTCACGAGTCGTGCCAAGCCTTCAGTCGTGCCCACGAGTCATGTAAACTTGTGGACTCGTGCTTCTTTTGAGTGGCACGACTTGTGCTGTGGGGCACGAGTCGTGCCCTGCCCTGTTTCTGAAGTGCAGTTTTGAAGCAATTAAAACCTAACTTTCCTAATACATCTTTAACCCCTTTTTGACTCTAATCCTAGTACATCATATGAGCTATCCCTAGATGTCTTAACTTGTCAAAAAGAGTATTAGGGAGATGATTAAATATTGTCTTGAAAATGGTTGAAAAGCATTATGGAAACTTCACCAAAGTTGATCAAAACTTGGTAGAATAATCTTGAACCTTTTATGAAGGGTACTCAATGTTGTATGTGAATATGTAGGGTTTGCTTGTGATACATTGTGCCCATACTTGATTACATATTCATGGTTGTTGTTCAATAGTGTATGAAATTATAAGTTGCACTATTGTGATGGTTTGAACAGGAGTACTAATACCATGTTATTAGATTGATATCCCAAGTGTGGATTTGTTTTCAAGTATCTATTTATGTGCTTGAATGTGTCTATCAGCTGATGTTTAGGGGTATAATGGAATTTAATCAATTATGGAAAATGTTCTATAAGGTGATCGAATTACATTATACCTGTGACTGTCCCTTTCTGTGGCCACAGTTGGGGTGATAGCTTCTGTATTTAGCCAAAAGCATTTACAGATAGCTAGTAATCTTATATGGTTCTCTGAAAAATGAGTCTTATAAGATGTGAATATGCCTAAGCAGTTCAGAAAAGAGAGGAGTTTTACTCCTACGTTGTACGACATATTGTTCAGATGGAGAAGGTAATCTGAGGTAACGTAATGTGTTTACCGCTTTAACAATGTGTTGGGAGCAACCATGTTATGTGTTGCATCTTATATGGCATCTTGTTGCATCAGATAATAGCTTGCTGAGATTTATTCTCACCCCTTCTCCTTTTACTGTTTTAGATCGCACTGAGACAGGTGGCCCGAACCAGTGAGGCCGGGAAGGAGTTTGGACAACTTTCTTTTGGGATTGCAGGGTATGTTTAGAGTTAGTTGGTTGGGAGTAGCACTTGGATAGTACTCTTTTGGAGACTTGTATTTGTAAAATGGTTTCGTTTGTGTAAATGATATAACTAAACAGGTTGTTTCTTTTCTTTCAAAGTTGGTTTTCTAAACCTATCTCCGAGTGGAGAAGTGACGTTGTTTTACCTTGGCTTATGAAAGTTTGTTTTTATATTTCAAAGTATCAAAAGTTTTTAAATTTTAGGTGATTTGTCTAGTAAGGGGACCCTCCCGCTCGGGGCACGAGCTAAGGTTTCGGGTTTGGGTCCCCACAGTTGGTATCAGAGCTCGGTTTAGAAGTCAAGGGTAGATGTCTAGAATAAGGGGGAGTGTGTGATAACTGACGACGAGTGTTTGATGTAGGGAGTTTGAAAATGGCGGGAAATGATGACGATCAGAACAGAGCTCCAGAGCATGAGGGTAATGTTGGGGCAGGAGGAAATCAGTACGAAGAGATGATGAACCTGTTCAGAGTTTTCTTACAGAATATGGCAACTCGGGGACCAGCTCCGAATCAAACCGAGGGATGTCAAGGCCATGGGTTAGAAAAGTTTGTGAAGATGACTCCACCAAGTTTCAATGGAGATCCGGATCCGTTAAAGGCAGAAAGATGCCTAGAGGCAATGAACAAGATTTTTGCAGCTATGGAAAGTCCCATGATTAAAAGGTGAGATGTGTAGTCTTTAAACTTGAAGGTCCAGCGAAGCATTGGTGGCAGATTTTGAAGGTAAGTTGGGAACGAGATCATATGCCCCAGACTTGGGAGACTTTTACTCGAAAGTTACATGAACATTTCATTCCAATGGTGACCCGGGACAAGAAGGAGGTGGAATTCTTACGTCTAGAGCAGGGAACCATGACGGTGGCTCAGTATTCAGCCAAGTTTACGGAGTTGACTCGATATTGCACTCACTTGGTACCGGATGAAGAAAGGAGAGTTTACCGATTTGTGAAAGGTTTGAGATTGGAATTCCGAAAGCAATTGTTGACTCACGACTTCACAGACTACAAGGCGGCCGTGAATAGGGCGTATAGGATTGAGAATGACATTGAGGAGCACCGTGGCAGACCAGAAAGTGGTGGTGGAAGCAAACCAAAGTTTCAAGGACAAGACTCCGGGCAAAGCAGAGGGCAGCCAAGGTTTTTAGCTCCAGGGAATGTTCGAGGGGGAAATGTTACAGCTCCTATGACACGTCCAGTATCAAGTCAGTTTGGTATTGTTTGTAACTTTTTTACGAAAGTGGGGCATTCCAAAGATTGTTGTTGGAGTAAGCAAGGCAAGTGCATTGAGTGTGGAGCATTGGGACACTTTAGGAGAAATTGTCCAAGGTTGCAGCGGGACAAGCTTTGGGTAGTGGACATCAAGGTGGCCAACCGAGGGGTGGTACAAAGAGGGATAATGAAGGGAAACTGAAGGAGAAAGTTCAAGGTCGAGTTTTTTCCATGGGTCGGGGAGAGGTAGATCCTACGACAGTCATCAGAGGTATATTACCTATCTCAGGAGTTAAGGCTCGTATTCTTATAGATCCCGGTTCATCTCATTCATTTGTGGCATCGCATTTTGCTTTTACTTTGCATAAATTGCCTAAGATTTTGCCTTATGTGTTGGAGGTTTCTACTCCTATGGGAGAGTGCCTTGAATCTTCTTTGGTTTACCATGGTTGTGACGTGGTTATATGTGGGCATGTATTGCCAGTTGATTTGGTAGAGTTACCAATTCGTGATTTTGATGTTATACTTGGCATGTATTGGTTGAGTAGTTGTCATGCATTGGTAGACTACCGTAAGAAGCGAGTCTCCTTTTCTATGCCTGATTTGCCTATGTTTGTGTTTGATGCGAATAAGTATTTATTTGGTATTCATGTCATATCTGCATTAAAGGCTCGAAAGTTATTGTCAAAAGGGTATGAAGGTTACTTGGCTTATGTGTTAGACTCAAGTAAGAAGTCACCCGAGTTATCGCATGTACCGGTTGTGAATGAGTTTGTAGATGTGTTTTCAACGGAGTATTCTATGCCTCCGGATAGGGAAGTGGAATTTTGCATTGACTTAGTGCCAGGTACTACACCAATATCAAAAGCACCTTATAGAATGGCACCGGCGGAGTTGAAGGAGTTGAAGATTCAGTTGCAAGATTTATTGGATAGAGGCTTTATCCGTCCGAGTGTTTCACCGTGGGGAGCACCGGTCTTGTTCGTAAGAAAGAAAGATGGCACCTTGCGATTATGTATCGACTATAGATTGTTGAATGAAGCTACCATCAAGAACAAGTATCCTCTTCCGCACATTGATGATTTGTTTGATCAACTCCAAGGTTCCGTGATATACTCGAAGCTTGACTTGCGTAGTGGATACCATCAGTTGAAGATCAGACCGGATTATATCTCCAAGATAGCTTTCAGGACAAGGTATGGCCATTACGAGTTTGTTGTTATGCCTTTTGGGTTGACAAATGCACCGGCGGTGTTTATGGATATGATGAATAGAATTTTTAAACCTTACCTTGATAGCATTGTTGTAGTCTTTATTGATGACATCCTTGTTTATTCAAAGTCCCGGGAAGATCATGAGAAACATTTGCGAATTGTATTATCTGTTCTTCGTGAGAAGCAACTGTTTGCAAAGTTTAGCAAGTGTGAATTATGGCTCGAGAATATTGCATTTTTGGGTCACGTGGTTTCAAGTTCGGGTATTTCCGTGGATCTTTCAAAGATTGAGGCCGTGGTCAACTGGAAACAACCTTCGACTGTGATAGAAATTCGTAGTTTTCTGGGGTTGGCGGGGTACTATCGAAGATTTATTGAAGGATTTTCGAGAATTGCAACACCGTTGACAAAGTTGACTCGGAAGGATGTATTATTTGTGTGGGATGCTAAGTGTGAAGCTAGTTTTGTCGAGTTGAAGAAGAGATTGACTACAGCTCCAATCCTTACCCTACCAAATGGATGCGAGAACTTTGTAATTTTTAGTGGCGCGTCAAAGAAAGGTTTGGGTTGTGTTCTGATGCAGAATGGGAGAGTGATAGCTTATGCTTTGAGGAAGTTAACACTGGCGGAGTAGAATTTTCCTACTCACGACATGGAGTTAGCTGCAATTATTTTTGCGTTGCATGGAAGCATTATCTTTATGGAGGTAAATTTGAGATTTTTACCGATCATAAGAGCGTGAAGTATTTGTTTACTCAGAAGGAATTGAACAACAGGCAGAGGCGATGGTTGGAGTTACTAAAAGATTATGATTGTGTTATTTCTTATCTTCAGGGGAAAGCTAATGTGGTTGCGGATGTGATTAGTCGAAAGGCTTATTTGTCAACATTAATATCCCGTGAGTCGCAACGTGAGATGTTATTTGCGAATGTTCGAGAAATACCTACCTTGTATGGAGACCTTAAGGAAGCTCAACAAAATGATTCTGAATTGAAGAAGATTATGGGACAGTTACAAGATGGAAGAGCCGGGGAATTTTATTAAATAAGGATGGGATTTTAACTTTTAACGGCAGAATTTGTGTACCGTCTTCCCAAGAGATCAAAAGACAAGTTTTAGAGGAAGGCCATAAATCAAGATTTGCGATTCACCCAGGAAGTACGAAGATGTATCAAGATTTGAAGAAGGGTTATTGGTGGAATGGAATGAAGAGGGAAATTGCGGAGTTTGTATCAAAGTGTTTGACTTGCCAACAGATCAAAGCCGAGCATCAAAGACCTGCGGGGTTACTTCAACCGTTGGATATTGGAAGTGGGAAGGAATTTCAATGGATTTTGTGACTGGACTACCTCCGACATCGAAGAAGATGGATGCCATTTGGGTAATAGTGGATAGATTGACCAAGTCGGCTCATTTTCTACCTGTATCAACGAAGTATTCGATGGAGAAGTTAGCACAACTGTATATGCGAGAGATTGTTCGATTTCATGGAGTACCAGTCAACATTGTATCAGATCGGGATCCAAGATTCACCTCGCGATTTTTGAAGGCTTTGCGCAAGGATTTGGGTTCCAAGTTATGTTTTAGTACGGTGTTTCATCCTCAGACAGATGGGCAGACAGAGTGGACTATCCAAATTCTTGAGGACATGTTGCGTGTGTGTGTGATGGATTTCCACTCATCTAGGGAAGATCATTTGCCTTTGGTTGTCTTTGCGTATAATAATAATTATCAGTCTAGCATTGAGATGGCACCGTATGAGGCTTTGTATGGGAGAAAATGTCGATCTCCAATTTGTTGGGATGAGGTTGGTGAAGCAAGACTTTGGGGTCCAGATTTGGTGCGGGATTCGACTGAAAAGATCAAAGTGATTCGAGACAGATTGAAGACGGCTCAAAGTCGACAGAAAAGCTACGCCGACAACAGAAGAAGGGAGTTATCATTTCAAGTTGGTGATTTTGTGTTTTTGAAAATTTCTCCGAGAACGGGAATTAAGAGATTTGGCAACAAAGGTAAGTTGGCACCAAGGTTCGTTGGTCCATTTGAAGTTTTAGAGAAGGTTGGTGATTTGGCTTATAGATTGGCTCTACCTCCATCTCTTTCGTCTCTTCATGATGTGTTCCATGTATCTATGTTGAGGAAGTATTGATATGACACTTCTCATGTATTGAGTACTCCACCCGAGGATATTCATGCGGATATGACTTATGTGGAAGAGCCGTTGAGAGTTTTAGAATCACAAGTCCGGGAATTGAGAACCAAGAGCATTCCAGTCGTTAAAATCTTGTGGAAGAATCATACCATTGAGGAAGCTACTTGGGAGTTGGAGTCCGATATGCGTGAGAAGTATCCATGGTTGTTTGAGCATTCCGGTAAGTAAATTTTAAATTCGGGGCAAATTTTCTTTAAGGGGGAGTGAGTGTCACAACCTTAAACCTAGGAACTATTTTGGTCACGTGTTGTGCACGTGTGTGTGGCGTGCGTTGTATCTCATTCCTTGAGTTATATGATAATTGTGATTTTTATGTGTTAGTTTAATATTTTAATAATTTATTTGGCATTTTAAGTATGTTAATAAATTAACTTTAACCATTTAATGTCTAAACGAAACAAATAGTAAATGGTGTAGTTGAAATGATACTTGTTGAAATTTAAAGAAGAAGTTAAAAAGTATTGCGGTGCTTATGTGTAGAGATTTAAACTTAAGGAAATTTAATTATGGCAACTAAAACCTTGGAGAAGCTAAAGTGAAAATGCCTTAATGTTTATCCTTGGATTTGCTAAGGAAGCTTCATATTTTCAAACCATCAGCCTAAGCTCTTCCTCTGTTCTAAGAAAAACCAAACCTAGGCTTTACTTCCATAAATTCTCATAAATCCATTTCTTTTTCGTTTCTTGATACGTCTTCACCTAAATGTTCGGGAAGCCGAGTGGAGCATTTATATCCGATTAAAGTTTTTCTCATTTTCGATTTATTTGAGATAAGTTATTATGTTTTCCTTCAATCTTCGTTCATTTCATGTTTAAAGTGGATTTTGTTGTTGTATAAATGTTACTTGGCATTTTGGAACATTTTTTCTTTGAGTTGGAAATGTATTAGGATGAGTTGAACTGAGGTTTTGTTATGGTGTTGTTGTTTAAGATGAAAGGATAGGAGTAAAATTGAGGTTAATGTTGTGTTGGTTGGAATATATATGTTGCATGTGGTGTTTGACCATTTTCCTTGAGTTTGGAATGCTTGAAATGGCATTTGGTTGAGTTGGATTTGGATTGAGGAAAAATGGGATGCGTTATACTGAAGTTGGAGTGTTGAAAAATGTTAGTTTGAGGTAAAATGGGAAGGGTCAAGCTTTGCTGATGTTTCAGCAATCAGATGCTGATTTTCTGCATAGGGCACGACTCGTGCCCTATGTCACAAGTCGTGCCAAGCCTTCAGTCGTGACCACGAGTCATGTAAACTTGTGGACTTGTGCTGCTTTTGAGTGGCATGACTCGTGCTGTGGGGCACGAGTCGTGCCCTGTCCTGTTTCTGAGGTGCAGCTTGAAGTAATTAAAACCTAACTTTCCTAATACATGTTTAACCCCTTTTTGACTCTAATCCTAGTACATCATATGAGCTATCCCTAGATGTCTTAACTTGTCAAAAAGAGTATTAGGGCGATGATTAAATATTGTCTTGAAAATGGTTGAAATGCATTATGGAAACTTCACCAAAGTTGATCAAAACTTGGTAGAATAATCTTGAACCTTTTATGAAGGGTACTCAATGTTATATGTGAATATGTAGGGCTTGCTTGTGATACATTGTGCCCATACTTGGTTACATATTCATGGTTGTTATTCAATAGTGTATGAAATTATAAGTTGCACTATTGTGATGGTTTGAACAGGAGTACTAATACCATGTTGTTGGATTGATATCCCAAGTGTGGATTTGTTTTGAAGTATCTATTTATGTGCTTGAATGTGTTTATCAGCTGATGTTTAGGGGTATACTGTAATTCAATCAATTATGGAAAATGTTCTATAAGGTGATTGAATTACATTATACCTGTGACTGTCCCCTTCTGTGGCCATAGTTGGGGTGATAGCTTCAGTATTTAGCCAAAAGCATTTACAGATAGCGAGTAATCTTATATGGTTCTCTGAAAAATGAGTCTTATAAGATGTGAATATCCCTAAGAAAGAGAGGAGTTTTACTCCCACGTTGTATGACATATTGTTCAGACGGGGAAGGTAAACTGAGGTAACGTAATGTGTTTACCGCTTTAACAATGTGTTGTGAGCAACCATGTTATGTGTTGCATCTTATATGACATCTTGTTGCATCATAATAGCTTGCTGAGATTTATTCTCACCCCTTCTCCCTTTACTGTTTTAGATCACGCTGAGACAGGTGGCCCGAACCAGTGAGGCCGGGAAGGAGTTTGGACAGCTTTCTTTTGGGATTGTCAGGGTATGTTTAGAGTTAGTTGGTTGGGAGTAGCACTTGGATAGTACTCTTTTGGAGACTTGTATTTAGTAATATTTTGTAAAATGGTTTCTTTTGTGTAAATGATGTAACTAAACAGGTTGTTGCTTTTCTTTCAAAGTTGGTTTTGTAAACCTATCTCCGAGTGGAGAAGTGACGTTGTTTTACCTTGGCTTATGAAACATTGTTTTTATATTTCAAAGTATCAAAAGTTTTTTAATTTTAGGTGATTTGTCTAGTTAGAGGACCCTCCTGCTCGGGGCACGAGCTAAGGTTCCGAGTTGGGGTCCCCACATGGCACCTCTAGGGCAATGACCTCCACTTCAAGCCACCCTCCTTCTCAAGTTCCCTTTACCCGAAGCACTGAAGAAGTGCATGCCATAGTGGAGAGGTTGAGTGATGTCCCTCCTCTCACGGGCATCAATAGTTTGAGCTGTCAATACCACGATGTGAATGTGGCCCCAGGATTTTCTTTTACGAAAAAATGGTCGCCGTTCACCTCAGTTTGAAGACACCGGTTTTATGAAAAATGGAGTCGCTACGCCATTTTGATTTCCTCAAAACTTTGAAAAAAGGATAAGGGTTCAGAGGTTAAGTTATTCCTTGGGAAGAACGTTTGGCGTTCACCCAAGGAGCCTTGCAAAAAGAAATTCTTCCTAGGTCCAAAATTTGTGCTTGTTTGTGTGCTTGTGTGCATGCGTGATTTGAAAAGAGAGAGGATGTGCCAAGTTTATCTTCTGGACATAAAAACCATTTTAAGAAGGTTTTAGCTCGGGATACCTTGGATTTGGTGTTTTCGGGATTTTGATCCCGTGCTCACTTTGGACTTGTGATCATCATTACGGTACTTATCTACCCTCCCGTTAGATTAATCAACCATCATAGGCGTAGGAGCCTTGGTATGTCTTAACCTAACTTTCCTTGGGGATTTTAGTCATATGTGATCAAAAGGGGCTCTTCTTTAAGTCCAAGAATGAGACTCTTTAGAAAATAATGAATCTTTGCCCATCGATCCTACATCTTGAGACGATGGTGATTCGTAGGGACATTTTGATGTTCGTCTCAAGTGATTATCGAAGATTTCGGGACTAAGACTCATTGAGTTCTAAAGGGACAAGGATTGTGGCATTTTTATGATGGGATTGATGTAAAGATGGAGTCTTTACACCTATCCTTACCATGGAATGCATCAAGAACCACGGGACTATGGGAATGGGATGTAAAGATTGAATCTTTATGCTCATCCTATGTCCTTTTGTGCCTTAGAAGGCTTTTAGACAATCCTTGGAGAAAAAGATCCATCTTTAGGGACAAGGGGGAAATAACATTAATGTAAAGATTGCATTTTTTATATGAACAATACAATGAGTATCATTAAACTAAAGACATAATGTAAAAGGGATGATCTTTATGGCTTTTCCTATGTCCTTAATAACTCATAAGGTGGACAATCCTTGGAAAGCTAGATCCATTGGAAGGGGATGACATAAAATAAATAAAGATTGCATTTTTATACATAAATGTAAAGGGGAGTCACATCATCATGTGGTAGATCATCCCTAGAACAAGCCACTTGTGGAATCTTGTTCATCCTAAGGAGAGGATCTCCAATGAATCCTTTGTGTAGGGGAATAGGAAATATGGAATTACATTAATAAAGATCAAATCTTTAAGACAATAATAAGTGCAAATAACAAGTAATAATATAACAAGAGTATATAGGAGTGTATCAAGAGGTAAAGGAAGGAGAGATTACCAATATTGGTTTTTCTCTATCTTCCAAGGGAGTTTTCCTAGGCAATATCTATTTAGGAATAGATTAAGGTAGGATTAGTGTATGAGAGAGGAGGGTTTTGTATATTTTTAGGGACTGAATTTTGAGCCTTAATTTTTGCAGAGTAACAATGCTTAAAAACTGTCTCTCAAAATAAATAGAGGAGGCCTCAATTTATAGGCTTCTGGTGTGCTTCTAATGAAGCCGCCCGGCGTGATCTTGCGGCTAATGAAGCCATCCGGCGTCTTCTTCCATCGCGTCAGCATGTTTCTAGATTCATGCAAGGTGGTAGCTTGGAAGCTTCTTTCCAACGAGATCCTGTTTATAATTCTAATTCCTAACAGGTCCTTCCTTACTTGGAAAGTTTGGAAAAGTTTCCGAATTGCCCCTAAACTTTATGAAAGTTTGGGGAACTGCTAGGAAACTTTAACTGGAAGGCATGAGCCAGATTTGGGTACTTACAGAAGCCCCTCGGCAACGGTACTTGCGAAGCAAGTGGGGTTGTCGATAAAAGTGAGAATCCAATCTGGCGAACTGCCGAGATGGATTGGGATTGGGTGACCAAGGAGGTCGAGTGGCTGAACCTTTGGAAGGCTACGTGCATATTCTGAAGAGGAATCAAGCCAAATCGTAGTTCTGGATCCACTGGGGAAAGGATGTCGTATGTGACGGATTGGCTGAACCTAAAGTAGGCTACATACATATCCCGGAGGAATCAAGCCATGATCGTAGTTCAGATTCCGATGGGGAATGGCGAAGAGAAACTGGTCCCTTGCTATGAAGATGGAAAGGAAGTGACCTAAGAGGTCGAATGGCTGGTTCTGCTGGGGATATGCCAAATGAAGGAAGTGACCGATGTGGTCGGATGGTTGGACCTTTGAAAAGGCTACCTACGTATCCCGGAGGAATCAAGCCATGATCGTAGTTCAGGATTATCGCTAGATAGTTAGGAACATGTCTAGGATCCTCCAAAGTTTGATGATTAATGGAGGAGTCACCTTAAGAAACTAAATCTTACGTTGCTATCGAGGAGATAGAGGTAGCTGAAGTTGGAAAACTAAAGCTTACGTCGCTATCGAGTAGATAGAGGTAGCTAAAGTTGGGAAAACTAAAGCTTACTTCGCTATCGAGGAGATAGAGGTAGCTAAAGATGGAAAACTAAAGCTTACTTCGCTATCGAGGAGATAGAGGTAGCTAAAGCTGGAAAACTAAAGCTTACTTCGCTATCGAGGAGATAGAGGTAGCTACAGCTGGAAAACTAAAGCTTACTTCGCTATCGGGGAGATAAAGGTAGCTAAAGATGGAAAACTAAAGCTTACTTCGCTATCGAGGAGATAGAGGTAGCTAAAGTTGGAAAACTAAAGCTTACTTCGCTATCGAGGAGATAGAGGTAGCTAAAGCTTGAATTTGACAATTCAGAGGCTGTCACCTTATTTGATTTGACTCTAACAGAGATAACAAAGATTTTTTTTGAGACAACATTACTCCGTTAGGAGATAAAGGGAATTATTTGCTTAAGTGGAAAGTCCAGGGGCAAAAGTGTAAATTCAGCCTGAGGCGAATGAAGCCGCTCGGCTAGAGATGGAAAAAAAGAAGCCGTCCAGCTTGAAACCTCGTTTCAGCGGATTTAATTAAACATCAGGAGAAACGGCCAGCAGCCATTGTTGGCTTAGGTTGTCGAGGAGAGAAGAGAGAAAAGAGAGAGAAACACGCCAAGATCTTCGAAGATTCGGATTTCTATTGCTTAGATGGACCAAGGAGGACACATCATGCCCCACCAAGCGCACCGCGATCTATCACAGACCGCGAGATTGAGGAGGAGAGAGCTCGTGAGGACCGATCGAAAGTATGACTTTGTGGTGCCTACTTCTCATTTTTATCCCGATAAAAGGGATCACAAATCCATGAAACCTCAAGCTATAGGGGTAAGCACTCTCGATTTGCTCGATTTCATTGATTTTGGTCGATTTTTGATTGATTAGGGCTAAATTCGAGATTTGGGAATTTTTGGATTTTCTTTGTGATTTTGTTGACGATTTTATGGATTTAACGATTGACCTACGAGGCTAGATACATAGGTAATCATGCATGTGCAATTTACTTGAAGAAATATGAGAATGACTCATTTTTTGAAAATAAAGTGAGAAAAATAATGCCAAAAATGGGACGGAGTTCTTGCATGTGCTAGAACTAGGTCAACTCCTGATCATGGATGTGAGAATGAGATTTTGGACGATGAAAATGATTCATGCATGCCATTTTGAAAGATTAAATTTATACGCAAAGAGTTTTGTGAAAACTGGATTTTTTGTGTTTGGGAGAGCATGTGCTCGGGGTGACGTGTTTCAAATGATGAAAGACACGTGTTCTAGGCAAATGATGCTAGAAAATCTCTTATGAATGCTTTTCTTTGGCATGTGCGCACTATTTTGTGAATATATGCATGTTTCTGAGATAAGTTGAAGGACTAATGTACCTTTGCTGTGCTTACCTGTAGGAGAGCAAATCAAGGGGACCCACTGAGATAGCGGTGAAATTGTGGGCGAGGATGCCTGACTTCGAGAAGGATGGCCACAACCCTAAGTAGCTAGTTGAGGCTACGGGTCTCCATGTCTTTTTTGAGGCTATCTGCAGAGGCGTTCATGTGACGACCAAGAGCAAGGGATTGGTCCTAGATCTTTTTGAGTTTTGGTGGGATACCACCCATAGCTTTCACTTAGGATGGGGAGAGGCTACGGTGACTCCTGCCGATTTCACAGCTATTACAGGCTTGCGGTTTACCGATCGGCCTGTGACCTGGAGGGATCACATTTCTGATGCTGAGTTTAGGGACTATGTGGGGTTTAACATCCATCCGAAGGGGCTAGGGATGGAGACCCGTTTGGTGGAGATTGAGGTTCTTAGGTGTATGGAGGGATTTGCAGCCAACGACGTGACTACTCACCAGCTCGCGATGGATTTTTTGTGTTTGACTTTATCTGTCACCATCTTTGCTAATTCTGGGACATTGGCGATGATTTTTTTGCTGGATTCCTTGGATGATCTGGCCACCGTTAGGGAGATCTCTTGGGGTGAGGCCTGATTGGCGGAGCTTTATTTTGCTTTGGATCTGTACAGCCGAAACAAGGCTGCTTCTATGGATTGTTTCTCCTTCGCTTTGGAGGTATTCTTATTCTTTTTTTCCTGTTCTTTCCCTTTCTGTACCCTCAAGATTCATGAGAGAAAATAACCTTTATGTTTTGACATGCAGGCTTGGTTTTGCGAGGTGATCGGGTTCTTTCCGTGGAACCAGCAGAGTGATCCCGCTACCTTCCCGGCTATGGTACGCTGGAGAGGTGAGGCTTGGGACAAGTTCAATGCGAAGACCCGAATCACCTTTGATTACAAGGTGGTGAGGCCCGTTATCAATTGGGTGAGATATCCGGCGGCTTTGATGGGCAATGTCGTGGCCGTGACTCGGCAGAGGAGGTGGCTGACAGGCTTGACCTGTGATGTCATCTATTTGGGGGACCGGTTTTTCAGGCAGCATGGTCACGTCCCTCTTTTGGGTGCTATTACTCCCCATAATCCTCCTCCTTTCATGCTGCAGCCCAAGGTTTGGTTAGAGGATGAGAGGGACAGGTACATAGTTGGTTTGGCCACGGAGGACTACTTTGATCACGCCACTCCGTACGCCACCTTTGTGGAGGAGCATTTGAGGACGCCACAGAGGCTGGTGAAGATAGCTGCTGCTCAGGGGTACGGGGAGGCAGAGTCGACCGATCCACCTGTTCCTCCGGCTCACCTATCTTATGTGGTGAATGGGGTGCCGAGGAGGCTGATGGTGCTTGTTCCAGACACGAGAGACGCCAAGTTCACTTTGTCTGTTGACATCACTATAAGTAAACTTTGGATCCCTTTTTCTTTTTGGCCTTTTCTTTTCCTGTTCAGGCTATTTCTGCAATTCTGGATCTTTTCCTGGGACTTTCTGAGCTTTTCTCTTTCTCGCAGGTCCCTGCTCATACATATGACACCCTGGTGCGATAGAACAAGGGCTGGAAGCAGCTAACTCAGTCTCTTTTGAGGAAGCTGGATTGCACATCGAGGGCTACGGGGAATGCGTAGGAGCCTGAGTGCAAGAGGAGGCACGTCGGGAGTGCGAATTCTACATCATCGACCTCAGAATACTACTCGTCTTCGACCAGCAGCGTGCCTCCGAGGAAAGGACCTAACACTGACATCCTGGAGCAGCTGGCGGAGTATGAGCATGTGCCCGTCAACTTGTCCGCCGTGAGCGATGATGAGGACTTGCTGAGGGACCCTGAATTCTATGAACTGAGCAGCGACGGGGAGTCGGAGGCTTAGGGTCTTTTCTGTCCGCACTTTTGAGAGAGACAGAAAAAACAAGAAACAAATGATGCATGACAACAATTTGTATTTATTTATTTTATATGGGGGCCAATTGGGAGAGACGTTGCACGGCATTGATAGGATGGCCAAGGAGGACCTTTTCATGCGATCAGGGAGCCCAACTGTACTGACTCTATAGTTGCAGGAGAGACTCGGGGCTTTACCTGGGGCTTTGCCTACTCAGTGTCCTTGGGTGATTTCTCGAAGGGGTACACCGAGACAACAGGATCAGTGTCACTGAGAGATGATGATGGCTCGGCTGTCTACCTCGGATGTTCGTTGGTGGGTGCCTCACTGGAGATTGCAGACCCGTAGGACATTTCAGGAGTCTTAAATAGTGAGGGTTCTAGGGCTATCCTTGTCGTCCTTCTACATTCCCCGCTTAGTGTCTAGACAGTTCGGGACCTTACATGATCCATTGGATGACTAGGAGGACATTCACACCATGGAGGTGGCACCTTTAGACATGAGAGGTCCAGATAGCTTCTCATTTTTCTCGAGAGCATGGAAATATGTCGCTTTTCCACCAGGGCCATTCTCAAGAATAGGAAGAGTACCATTTTGACCACAGCTTACTTGGATTGGTATGAGAGGGAGATGGGGGCGACTCAGATTGTCTTGGGAGAGAGGCGTCAGGCCTTGTTGTTGATAGTGAATCTAGTAGGGTTTTGAGAGAGGCCGAGGCAAAGGCTAGTCTCCATAACTAGTCGGGCGATC
This sequence comes from Adenophora triphylla var. japonica, assembly GCA_022495995.1. Taxonomy (NCBI): domain Eukaryota; kingdom Viridiplantae; phylum Streptophyta; class Magnoliopsida; order Asterales; family Campanulaceae; genus Adenophora; species Adenophora triphylla. The sequence continues at coordinate 23,924 of JAFEMH010001525.1, read as the reverse complement.
TTATCAGAGACTTGAAAGTAAGATATGAGAGACTATCAGAGGTTTCTCCTCTCACCGAGGCTCAACGGGAGGAGATAAAGACTCGTACAAGGGTAGAGAAGGCACTTATTTACACATGTTTGATAGATACTCCAGTGAGGGTGCCTGAGATTGGGATGAGGGAAATCGATATCATTGAGAAGAAGAGAAAGAACACTTGACGAGGTCGAGGTCGGGGAAAGAAGAACAAGGAGGACGCTGTTGCTGACAACTGACAGACCTATTCCAAGCATCCACTTATTGCCTTTTTGCAAACACATTAGTTGATTAGGTCTTTTATTGTATATTTTGTCATTGGCAGTTTAGGAGAGTCAAGAGTAGACCGTGCTTGAACTCATCAAAAAGTTTTTAATTTGTAATAACAAGAGATATTGTCTTAGAATATTTTCAAGACACATTTCTGTGAATGTGTGCCCAAATTCTATTTTTTATTTTTTTTAGATTGGATTCACGCGAGTTTGAAAACAACCGGTTTAATTTGAAAAACGGAGTCGCCACGCCATTTTGATTTCCTCAAAACTTTGAAAAAAAGGATTTTAGGGTTCGGAGGTTAAGTTACCCCTTGGGAAGAACGGATCATCGTTCACCCAAGGTGCCTTGCCGTAGCAAGTCTCCCTAGATTCCATTTTTCATGCTTGCTTGTGTGCATTCTTGTGTGCATGTGTTGAAAAGAGAGGGGGGGATGTTCCAGGTCGTCTTCCGGACGTACAAACCATTTAGTTGGTTGTCGCTCGGAATTCCTTGGATTTTTATGTGTTCGGGACTTTGATCCCGTCCTCATCTTGGACTTGTGATCATCGCTATTTGACCTTGGGTCTTGCGTGATCGAGAGAAGGACTCTCTTTTATAGTCCAAAATGGGGTTCTTTAGAAAAGGAGTGTCCTTAGCCCATCAATCCTACACTTTGAGACGATTGAGCTTATATTGGAGCTATCATGCTCGTCTCAAGCGATAATCGGAGATATAGGTTCAAGGTTTATCCCTTTCTAAAGAGATTGTGGCACCTTTAATGGAAGAAACGATGTAAAGATAGGATCTTTACACCGGTCCGTTTCGAAGGTTGCATCAAGTACCAATTGGGGACTAGGGGAATGCATGTTAAAAATGACATTTTTAGTGAAAAGATGACATTTTTGGGTGCAAAGGATGCTCTTTGATTTTTGCAAATGATGCTTTTTATGTAAAGAAAAGATTTTTAATGCAAAGGATGCATTTTTATGTGGAAAGGATAGCATTTCATGTGCAAAGGATGCAATTTTTATGTAAAGGAATGATTTTTGATGCAAAGGATGCATCTTTATGCATGAAAATGGGTTTTGGGTGTAAAGACTATATTTTTAAGTGCAAAGGATGCATAAAGATATCATTTTTATGTAAAAAAGAGATTTTTAGGTGCAAAGGATGCACCTTTAATGCAAAGATTACATTTTTATGAGCAAAGGATGCCTATTTCATGCAAAGGATGCAAAGGGAAAGGGGGTATGATTTATATGAATAAAGATAGGATCTTTAACAACTAATACCAAGTTTCAAGCAAGATAATAGCAATATGTAAATGCAAGGAGCAATTATATCACATAGAACAAGTATAATGCAAGGTAAGGGGGTGAGAGGTTACCAATGGTGGTGACCTCTTCTTCTTTGGATCTTGCCTAGCGGAAGGACCAACTTGGAAGGCTTCAAGGAGGAGGGAGGTGGCTCTTGGCACTCTTCAACTTCCTAGATTTTCGCAACAGTGCTTGAATAGAGTTTTTGGTGCTGAATGTGGTATCTTTGTTGTTGTTAAAATGGGTGGAGGAGGGCTCTATTTATAGGCAGTCTGGATAAGGCCAATGAAGCCGTGCGGCCAGGAGTTCCCTCCTAATGCAGCCGTGCGGCATTATCCTGTATGACTCAGCATGTTTCTAGAATCATGCAAGGTGGCACTTCTAGAAGGATACCAAATACAAGGAAAACGTGCTCTTTTATTTTAAAGCAGTCCCTTCATCCCTCGGAAGGTTTGGAACTGTTCCGGAATTGCTCCCGGACTTTTAGGAAAGTCCGGGGAATTGCTGGAAAACTTAACCGGAAGGCATGAGCCAGATTTGGGTACTTACAAAAGCCCCTCGGCAACGTCACTTGCAGGGCGAGTGGGGTTGTTGATAGAAAAGAATCCGATCTGGCGAATGCCGAGACGGACTGGGTGACCAAGGTGGTCGAGTGGCTGAACCTTTTGAAGGCTACCTACATATCCCATGATGGAATCAATCCATAATCGTAGTTCGGAATAGATATCCACTGGGGAAAGGGGTGTCATATGTGACGAATTGGCTGAACCTAAAGTAGGCTACCTACGTATCCCGGAGGAATCAAGCCAGGCCGTAGTTCAGAACAAGATCCGCAGGGGAATGGTGAAGAGAAAACTGGTCTCATGCTGGGAAAATAGAAGAGAAAGTGATCTAGGAGATCAGGCGATTGATCCTACTGGGGATATGCTAGAAGTGACCGATGTGGTCGGATATCTGGACCTCTATGAGGGGCTACTTCACTACTGAGGAGTGATGAATGACAAAGGGGTGACCAATGTGGTCTGATGGCTGGTCCTTTATGAAAGGCTGCCTCACCACTGAGGAGCAATGATGGAATAGGGTGACCACTGCGGTCAGATGGCTGGACCTTTTATGAAAGGCTACCTACGTATCCCAGAGGAATCAAGCCTTGACCGTAGTTCAAGCTTTTATTGAGTCGAAATGTTATTCCTTCATCCGGGAATAACGGAGATCGAAAGAGATAGCGAAATGTTATTCCTTCATTCGGGAATAATGGAGATCGCGAGATAGCGAAATGTTATTCCTTCCTTCGGGAATAACGGAGATCGAAAGAGAGCGAAATGTTATTCCTTCATTCAGGAATAACGGAGATCGCGAGAGAGCGAAATGTTATTCCTTCATTCTGGAATAACGGAGATCGCGAGAGAGGTCGAAATGTTATTCCTTCATCTTGGAATAACGGAGATCGAAAGAGAGCGAAATGTTATTCCTTAATCGCGAGAGAGGTCGAAATGTTATTCCTTCATCTTGGAATAACGGAGATCGAAAGAGAGCGAAATTTTATTCCTTCATTATGGAATAACGGAGATCGCGAGAGAGGTCGAAATGTTATTCCTTCCTTCGGGAATAACGGAGATCGAAAAAGATGGCGAAATGTTATTCCTTTATTCGGGAATAACGGAGATCGCGAGAGGGATCGAAATGTTATTCCTTCCTTCGGGAATAACGGAGATCGAAAAGGATAGCGAAATGTTATTCCTTCATTCGGGAATAACGGAGATCGTGAGAGAGAGTCGAAATGTTATTCCTTCCTTTGGGAACAACGGAGATCGTAAAAGGTCAAAATGTTATTACGTTCTGGAAATAACTGAGATTTTTAACAAGAAACGTTATCCCATTTGGCGATAACGGAAGGTTTCCTGGAGGAGACGTTATCCCATTTGGCGATAACGGAGGATTTCCCGGAGGAAACGTTATCCCATTTGGCAATAACAGAGGGTTTCCCGGAGGAAACGTTATCCCATTTGGCGATAACGGAGGATTTTTAGTAGACAACGTTATATCCATTTGGATGTAACGGGAAAACTTGGGAGAAAGCGTTATTCCATTTGGAGATAACGAGAATATTTTGGGCAAAAGTATTTCCTATTTTGATTTGGTAATCAATTAAGGTTATTTTTCTTTGTGCATGTTACATGAGCCACGGGCTGACTCTTTTGCGGGAAGGCAATGTGAGAGGATTTTTATGAAACAATGTGTTTGGATGCATGTGTTTGGGAACTGTTTGAGACATGTTTCGAGCAGGTGGGGTCGTATCCCTTGGGTGCGGACAGAACTACTGTTGTTGCTGAGATGTTGTCAACGTGGACTAGAATTCCCTCTTGGGGCTGAGACTAGGTTTAAACCTTGAGTTTTGACTAAAGTTCCCTTCTCAAACTCTGACACTTGAAGCTGATGCTGACAGGCTTTTAGAACCAAAGACTAAAAGCAAATGTCGAAGTGACCAAACCTCTCTTTTAGGGATGGATGCGACTTATCGGAGCCCCGGTCTAAGGAACAATTTCTGCAAAGCCCCATGTCTTATTAAAGCAAGGAAAGATCCTTTCATTGGCAAAGCCCCGGTTGCAAAGCCCCAGTTGGACGAATTGAGTAGGCGAAGTCTTAGGTTTCGAAGAAGTGACTTGGTGAAGCCCCAATCTGATGACATAGCAAAAATTCCAATCTGATTGGTACTGCGAAAGTGATCCTGAGTTTAATCCAACCAAGACTGAATCCATCTTGTGACATGGTGAGGAACCCGATGCGGACCCCAAAAATGACTAAAGAAGCCCCAGTCTAAATAAATGGCTTGGCAAACCCCCAACTTTGAAGAGTTTCAAGGCAGCCCTAATGCGAATTGTAGCAGAAGAGGGAAACCTATCTTTTTTTCTCTTTTTTTTTTTATTTTCTTTAGTCAATCAGTCAACCTTAAGAAGATGTGAAAGAAAAGATTCTTAGAAATTTATACATGCAGGGGCATATTTTTCGAAAGGTGGGAATAGATCCCGATTTTGTGTTATTTTGATGGCCTTATTCGACGTAGGCACAAGAACTCGCTTTGGGTTTGGCTCTTTTGAGAGAGTATAAGTGTAGAAAGGTTGGTAAAAGTGTATGGAAGCCCCTGCTGACAGAAAATTAGTGTTTTGCACTATTTTTCTAAGATGTAGAAAAAGAAGACTTATCAAGACATCTGAAAACTTGTTTTATTTACCATGATCACAAGATTGCTTAAAACCCTTTATTAATGTTCGGGTTATTCAACCACTAATCTCGATATGAATTTTTTTTTTATTAATCATGAGGAGAAAGTCAACCGATGTCGCGGATCAAGATTGGCTATGTGTGAAAGAAAAGTCTGTGTATAGGGAGGTTATTGATGAGACCGGGTTTTCTGGGATTTGAATGTGTCTATGGGAGAGGTCACTGATGAGACCAAATTTTCGGGAACTTGAATGGGTTTATGGGAAAGTGTGAATGTGTGCCCCAAATTTTGTGTATTGGAAATTCACGCGAGTTTGAAGACATCCTGTTTAATTTGATAAACGGAGTCGCCACGCCATTTTGATTACCTCAAAACTTTGAAAAAAAGGTTTTATGGGTTCGGAGGTTAAGTTACCCCTTGGGAAGAACGGATCGTCGTTCACCCAAGGTGCCTTGCCGGAGCATGTCTCCCAAGATTTCATTAATTGTGCTTGCTTGCGTGCTTTCTTGTGTGCATGTGTTTGAAAATAGGGGGAGGGAATGATCCAAGTTGTCTTCCGGACGTACAAACCATTTATTGGTTGTCGCTCAGGATTTCTTGGATTTTATGTATTCGGGATTATGATCCCGTCCTCATCTTGGACTTGTGATCATTGCATTTTTAACCTCGGGACTTTGCATGATCGAGAGAATGACTCTCTTTATAGTCAAAGATGAGGTTCTTTAGAAAAGGAGGGTCCTTAGCCCATCAATCCTACACTTTAAGACGGTCGAGCTCATATAGATGCTTCATACTCATCTTAAGTGATAATCGGAGATATAGGGTTCAAGGTTGTCCCTTTCTAAAGAAATTATGAAACCTTTATGGAAGGAACGATGTAAAGATAGGATCTTTTACACCGGTCCGTTCCAAGGTTGCTAATGGGGACATGGGGGAATGCATGTAAAAATGACATTTTTAGTGAAAAGATGACATTTTTGGGTTGCAAAGAATGCATTTGATTTAAAGAAATGATCTTTATTTGCAAAGGATGCATAAAGACATGATTTTTATGCAAAGGATGCATTTTTATGAAGAAATTGGGATTTAAATATTCAAAGGATGCATGAAGATTGTATTTTGAAAAGCATAGGATGCTAATTTAGGATAAAGATATGATCTTTAATGCAAAGGATGCTTGAAAAAGGATTTCATATGCAAAGGATGCATTTTTATCATAAAGATTGGATTTTTATATGCAAAGGATGCATGAAGATGATATTTTTATGTAAAAATAGGATTTTTAGGTGCAAAGGATGCACCTTTGATTCAAAAGATTACATCTTTAATGGGAAAGGATGCCTAATGCATGCAAAGGGGGAAAGGGGGTATAAAGATATGATTTTTAATCTACCAAGTCCCAAACAAGATAATAGCAATATATGGAATGCAATGAGCAATTAGAATCACATAGAGCAATTAGGATGCAAGTTTAGGGCGTGAGAGGTTACCAATGGCTTCCTCTTCTTCTTTGGATTGAGCTAGGTGGAAAGGTTGATCTTGGGATCTTCAAGGAGGAGGGAGGTGGCTTCTTGGCCTTCTTCTTCACCTTCTTGGACTTCCAGCAGCTCTTGGGAGTGTCTTCTTCGTATTATGTGTGATTGATGGTATTGTAGTTGTTGTGAAAATGGGTAGAGGAGGGCTCTATTTATAGGCAGTCTGGATAAGGCTAATGAAGCCGTGCGGCCAGAGACCTTTGGCTAATGCAGCCGTGCGGCATTATCCCTTGTGACTCAGCATGTTTCTAGAACCATGCAAGGTGGCAAATTCTAGAACATTTCCTAATTAAGAAAAACGTGTTTCTTAATTAGGAAGCTTCCCCTTCAGCCCTTATTTGTTTTGGAACAGTTCCGGAATATTTCCGGAACACTAGGAAGGTCCGGGTAATTACCGGGAAACTTACCGAAATTGTCGGGAAATTTAACCGGAAGGCATGAGCCAGATTTGGGTACTTACAAAAGCCCCTCGGCAACGTCACTTGCAAGGCGAGTGGGGTTGTCGATAGAACAGGATCCGATCTGGCGAATGCCGAGACGGATTGAGAGACCGAGGTGGTCGAGTGGCTGAACCTCTAGAAGGCTACCTACGTATCCCGAGTGGGAATCAAGCCAGGCCGTAGTTCGGAATAGATCCGCTGAGGAATGGAGAAGAGAAACTGGTCTCTTGCTGGGGAACTAGAAGAGAAAATGACCTAAGAGGTCAAGCAATTGATCCTACTGGGGATAACCGATGTGGTCAGATATCTAGACCTCTATGAGGGGTTACTTCATCACTGAGGAGTGACGAAGAAACAGGGTGACCAAAGTGGTCGGATGGCAGGACCTTTTATGAAAGGCTACCTACGTATCCCGGAGGAATCAAGCCTTGATCGTAGTTCAAGCATCACTAGATAGTTAGGAACGATGTCTAGGATCCTTGAGGTTTTGACAATTAATGGAGGTTGTCACCTGATTGACAATTAATGGAGGTTGTCACCTGATTGACAATTAATGGAGGTTGTCACCTGAAGAAACTAGAGCTTACGTCACTATCGAGGAGATAGAGGTAGCTAAAGTTTGGAAAACTTAGCATACTTCACTATTCGTGATAGAGGTAGCTTAAGTTTAGAAGAACTTGAGCATACTTCACTATCTGTGATAGAGGTAGCTAAAGTTTGGAAAACTTAGCATACTTCACTATTCGTGATAGAGGTAGCTTAAGTTTAGAGAACTTAGCATACTTCACTATTTGTGATAGAGGTAGCTTAAGTTTAGAGAACTTAGCATACTTCACTATTCGTGATAGAGGTAGCTTAAGTTCGGATTTCGACAATTCGGAGGTTGTCACCTAGCGTTATCCCGTTATAACGGAATTAACGGAGGCGACTGGGAAAAAAGCTTAATTGCTTAGGAGATAAGGGATATCTTCTAAAAAGGGTGTTATCTTAGTTAAAGGATAACGGGAATTGTAGGCCCGAGTGGAAAGTCCAGGGGCAAAATTGTAAATTCTGCTCAGAGCGAATAAGGCCGCCCGGCATGAGATGGAGGCAAAAGAAGCCGTACGGCTAGAAGTCTGTTTTTTCCAGATTATTTAAAACAGATTTGAACGGGCAATTGGGCATTACTGCCGCCCATTCCAGCCGAGGGAGAGAGAGAGGAGAGGAAGAGAATTCGAAATTCTTTCAATCCTCTTGCTTCCTTTTATCAAGAATGGATCCGGAGGGCAATCCTATGCCGAGACAAGCTAGAAGAAACATCTCCGTGGCCGCTCAAAGGAGGAGGAAGGAACTCGTTCGAACGGAGATAAAGTACGACTTTCTTACGCCTCCATCGGAGCTCTATCCGGGGAGAAGAGAGCACAAATCGACGAACCCGCGATCGGTTGGGGTAAGAGTTCTTATTTGGCTCGATTCTGTTGATTTTAATTGAATTTTGATTGATTTAGGGCTTGACCCGAATTTTAAGAATTTTCTAGGATTTTCCTAGGATTTTTTGAATGACTTTGAGACATTGATGATTAACCTATGAGGCTAAAAACATGCATGTGCAATCTATTTGACAAAAATAATGGGAATGACCCACTTTTTTCTCGAAAGTAAAGTAAGGATGATAATTGTTTAAAGTGAGACGGAGTTTCTTGCATGTGCTAGAACTAGGTCAACATTTTGATCATCAATGAGAAAACAAGATTTTGGAAGATGAAAAGGATTCATGCATGCCACTTTGTTGAAAAAAAAATAATGCTTATGTGCAAAGAATTTTGAAAATTGTGATTTTGTGCTTTAGGAAAGCAATGGGACTTGACATGACGTGTTTGAAGTGATGAAAAACGCTTTTTTTGACGCAAAGGATGCTAGAAAAACTTTATGAATGCTTTTCTTTTGAAAACATGTGCACCTTTTGAATATATGCATGCTTTTGGAAATGAGATGAAAGACTGACACATTTCTTTGCTGTGCTTGTCTACAGGAGAACAAGTCCAGAGGGCCAGCTGAGATTGCAGTCAGGCTTTGGCAGAGGATGCCAGATTTCGAGAAGAATGGGGCGAACCCCAAGCAGCTGGTGCGGGCTACCGGCCTAGATTCATTCATTGAGGCTATCGGCAGGGGGATTCATATCACTTCTAAGAGCAAGGGCTTAGTCCAGGCCCTTTCAGAGTTTTGGTGGGACACTACCCATAGTTTTCATCTGAGCTGGGGAGAGTTGACAGTGACTCCCGCTGATTTCACAGCTATCACTGGCCTACAGTTCACCGGGAGGCCCGTGACTTGGAAGGACCATATCACAGCGGAGGAGTTCCGAGCTTTGGTCGGGTTTGAGTTGATTCCATAGGGGCTAGGGATGGAGATGAGGAACGTCGAGGTGGCAGTCCAGAACTGCATACGGGACTTTGCCGTTAGCGATGTGACCGCCCACCAGCTTGCTAGAGCCTTTGTGTGGTTGATGCTGTCAGTCACCATCTTCGCAAATTCTGGGACTCTGGCCATGACTTGCCTTCTCCACTCTTTGGAGGATGTTGGTGGGATTGGGACGGTCTCTTGGGGAGAGGCTGGATTGGCGGAGCTCTATTTCTCTCTGGACATGTACAGTCGGAACAAGGCTGCCTCCATGGACTGCTTTTCATTTGCTCTTGAGGTAGTCCCTCTTCTCTTTCTCTTTTCTCTTCCTGTCTTGAGACTTTTATGAGAGAGAAATGACCCTTTTTATGTTTTGAACATGCAGGTCTGGTTCTGTGAGGTGATCGGGTTCTTTCCTTGGAACCAACAGAGCGATATCACCATCTTCCCTGCTATGATCCGCTGGAGGGGAGATGCGAGGGATAAGTTCACGGGAAAGACCCGGATCACTTTTGATTATAAGATGGTGAGGCCGGTCATCAACAGGGATGGGCACGATGGAGTGGACTTCTACCCTTGGGTGTATCCTGAGATTTTGCTAGGAGAGGCCATTGAGGCGACGAGGCAGAGGAGATGGTCGACGTGGCCGACATGTGATGTCATCTACCTGGGGGACCGATTTTCTAGGCAAAGATGGCCATGTCCCTCCATCGACGCCATTACTCCTCATGATCCTCCAAAGACGGATGCTACACCTGTGGATTGGCAAAGTGGATGAGATTGCTAGGTACTGTGCAAAGTGCGTGGCCGCCGAGGAGTACTTTGACATGGATACCCCTACGCCGTGTTTGTGGAGCACCGCCGAGGATGCCACGAAGCCGATGAAGCCGGCGGTCACTCGTGGATATGGGGAGGATGAGCCTTCGACCCGCCGATCCCTCCCGCGCACTCCGTCCTTATGTGGTCCACTGAGTTCTAAGGAGGATGAGGATTCCTGTCTCGACACTAGGGAGCCCCAAGATACCCCGCCGCCCGACAAAGACTGTAAGTATACTTTTAGGGTCTTTCCCTTTTTCGATTTCTTTGCTTTTGTGCAATTCTCGAGATTTTCCGAGATATTTCGAGATTTTTCTCCTCTTTTTCTCGTGTTCCACTCGCACCTATGACGATTGGTCGTGCAGTAATGTGGGCCGGAAAGACATGTGTCGGTCCCTTCGAGGAAGCCGGCTCGCACTTCAAAGGCAGCAGCGGATGCACAGGAGCCCGGCGCAAGAGAAGGCATGTCTGGGGCACGCTGCCTACCTCATCGGCTTCAAGTACTCTTCCAAAGGCCATGCCTCGGGGACGGGGACCCAATGCCGACATTCGGAGCAAATGGCCGAGTACGGGCACGACAATGTCCATCTGTCTGATGTGAGCGACCCGGAGGACTTGATGAGGGAGGCTAGCGTCTACGAGCTGAGCAGCGAAGAAGAAGAAGAAGAATCGGAGGCCTAGGAGGTCTCTAGAGTGGATTTAGGAACGAAACAAACAATGAACACATTTGATGCACATTTTGTTTGTTTATTTATTTTTTTTGTTTATTTGGGCGCCGATGAGGCGAAGACATTGTATTACTGTTTTATTTGCTTTTCTATTTATGCTTTTATTAATTTGCATATTACTTGAGCCTCGGGGCAGTTTTTTGCTTGGAATTGGGGCTGAAACAGGGCCAAAATGATTTATAATGATATATAAATGCTTGGGTGACCTTTGAACATGTTTTTGTACAGGTTTTGATTGAGAAAGTGGGGTGAAAACTCCCTTGGGCAGCAACTTTGATTGCTGCAGATTTTTTTCTGCAGATGGCAAATGTAGCCGTGCGGTTTGGTCTCTGGGGCAAATGAAGTCGTGCGGCTCACAGTTCTGTCTGAACTGGTTATTTTCTGAATAAAAGCAAGGCTTGGCCATTTCATTTCATTTTCACTATAGACTTGTCCCAATTGTTCCCAGAGCACATTTTGGACTTAAAGACACCAACTTTGGTCATTTTGCAATGGAGAAGCCCGTCAGATTGCAAAAGGGGAAGCGAGACCGTTTTCTGTCCGATCTTCAATCTTGGGTGAAGCACAACTTCCAATTTCACAAGGGGCTGCTTGATTCTTCCTTCAAGATCAAGTCTTTATGGCATTTGAGGGATCTCCCGCCCGATTGGGACCTTTTGAGAGCAGCAACAAGGTTTTGGGACGTCCGGAGACACGTTTACTGCTTTTCTTACAATAAGATTGTCCCAACACATGAAGACTTCCGAGCCTTGATTGGGGGTCCAGAAATTGAGGCTATATCGATTCCGCTGATCGAAGACGTGCCGGTGGCGGCAAAGCTTGCATCTTTTCTGCAGATTTCTCTCGGGAGAGGCCGAGGGGATGATGATAGCCCCTGACAGATTGACCTTCGATATCTCGGGCAGGTTTGGGTCTCCGGCTATGGCTGCGACCACGGTAGCTATGGATGCCTTTATTCTCTGCATATTTTCTGCTCTGTTCACCATTGAGTCCGTGGGAATCTGTCATAGCGGTCTCTTGGACATGGTCAGAGTCTGTAGAGCTGGGAAGGACATTGTCCCACTGGTTTTGGGAGAGACATTGCATGGCATTGACAGGATGGCTAGGGGAGACCATTTCATGAGGTCTGGGAGTCCACCGTGCCGACTTCATGGCCGCAGGAGAGGCTCTGGGCTTTGCCGCTGGGCTTTGCCGACTCGCTGCTCCTCGGGTGATTTCTGAGAGGTGCACCAAGGCAACAGGGACCAGGGTAGGCCGGGAGCCGACGATGGCTAGGCTATCCACTTCGTACATCCGTTGGTGGATACCTCACCGGATATTGCGTACCAGGAGGATATTTCAGAGTCCTATGCCGTGAGGGTTCCAGTGGTTCCGCCGGTCGTCCTTCTACATTCCCCGCTTGGTATCCAGCAGTTCGGGGCTTTACAGAGCCATTGAGCGATTGGGAGGACATCCGGACCATGGAGGTGATGCCATTGGATATGAGAGATCCAAATGCCTTCTCATTCTTCTCGAGGGCTTGGACATACACCGCTTTCCCACCTGTGGCTATCTTCGTGGAGCGTGAAGAGCACCATCTTGACCACCGTCTACTGGACTGGTACGAGAGGGAAATGGGAGCGACTCAGGTCATTCTGGGGGAGAGACGTCAGGCTTTATTGGGGGCCGACTGTGACTCGAGTAGGACTCTAAGGGAGACTGAGGCTAAGGCGAGTCGCCATAACCAGTCGGGTGACCTGATCAGAGACATGGAGGCTCGATACAAGAGATTGTCCGAGGTTGCTCCTTTGACTGAGGCTCAGAGGGAGGAAGTGCGGACTCGTGCTCGTGTAGAGAGGGTACTTATTGACACGGGTTTGGTAGAGGCTCCAGTGAGGATACTGGAGATCGGAATGAGGGATACCGACCTTATAGAGAAGAAGAGAAAGAAAACTCGACGGGGTCGAGGTAAAGGGAAGAAGACCAAAGAAGACTCAAATAATGACGACGATGATCTTTTCTTAGAATTCCCTTATTGCCATTTTGCAAACACATTAGTTTATTTAGGCATTTTTTGTATTTTTAGATCTTTGTAGCAGGTTAGCAGAGTCAAGAGTAGACCGTGCTTGAACTCATCAAAAAAATTTTAACTTGTAATGAACAAGAAATATTATCTTAGAAATTAATCAAGACACATTTCATGGAAATTCAAATGTCTTATTGCTTGGGACCTGAGATGTCCTTTATTTTTATTTATTGTTTAGGACGCACTTCATGGAAGCTTGATTGCCCTTTTTTACTGTTTAGACCGAACCATATATGGCTGCCTACGTTCCCCTTTTACAAGAAAGACTAAGGGGCTCATGTCTTCGTAGTTCATTCTGGTGAACTCTTTTTTTCTATTTTTTTATGTGCACTCGTTTTTTGCCTAGACCGCCCTTTTTGGGTTTTCACTAGCCGGGCATTACTCTTTTTGCACTAATATTTTTCTTTTTTTTTTTATGTGCAACCCCGTTTTTGCCTAGACCGCCCTTTTGGGTTTTTCAAATTTAGCCGGGTATTACTCTTTTTGCACTAAGATTTTTTCTTTTATTTTTTATTATTTTTTATTTTTTTATTTTTTTAGACATAGTATCTTCGAGCTTATCACCGTTGACCGGGTGGACAAAGGGATTGCCGTCCGTGATGCAAGCTTCATGGCTCCTCCCGATAGTATCTTCGCACCACATAAGGGCCGATCCAAAACGGGTTCCCATTTTCCTGTGGGGTCAGTTGTCTCTGGGTAGGGGTTTCACTTTCAACACTAAGTCACCCTCTTTGATGTCTCCGGCCTTAACCTTTTGTCAAACGCTACGGCCATTCGCCTCCGGTAGGCTCGGGTGTATTCCATGGCTTTTAGCCTTCTCTCATCAAGCAGGGCCAACTCATCATGCCGGCTGCGCAACCCTTCTACTTCATTGACACTGTTTTCCAGAGGACCCTTAATGACGGGATTTCCAACTCTACCGGTAACACCGCTTCCATCCCGTAGGTTAGGGCAAAAGGAGTTTCTCCGTAGCCGTTCGATAGACGTTCGTAGCCCTGAGAGTGCCAAGTGCAGCTTTTCGGGCCAATCACGACCACGGGTGGCCATTTTCCGAATGATCCGTTCGAGCGTCTTATTAGCAGCTTCCACGGCTCCATTAGTCTGAGGACTTATGGCGAGTGATTCTAAACTCTGACAGTAACCTATCGCAGTCCCCTTCAAAGTGTGACCCATTATCAGAAATAATCTCATTGGGCACCCCATATCTGCACATTATGTTTTCTTTGATGAACTGGGCAACCTTCTTGGAAGTGTGGACCTTGTAGGACTTGGCCTCTACCCACTTGGTGAAGTAGTCGATGGCTACCGGCACAAATTCATGCCCATTGCTTCGCCTGGGCTATTTTCCCTATCACATCAATACCCGGGTTGCAAACGGCCAAGGAGTCGTCATGCAAGATGTGTCATGAGGCGGGAGATGGTTGAGGTTGGCAAATCGGCGGCACTTGTCGCACGCTCGGACATGCTTGGACACGGTCTGTTTCCATGGAAATCCAAAGTAGTAACCCATTCTCGAGGATCACTTGCATCAGTGGCTCGGCATTCATATGAGGACCGCAGGACCATTGTGGACTTCGATCATCAACTCTTTGGCCCTGTCTTGAGTGACGCACAAGAGGAGTGGTCCTTGGTACCGCTTCTTATACGGGGTTGCCTCTAGAATGACATAATGGGAGGCCAACCTTTTCGTGGCTTGTAAGCTCTTGGCTCGACGCCTTATTTTGGTCTACCTTCTTCGTCTCTCGAAAACCCGACTCTCCATCTTTGAGGAACTGGTAAATTTGATTGTACCGGGGTTCCTTTATAGGCTCGGGTCCCGTGTCTACTTCACAACAAGGTGGGGCTTCTCTTCTACCCACTCGGAAGGGTTTTATGGCTTTTCCTTCGGGGATCTCTACCAATGAGGATAGAGTAGCTAGGGCATCTCGCGAATCTGTTCTTTTCCCTTGGCAAGTAGTGGAAAGTCACTTCTCCGAACCGTCCAAATCCAACTCCTCCATATAGGCATGAAACCACCGGCAGATTAGGGTCCACAGCCTTCCATTTGTTGGAAACCCGGTTGATGATCGTGTGAGTCTCCGTAAACTTCGAGCTTCTTGACATTCCTTTCTAGGGCAGCCTCCAAACCAAAGAATGCAAGCTTTGTACTCGGCGACATTGTTCGTGGCGGGGAAGTTCAACTTGAGGGCTATGGGTGTATGCTCATCTTTCGGATCGACCGCAGCATCCCTACGCCATCTTGATGCAGTTTGTAGCTCCTGCAGCCATCAACGAAGGATTTGACTTCGTATTTGGCGTGGAATCAACCAGATGTCTATGTTTGGCAAGGGGTAATCGTCTTTGGGGCCGTGGCCTTATTCGGATCTCGGAAATCTACACGCCAGCCGCACCTTCCCATTGGCTTGGGTGACGGTCACAATATTGGATAACCATGTCGGATATTCGATGACTCGATGAATCCTACTCGCAGTAGCTTCTAAATTTCTTCTTTGACCCGTAGAGACCACTCGGCTTGATTTTCCTCAATTTACGCTGCGGCTTAGCATCTCGGTGCTAGAGGGATTACTCAGGCTCTACTATCGAATTGTCTAGCCCCGGCATATCCCCGTATGACCATGCAAATACGTCGACGTATTCTCCGAGCAGATCGATCACCGTCCCGCTCAACCCCGGGAAGAAGTTTCCGATCCGTGTCTCTTTAGGTTCCTCGACAAGCACTCCAAGTTCACACTTGTCAAAACCTCCTCGGCGGCTTGGGGCCCGGTTTTCCCTCTTTTACGAAAACCCGCTTAAAGATTTCTTTAATGTATTGTTCATTTAGTGTGTTTGCATCTTGTTCAAATGATTCATTATTAACTCGTTGTTAAGTTTTGAGTTAATTTATCATTTGTTAAGTTGGCAATAAGAGGATACTCAAAAGATCCGTCATTTCATTCAAAATAAGGGGAAAGATGACATCGATTACATTTTGATAGTCCTCGGGCATGAGGCCTTTGGATGACTCAGGAAGGACTCGGAATTTAAAGATTCCCGACTCGACCGTATAGACGCTACCGACTCGGACCCTACACTACTTATTGACTCGAGGGTATTTGACAAGGGTTGGACCGGATCTCACTCCTTCTTCTTTGTTGCCCTGGGGAGTAGCAGTCTTGTCGGCATTCTTGAGAAAAGTTGGAGACTTCAAATTGATCAAAAACTTGCCGGAAATCATTGACAGGCCGGTACCGTGGAAAGATAGTGAGGGGAGCTAGAGTAGCTTGATGCAATCTCTCGGCGAGCTCGTCTGTGACAACTGGGCTCATTGACTGAAGAGTCTGGCTCATCTTATCAATGCACTGCTGATAACTCATTTTCTCTTTACTGATCTTGGACATCACGACCTTGTTAGTATAGCCAACAGGAGGGTTGGCCTGGATAATGCTGATGAAGTCTTCTTCAGAAGGGATCTTAATTCTTCCTTGACTGGCTACGTATTCAATAGGCTTTCTGTATTCTGCTTCTAGATCTGCTAGCTTCTCATTGAATTTCACAATGGCCACAAATTCAGCACTTTCTGCTTTAAGAGGATCACTGTCCATAGGGGTATCAGGCTGGACTGTGCTTTGAATGATGGGTTCCTTGGCGGGCTGTTTGGCATAACTGACATAGTAATCGAACTTGCTAGAAGGCTCCCCTAGAGTTCCGACGCTCTTGTCTCCGGCTTCATACCTTTCTTTTAATTTTTGCTGCGTAGACTTCCTCTTCTTCTTCTTTCTTGAAGGAGCGTCTTCATTAATCCATTCTTGATACTCATACTCCAGACAATCCTCACAGTCGCATACATCATACCATATATGGGGCTTGGGTTGAACCGGGATGGCCTCTCCGACTAATTGGTCATTGTTGAATACCATGTTGGCCATTTTGACACTGGAAAGCTGACAAAACTGGGGATTCTGGCGAACTGTCTGAGAATTCTGCGCTAACAAGTCGCTGACCCGGTGTTCTCACCCACTTCTTTCTCGCTGCGGGAAAGGGATAGGAAAGGTTTAGACTCGGGGTAGGTGTTTAGCCGAAGGCTCGTGCAATATGCAAATTAGAATCTTCCAAATTTACTTAAAACAGTTGTCTTTTATTAATATCTATTTGGTTGGAAAAGGGAATTTGCCCTTCTTATTCGCAACTACTCTAGATCCCGGATCGTGGGTTCCGTCACTACGTCTATAAGCCCCTCGTATTCCACCCGTATTTCGACCTCCCAGGGTGGACGGCCCGGGCGAGGGTCCTATAGGGCACGCGGATCCCACCGACCGAGAGTAAAGAACGCTCCTAACGGGTCTAGCGGGTCATAGGACCTTTTAACGCACGAGCGATGCGGATTATAGTCAAGGCAATACCGGGAAAGTCTCGTCTTTCTGCCTTGATAGAATTTCGCTTGAGCGAATGACGTTTTGACTTTCGGTAATGTCCGAGAAGATAATAGGCATGGGTCGGTCGGCAAAAGCCGGATGACACAGTGTCACATTGAACTTTGTTGCATACGCCGGGCGTGAGTCAGAATCGAAGTCAATGCCGGGTCAAGATCTTGCCAATTTTTCCTTGTCGGAATTTTGGCAGAGCTTCGCTTGAGCGAAAGATCTTTTGATTTGTTGGCAAAGACTCGGTCTCGACTCTTACACATTCCGTGCGGGTCAAGGTCAAAGTCAATGTCGGAGTCAAGATCCTACCAATTTTTCCTTATCGGAATTTTGGCAGAGTTCCGCTTGAGCGAAAATCTTGGCTTCCGTTATGAACTAAGGCTTGACCTTTACGAGGGTATGCAACTGGGCTATATGACACGGACTAGACCAAAAACCAACCAAAAGTCACGGTTTTTTGAAACGTGTGACACCTGATCGTGCATTGGTCGACACCGGCCGCCATGGGGAGGTTGGAATGATTCCGTGCGCGCCCGGAGCATCGTAAGGCTGTCCGTGGACCGTAGCCGGAACCACTCCGGGTTTGAAGGACGTGCGTGCAAAGTGTACAGGATATATCGGTGCGCGTAGTGTGCGGTCTCCTAAAAATGTTCCTTTTTGAGTTAAAACAGAGATTTTCATAAATGTGTTTTAAAGGAATGATTTTCGAGACGGGGAGAATGCAGCACTGTAAGTACCCAAATCTGGCTCATGCTTTCCGTTTAAGTTTCCCGGCAATTTCGGTAAATTTTCCGATAATTCCCTCGGACTTTCCTACGATTAGGAAACATTCCGGAACTGTTCCAAATTAATTAAAGGCTTTGAAAGGAATGCTTATCAATTAAGAGACACGTTTTCTTAATTCAAGGAATCCTTCTAGAAAACGCCACCTTGCATGTTTCTAGAATTAATCGGATGTGGCTACTTATGTCGTGCGACATAACCGGCCAGGAGAGTTCTAGAATCATGCCACCTTGCATGTTTCTAGAAGGAAAACGGTTATGGCTTGTTATGTCGTGCGACATACTAAGCCCATGCAAAGACCTATAAATAGAGGCCTTCACCTCTCATTTTAGGCACCTCTCCTTCACCCCTCAGTCCCCCTCTATAGGGAATACGCCCAGAAGCATCCTCTCTCCTCACATACCCCCTAAAACACACACTAACCCTCCAAATCACCCACCATTCAACCAATACACACACACACTTCCCACACACATCAAGAAACAAAGGTTCTTATTGAACCAAGGCTCGATCTCAGTCCCCGGAGGTTGCTGTTTGAAGGCTCCTATATCTAACTTGATATAGGGAGTCGTGGTCTTCAAGGGTAACGATTTTCTACCCTTTTCCTTCCCCTATCTTTATTATATGTGAAATCTCTATGCTAAATGCGTTAATAATGTTGTATTCTGATTAAAGGTGCATGCTTTAGTGTTATATTTCTTAGATCCATATCCATTTCCATATCATTTCATGTAAAGGCTCCGGCTTGACTTGGTTTTGCATGAACACTCGAGATGAGTGTGGATCCCGCATATTCACACCCTCTTGAAGTGTTCACCATTGACAAACTTTCTCTCTGAGATCTGTTTATGAAGTAACTTGGCCATATTGGTGCCTTGATACCTCGCAAATCCTACTGAAAGGTCTCGCAAAGTGGCTAGTTATGTCACGCGACATAGGCGACCTATGTCACGCGACAAACATGGCCGCTTGCGTAAATTTCATATTTTCAAGCTGTAATCTGATTTTAACCCTCATCATGTTATAATATGATGTCTATATGCAATTTAGATAGTCTCTTCATACATAAAATGACATCTTTTTATTAAAATACCATTTTCATACATAAAGGTGCATCCTTTGCACCTAAAGCCCATTTTCATGCATTAAAATCATTCTTTTTTGCGTAAAAATTGCATCCTTTGCATTCAAAATCTCTTTTCACATTAAAGATGCATCCTTTGCACCCAAAAACTCATTTCCATACATAAAAATGCATCTTTTGCTTTCAAAATAACATCTTTGTGCATCATTTGTACCTCAAATGCTATTTTTCCCATAAAATTGCATCCTTTGCATAAAAATCATTTCTTTAAATTAAAAAGCACCATTTTACAATCAAAAGCATCCTTTGCAACCCAAAATGTCATATTTTTACTAAAATGTCATTTTTACATGCATTCCCCCACGTCCCCATTAGCAACCTTGGAACGGACCGGTGTAAAAGATCCTATCTTTACATCGTTCTTCCATTAAAGGTTTCATAATTTCTTTAGAAAGGGACAACCTTGAACCCTATATCTCCGATTATCACTTAAGATGAGTATGAAGCATCTATATGAGCTCGACCGTCTTAAAGTGTAGGATTGATGGGCTAAGGACCCTCCTTTTCTAAAGAACCTCATCTTTGACTATAAAGAGAGTCATTCTCTCGATCATGCAAAGTCCCGAGGTTAAAAATGCAATGATCACAAGTTCAAGATGAGGACGGGATCATAATCCCGAATACATAAAATCCAAGAAATCCCGAGCGATAACCAATAAATGGTTTGTACGTCCGAAGGACGACTTGGGACATTCCCTCCCCCTATTTTCAAACACATGCACACAAGAAAGCACGCAAGCAAGCACGATTAATGGGATCATGGGAGACTTTCTCCGGCAAGGCACTTTGGGTGAACGACGATCCATTCTTCCCAAGGGGTAACTTAACCTCCGAACCCATAAAACCTTTTTTTCAAAGTTTTGAGGTAATCAAAATGGCGTGGCGACTCCGTTTTTCAAATTAAACCGGATGTCTTCAAACTCGCGTGAATTTCCAAAAAAAAAATAAATTTGGGGCACACATTCACAGTTTGGCGACTCCGCTGGGGACATCCCAAAGGAGAAAAGCTTTTATTTTCAAAACAAAAAATCGATACTTGGTATATAGGTGGAAACCACTTAACCTTCCTGTTTACTCCCTGATGTGGGAGTTGGGATAACCGGTGGTTTAACAATCCCACGTACCAGTATCCCTTTTCGGAAAAAAAAATTTGAAAAATAAAAAGAAAGTTTTTCCCTTTGAGCGGGTTAGACTCCCGTCGCTGATTTCATTAATCGTGCTTGCTTTCTTTATCTTGCATTGCATCATTTGCATCTTGGAATCTGTGCATACTTTGAACGGGAAATAACCCGAAAAATAGCAAAGGAGTGGAACCCGGAAAATTGATCCATGCGGTCGCACGGCTCAAATCCTCCTAGGATTCCGACCGGGCGACCTCGGTGGCAATTCCACCGGGAGAAATTGAGGTTAATCTGGCGCAGTCCTAGCGGCTTGGGGCTACTCATCCCTACGACCGACGGGGCTCCCAAAAATTTACGTGCTTACGTGCCGCATTCTCCCCGTCCCGAAAATCATTCCTTTAAAACACATTTATGAAAATCTCTGTTTTAACTCAAAAAGGAACATTTTTAGGAGACCGCACACTACGCGCACTCCGATATATCCCGTACACTTTGCACGCACGTCCTTCAAACCCGAGGGTGGTTCCAGCAGATCCACGGACGGCACTTTACGATGCTCTCGGCGCGCACGGAATCATCCCAACCTCCTCTATGGCCGGTGTCGACCAATGCACGACAAACCGTGTCACACGTTTCAAAAACCGTGACTTTTGGTTGGTTTTTGGTCTAGTCCGTGTCATATAGCCAGCTTGCATATCCCCGTAAAGGTCAAGCCTTAGTTCATAACGGAAGCGGAACTACGCCAAAATTCCGACAAGGAAAAATTGGCGAGATCTTGACTCGACATTGACTTTGACCTTGACCTGCACGGAATGCGTAAGAGTCGAGACCGAGTCTGTGCCAAAAAAGTCCAAAGATCATCCGCTCAAGCGGAACTCTGCCAAAATTTCGACAAGGAAAAATTGGCGAGATCTTGACTCCGGCACTGACTTTGACCTTGACCCGCACGGAATGCGTAAGAATCGAGACCGAGTCCTTGCCAAAAATCCAAAGATCTTTCGCTCAAGCGAAGCTCTGCCAAAATTCCGACAAGGAAAAATTGGCAAGATCTTAACCCGGCATTGACTTCGATTCTGACTCACGCACCGCGTATGCAACGAAGTTCAATGTGACACTGTGTCATCCGGCTTTTGCCGCCCGACCTATGCCTATTATTTTCTCGGACATCACCGAAAGTCAAAACGTCATTCGCTCAAGCGAAACTCTGCCAAAATTTCGTTAAGGCAGAGAGACGAGATTTTCCCGGTATTTCCTTGACTATAATCCGCATCGCTCGTGCATTGAAAGTTCCTATGACCCGCTAGACCCGATAGGAGCGTTCTTTACTCTCGGTCGGTGGGATCCGTGTGCCCTATAGGACCCTCACCCGGGGCTGTCCACCCTGGGAGGTCGAAATACAGGTGGAATACGAGGGGCTTATAGACGTAGTGACGGAACCCACTGATCCAGGATCTAGAGTAGTTGCGAAAAAGAAGGGCAACCCCCCTTTTCCAACCAAATAGAAATAAATAAAAGACATTGTTTTAAGTAAATTTGAACAATTAATCATAATTGCATGGTCCTATCTTTGAAATCCCTAATCGAGACCTCCTCGGCCCGATTTCCGATTTTCCTATCTCGACCTTTCATGGTCAAATCCTTAATCGAGACCTCCTCGGTCCGATTTCCGATTTTCCTATCTCGACCTTTCATGGTCAAATCCTAATCGAGACCTCCTCGGCCCGATTTCCGATTTTCCTATCTCGACCTTTCATGGTCAAATCCTTAATCGAGACCTCCTCGGTCCGATTTGTATTTTTCATCTCGACCTTTCATGGTCAAACCCCTAATCGAGACCTCCTCGATCCGATTTCAGATTTTCCTATATCGACCTTTCGCGGTCAAATCCTTAATCGTAACCTCCTCGGTCCGATTTCCAATTTTCAATCTTGACCTTTCAAGGTCTCATCTTTTCCGATCAATTAGGATTAGGAGAAAATGTGTTTCGAGCAAAAGTTAAAGCGATAAGTGCATGTTACTTGAGCCTTCAAATTTAAACACTCACCTTCGGAGTCTAAACCTTACCTATCCCCGAGTCTAAACCTTGTCTATCCCTTTCCCGCATGCGAGAAAGAAGTGGGCGAGAATACTGGGTCATCGGCTTTTCGCTAGCGAGAAAACCTTAGGTTCGCATGTTCGGCGGAATCGTCGCTTTGTCGCCGTAGAGTCGAATGGCAGATTTGGACGTAAAACAAATGGGGTACAGGAAATCGATGGTTAGGAAGGAAGAGTTAGTCCCGGCTTTGGAAAATGCCCATAAGGCTCATGAGGAACAACAAGTCATGCTTGTCGATGCGCTCCATCGTCATGGGGTTCGAGATAGTGGTCGAGCCCAATCGGCTTCCTCGGTTATGGTAGAAGATGAGACTCCACAAGTAGCCATCTCACCTCCCCACCTATAACCAATACCTTCCTCCATCCACATATGATCCCTTGTCAAGGACCACTTCTCCTCGGTCCTTTCCAACATCCCACTCATCCGGGCTCCATCGCCCTCGCCCTCGTAACGGATTGGGCTTCACCCCGCCTGTCTCTCGCCCAAAGAATACCGCCAGCTTTATGCTCCGGCCGCATAATCAATTTGAGTTATGTGGCTATGTTCAAGCCCCTATACCCACCGAATGATGTCATGAGTTGCCAAAAGAAAATCTGGATGATTCAAGTTTCCACTGTCACCTACTGGACTTTAATGAATTCAGTGATCGGTTGCTACTTGTGGTTCCTTCTACCGATAAAGTCCTGCTGCGAGAGTCCCCGTTGACCCCCATGTGACAATATTGATGGAGCAAGTGAAACAAATGCAGGAGAAGCTTGACCTCATGATGAGTATCAATACTCCCTTGACCCAAGATGTCGAACTAGGCAAGGAAATGACTCCACCAAGCATAACCCGATGCCACCAACGTCAAAGCAAGAACCGTACCGGCTCGGCCAGTTCCTCACAAAGGAAAGAGTGTCGTAGCCTCCTTCAGCCAAATCCAACAATGGAACCAATCGGACAATGGGAATCCAAGTCTTGAGAACAACAATGTCTCCCGAAAACCCCGCCTCCCTTCATTTTGACAATGCGGGAGAAGCCTTTAAGCAAGATTCTCGGGAAAGAGCCGATGAAAGAAAAGGCGATAAAGCCACTCGGAGAATTGGAAGCCCAAGAACCCCAACGTTCGGGTGGATGAGTCTAAGCATTGTCTTTTCCATCAATACCCCGGGCACGACACCGATGATTGCACCTATTTCGAGGCATGAGATCCGTAAATTGATAGAAAAGGGAAGCTCGAGAACCTCCATAGGCCAAAAGCAAAGTTATTGTAAGAGGTCAATTCAGGAAGTGCAAGGTCAGAAACGTCAGCCGGATGATTTTGGGATGCCCATGAGCAAAGTTTTCGATGATTTGGTGAAACGAGGCCTTCTCACACCTCTCGAGAATTATAAGCCGAGAAACCCCAAGTAGAGTTGACAGGACCAAGTTACTCGCGAGTACCACAAGCATTTTGGTCATGTGACGTACAAGTGTGTGGATCTCGAAGAAAGAAATTCAGGGCCGATCTACGAAGGAAAGCTCAAGTTACCCGGCACCCAACCCGCGAAGAGTAGCTAGACTAGGGTCTACCTATCCTTAAGTAAGACTAAAAAAAAAAAAAAAAGAAAATAGTCTCTCAAATAAC